>VYXF01004978.1:669528-725009 GCA_013397295.1 Polioptila caerulea
CTGTAATAACAATTTTGTTTTTTTTTTTTTTTTTTTTTTTTTTTACAGTAGAACTCAACCCATATTTCCTGATCTTGGAAAAAGGGGAAAAACCCCTCAAACACTTAAGCAGAAAATCCTGTGCTGTATTTTGACATCATCACTGCTCATGAGGAAAATATCTGGGAGTTGAGTGGAGAATTGGAGCTTTCATGGGTGGTGTTGTGCTGTGGGTCCTGGGGCTAATCTTGGAGACCACACCTTCTAAAGTCATGCAAGAAGAGGCAGGACAAGGTGCTCTCCTGGTTTTTTGGCTGTTCAAATACCTCCAACAGATATTTCTGCCTCGTGTATTTACCCCTTCATGGTGGATTTGGAATTTCAGATCCAGCTGAAGTGCTCTGTCTGTTTGTGCTGTGTTGATGCTGGCAGTTCCCAAAATGTTAAAAGAGGAGTTCATGGGGCAGGGGGAACAGAAAAACCTGCTGAACCTACTCACCAACATGAATTTTGGATATTAAGTATACATTGCTCATATTATATCTTGTATCTAGAAAGTGATGTAGCCAAACTTTAACAACACAATTGTATAAAAAATAGATGAGCAGATGTCATAACTACAGCTGAATATATTAATTTGCAGTGGTGCCCACCACAAAACCAAGGGATCCTCCAAGATTTTCTCCACTTTGGCCATTGCACATCAGTCCTGTGGGGTGGAACAGCTGAACTGAGGCTGACCCAGATTTCTGTTTCGTTGCAGATTTGGTGCCTGAGTGAGAAATGTGTCTGGGAGGCTCCAGTGTCTGGTGTGGGGACAGAGCAGGGAACAGAAGGTGTGGCTGGGACGTTATTCCTGCCCTAGGACTATCCTGACAGAGGCTGGATTCTGCTGCCAAGTGTTGGTCTGTGCTAAACCCTGTCCTGTTCTGCTGCAAAAGGCTTTCCTGGGTAAGAGAAACTTGGAGCAAAGGGTGAAATCAGATGAATTGAGGAGAAATTCACTACGAGGTTCACTTTTTCCTACGTGCTGGGAACATTTGACTTAAAAATCACAGTCATGGGGTGCTGGTGAGCACGTGTATCTTCAGTTCCAGTGACACACAGGGACAGCTGAGCAGGGGTGCAAGAGAAACTCATGTTTGGGCCTGCAGCTCCTTCCAGTGTCCTCTGGTTTCTTGTCACTGTTTCAAATGTCCAAATCAGCTCGTGAAGAGCAGTAGGAGAAAAGAGCCCAGACTTCCTTTTCCAACTCAGTATTTCCCTTCTCCCCAAATCATGGCTACTCCACGCTCTTTGAAACAGAGTGAATGTCATAACCAGAAATGTTGACAACTGTAAAAGTGCTCAGTGTTGATGGAACACACCCAGGAATTCCACTGTAATCTCACAAAATGGATGGGACGGAGCTGCAATCAGTGCAGCACAAACCATATTTAGAAGCACCACAATTATTACATAATCCATCATGCAGACCCTCCAGAGATGGTTTTACCAGAGATTATGGGCTGCTTTGGAAAGCCATTAAGGACCTATTAGTTGCCCAACTGGTCCATCCATAACTTTCAGTAATGTCCTCTCTGGAGCATTATTTCCTTATCACATGATTTTTGTAGTAAGGGAACTCAAGCTTTCAACTCTGGACTGTTGAAAGAAAAAGTAGCCTTGACATCTTGGCTATTTTATAATTAATATCTTCATTATACTTTTGACCCGAGTTTTACAATTATTGGAGGAATAAATCAATATATCTGCTGAGATTTATGTATTATTTTGTTTGCTTTCCTTTTTTTTCTCGCTCCCCATTAGGTAATTTCTGAAGTAAAAGCCATGACATGCATTCCCATGTTAATGGGAATCTGCTGGGCTAAATATAAAATAGAAAATAAGTTCAGAATTTGGCACAGATTTGTGAACAGAAAAAAAAAAATAGATGTAGAATCATAAAGCCCTTCTGTTGGTGAATTTTCTTTCAGCAGGAATGGTTGAAAGGTTATCACCTCTTGAACACACAATGCAGAAAACTTGATTACAATTTTGGGAAAACTAATATTACTGTTTCAGAGTCATGAGCCAGTATCCTGTTACATGAGGGGCTGCAAGAGCAGCCCACAGTTGAATAAATGATTTGAAATTGCTGCAGCTTTTAAAACAATCTGGATTTTTAAAATTTAAGCTCATTAGAAATTACATAAAACTGACAGAATTCGCACCTCTAAAGCAATACTCTTCATTTTTGGTATTTGTGAAGAGATTTTATGCAGCCTGATCTTTTGGTAGATCAGAAGTCTTTTGATTCCCTTTCCATTCTCTTATCTGAGCATGAGAAATTTTGGATTCAGTTGTGAGAGTGCCTGAAGTGGTTCAGGTGACCTCTTAAATGCTGTGACATGGATCTGATTGCTCTTGCAGACATTCACCCAATATCTGATTCCATGTTGAATGTGTGAGCAAATGTTGTTTTCTGCTGCTTGTAAAGAAAATTTGTGTAGAATGATGTTCACTAAGTACTTCTGTGAAGAAATTCTTTTTACTGCAGTGCAAGAAAAGGCAGTTCTTCTAAGAAGCTGATAAGATAATTAAATTAAGAACCCGAAAAATGTGTTCTTGGAATGGTAGCACTGTTGCTAATACCTATAGAAACCATGATATTATCTATTATTATTTAAACTATCTATTATCTCTCTGTCACCTGTATCCTACTGGTCCAATGGATGCAGAATGCTGGCACAGCACATGGAATTGAGGAATAACTGAGGATATAAGTGCATTCAAAAATAAGCTGCTATACTTTGATATAAAAGAATAGAGAATCATTAATGTTACTATAGTTTGAATATTACATTTGATTTTGCATCTACTTTATGAAAGAAAAAATGGCTGTGTACAGTGAAAATCAGTGAAGATCCAGGACCATGAGCTTTCCCAAGCACAGAATAATAATTTTAGGAGTGGTATTAATGCCATTAATGAGGAAAAGTGTGTGGAATTTGAAGTTTTCTTTATTCTTTACCGTCGGTGTAAAATCAGGGCTGTTCTAGACCAAGACTGTCAAATCCTTTAATCCTGGGATAGCAGACTGCACTTTGTGTGTGAGTCTGAGATTTCCCCTGGCCTACACTGCAGCTCCAAGGTAAAGTGTGGGATGCAGCTTGTCACCATTTTATTACCCCAAAAAAATATAATCAAGAAACGTCTGATTAAGTGAAGGAAAAGTTACTGCGTTATTAAAGTGGGTGAATAATTTTTTTCCTTTCTTTCCTATGGTTTGTCAAATTTCTAAAATATTATATTTCTCTTCAGCTAGAGTTACATACTGTGTAGCTCAGAGATAATCCCCATGGTCTTGGCATATGTTACTTAATTGTCTCAGAAGGAAATACCATAAATACCATGCTGTCATCTCCCATGGGCATTTGCTCATCTGTCACAGTGGGAGCTCCAGACTGGGTGAGGTGCTCTAAGACATTTCTTAAACTATGTAAATCACAGCCATTTCTCCTTCCTGCTTCCCAAATGGTCAATTATGTATAAACATGTGTTAATAAAAATTTGCTTCTTTTGCCTCCGAGGTACACACCCAGAAAGCTGAGGATGATAAACCATAAAATGCCATTATTATGTGATTCAACCTATGACATAAATTACTGCTTTAAAATGCCAGCATAGATAGGGAAGTCTGGGCCCAGAGTAGGAGCAAAACAAAATCATCAATAAAAATCATTAAAGAAAGGGGAGAGGGCTTCTCTCTTTTAAGGCACGAGGTTTGTATCTACCTATGGAGAGAAAAGTAATTAGAAGACAATGTTAATGAAATTGTGCTAAAGGCTATTTAATACATTTGCTGCACAGGTTCTGCTGCCATGAGAGGGAGAAAACAGCCCAAGTCAGAGGGATGCAGACAACTGCAGTGGAAATTGGGACAGATAACAGGAAGGCAGGTAAAAAGGTGCCCTGTGCTTGGCTGTGTCAGTGAATAACCAGGGGACCCCAAGAGGTGGAAGGAGGACACCTGATATTAAAATAATACATGTTTTTGGTGTAGTTTTAGTCTTTACACCACCCCACATTGAGCATCTCTTATTTATCAGACACTTACCTCCCTCTCTAAATCATTCCTGGGCTGTGCTTGTACAGGTCATCATGGGCACCTTGGAACAGGATCTCTGCTTGGATTTACACTCATCCATAGTTAGGATATAGCCAATCAATAAGGTGCTAAAACTGATACCACAGTATTGATGAATGTTCCTTAAATATCTTAATGGTGAAACATTGCTGATGGACTGAGAAATTGGATTGGCCACGTGAGTTGCTGCTCTGGCCATGGGGAGTATGGAGAGAGTGTTGGGTCAATTTATGGACAATTTGATATTATTATTGTTGTTTTCCTGAGATAAATAAGACTTGAGGAAAAGGCGTGTGCAAGCCAAATATCTTCAGAGCAGCTCATCAAGATACAATTTCAGAGGCAAGGTAAGGATGATATTGCACAGAAATTGCACAAAATTTTGGTCTGAAAATTGCTTAGAAGAGCTGAGGTTGGGTCATTTCTAGGAAAAACGGGGCAGTGAAATTTCTCTGAGGGAGGAGAGGCTTTCTATAGTTTTTGTTAAAAATAGAAGATTTGAGCTCCAAAATGATGGTTTAAAAGCGAGGGCCAGAGCATCACACTGGGCAGAGAAGGAGTCAGGATGTGCCACCACCTTGGAATTAACTCCTTTTTCCAAACCTCCAGGGCAAACCTGACAGGCTGAACATGCAGGAAATCCTCTTTCTTCCCATTCCCAAACAACAGCAGCTCCACTCTGAATTCAGGCTTCTCTGTTGGGGGTTTCTCTCTTTTACCCGAGCCCTTAGAAAACTTTCACGATGCAAATGAGTTCTTTTCCACCGGAGTGCTTTCATTTGGAAGGGGGGGGGGGGAGGATTGGAAGCAAAGAAATTTAATTTTTTATTTCCCATTCATGTTTCATGGCTTAACAAGCATCAATGTGTTATTCTTTATTTTGTGGTAAGAGCTCAGTGAAATAAAGATAAGAAGGATAACTTGCTTGGGGTTTTTTTGGTTTTTTTTATGTTATAACTTTTTGGTCATACAGGGTCAAATAGTATGAATTATGACAAATTTTTAGGTTTCTCCTTAAAAAAAAAAAATCTCATTGTAATATGAGGCATTTGACTTTATTACCATTTATCAAAACGGGTTTTTGGCAGCATTTTATCACCACTAAACTCATTGGCATATAAAAAAACCAAAACATGTGCAGTTCTGTTGAGCAGGGAGGGAAATGTGATGGGAAGGTCTCTTACATCACTTGAGCAAAGTTTTTTTTTTTTTTTTTTATTTTCCAACCAAATAAAACCGTAGCGGCGCCATTCAGGTTTCTGTAGCTAAAGGCCATCGTAAACCCCTCTTTTCATGGGGTTGTAGATCGTTACTGAGCCATTAAAAAACAAAACTACCTTTAAAACTGGTGTTTTGTGGAGGGCTCAGCTTGGGAAGGGGAATGTGCTGGCATACTTTTAAATTAGGGAAGATATTTCTCGGTTAAAAAGGTCAGGCAGCTAATATTTATTTACACTGCTCAATTTTAAGGCTTTTGCATCTTAGTGTTCAAGCCTCTATATACGAGGAGATTTTTAAAGCGTCCATTTGTCTTTTTTGTTCCCAAAATCTAGCTTTGTGGGAAGGCATTAACTTAATAGCAAGATTTATTATGTCCTGATTGCACACAGACATGAGCTTATGCACAATTTTATATACTTGGAATTTTACCAGGGATGGAGGAAAGCTCCATCCAGCCCTGCTGCTTCTGTGGGGCTGGAAAAGGAACATTTTTTTACCCAGCACCTTTTTGTACCCAGCACCTTTCACTCCATGAATTAGCACCACTAATATCTGCCATTGCAACTGCACTTATAATTATGGTAATTATGTAATAAATTGCCGTAGTTTTATTGCAAATCCATAGTTTGGTTTGCTCAAGTGACTGCAGAGAGAAGATCCTTCAGTTCTTTGAGGCTGTTTTCCAAACATCCATCTGAATGTGGAACATTTTCCCCCACCATTTTATAGGATCTCATGAAATTTTCTTCTATCCCCTACATAATTCTGAGCCCTTCAAATGCAGTTGGCATTGTAGTGCAAGCAATATCTTCTCTTGTGAAGTAGGTGAGGTGTTATATTGACTGTGGGAGGAGCAAACATCTTGAGAATTTTATTGTGTCAGAGTGATGTAGAATTATTAAACAGGACCATTTGAACACAACATTTTTCTCATTGTGTTCCACGTAGATAGGCCTGTGTAATTCGAATTTTCCATTTCAGTCATCTGCCCTATCTTCTCTAACAAGAAACTTTTATTCTGCCTTTCAGTGGCATGATTCATTTCCTTGCATTTAGCAGATTTAATTCACCTAAATAATGACACATGAAAGTGAATAAAAATAAAGGTGGTGGCATGAAGAACTCTGGACTGGGTATCTGATTATGAGATATTCGTTCCTTAACAGGGATGCAAATTGCATTACCTGCTCTGTGACCTCCAAAGCCCGATTATACTCAGGTAAGAATAAGCATCTGACTTTTAAATGAAAGTATAAAAACTGTGATTGGAGAGGAAAAATGTCACTCCACTGCTAATTTGCTGATTTAAGTCCAGATAAAATGCCTGATGAACCATATGTGAACATGAGCCATGTACATTCCTTATTGTACTGTGCTGCTGTAAGAAAAAGATTAGGAAGAAAAGGAGGAAAGGTGATAACAAAAAGCAGGGAGTATTTAAAGTGACCTGCCAGTGCTGAGGTGAGACTGGTGCATGTCTGAGAAGGTGAGAGGGTGGAGGAAACAGGAGGACACAGGAGGGGATGGAAGGATGTGCTGGAAGCTCAATCTTGCTTTGCTACCAACCACGGGATAAATGTTATTGTGCGTGAGGAACCCACAAAACTCTCACTGCTGGACATTTTGTTGTGGGGCCAAAAAAGCACAAGGTCCTTCCTTCAAAGCCTCCTTGGAAAACTTCAAAACCCCCTCAGCTTGGTGCAAACAAAGGGCAAAGCCCAGGAATGGGACGATTTCAATTTTCTGCTTTTGAAAAATGGACCTCAGTGCTCATTTCACAGCCTGATTCCTGCAGCTGAGCTGTGGGATTGGCAGAGTGTGGTTTGGGGCTGTGGGACTTTGCCACGGGAAGTTAAATTTGGCTGGGGGAGAGCAGCAGGGCTGGGAGGTGGGGATGTGTGTGGAGCACACGTGGAAGGAGCATTACAGCCTTGAAATGCACAAAATCTCCATTTCTCCCCATTTCTCTCCACGTTTCTGCTGCTGAGGTTGAATTTGCAATTGTCACGCATAACTGGCAGGATGAGGCAGGATTGTGTTGAATGTTGAAAGAAAAATATTTATTTTCAAGCACTTTTCTTTCACTTTTCTTGCCTTACAGACATGGTAGGTCTGTTTGCAGCTGTAAAAAGGCAGAACTTAGCACTTGGTGGTGGCTGTCAACACGAGCAAGGTACTTGGGATGCTCGAGGGGCAGGGCAGAGATGAAATGCTCTTTGTGGAGCTCTACCTGACTTGTAAATATTGTTTATTGTGTAGCTTATTTCTCCTAAATAACCTCACAACTGCACAATTTCGAGAGAGAAATCAGCTTGCCTCGCTCAGAAAGCTGCATGTGTATCTTACATATATATATATATACACATATATACATAGAAATTTTAATTTTTTTCCCTGCTAAAGCCCCTATAGGAGAGCATTAATACACTTGAAGAATACTAAAAATGCACCACATTTTCAGAGAGGCTCTCATTATTCCAGGATGAGTTAGCCTATCCGAATTAGATATACATTAGCACAGGGATTTGGGTAGACATGTCTATATGGATTAAACAGAGCTGCACTTTGCTTTCCTGAGTTGTTTTTTTTTTTTTCCCCTTTTTTTTTTTCTCCTTCCCCCTCTTCTTCCCTCATCTCCTCAATCATAATGAGAGGTGATTGCATTTATTTGGGCAAAATCCAAGCTGAACCCAGCAGAGGATATTTTCAGAGTTATCCTTTTTAGATATTTGCCATATCAACCAAGATCTGTTTTTAGGCCCAGTTATTTAAGGCTGCCTTAAAGACTAATGAAATAGACTGTGATGGATGTTACCCCGTTTCAGCGACTTTAAAGTAAGTTACTTTCAGAAATAGAGAAAAAAAAGCCCAACCCTATAATCTTCAAGCCCTGCTTTGGTCCTGCTTTTCCTGATCATACATTTATTTTCTGTAGGAAGACGCTCTGTGTAATGTATATGTTAATCTTCCAAAAAAAAAAAAAAAAAAAAAAAAGGAGTTGGTTCTGAATTTTCCTAACTAAGGAGAGGTTTGTAATCGAAGAGGCAGGCTGCAAAGGCACTTTAAAAACGCTGCTTTTTAATTTCTAACCTCTTGGAAAGGTAAGATTTCCACGTGCCCAAGGGAGTTAGGAGCAGAAGTGGGAACTCTCCGCGTTTGTGCCTTTTGAGATGTGACAAACGGCGTTATTCCCATTTTGTCACTGTCTTCTCTGCAAAGCCAGATATAGTCAGGCTTTGAGACCTGGAATCCTGCTTGCTGTACTCTGAAGATTATAATTTCTTAAATTATTCTTATTTTTTACAACCTGATATACTTAAGAAAATAGCCTGAGAATAATTTCTCAATTTTCAGATCATTTTTGTGTTATAGTTTTAGAATGACTCACATATATCTGAGAGATTTGTTTGTAGACAACACTATGAAGTTATTTTAGGAAAATCCCCTGAAAGTAATATGTTATTAGAGGTGACACTCCTTAAAAAAAAAGATTCTGTGACCTTAAACTTTGAAAATTAACATATAACATACTTCAAATTTTTGGCTTATGCACTTTGCTTCTAATGATATACAAATCCAGAATTTCTTTGCAAGATTATTTGTTCTTCTTTATTTAAGCTGTGCTTAAATTTTTATGTTTCTATTTCCTTATTATAGAAAAGCAGTTTGGTTTTTTTGAGTCTAAAAATATTTCACATATTTAAAATTGAGTGTTTTCAAGGATCTTTTTTAGTGTTCATTTGTATTTCAGTGGCTTGACAATTTTTCTGTCTCTTCTGTTCAAGTGCAAGCGTTACCTATCAGGCAGAAACATCTTCATGTAATGCACCAAAAATATAATGGAATGACTGCTAACTTTGCAGAGAATAAAGTAAATAAGGATGACACTGGAAAAGCCTAATTTACACCTGAAAAGGGCCTAAAAACGAGGGGGGAAAAAAAATTATGTCAGTTCTGGGTCTTCAGTTCAACTGCATATTCATAAAGAGAAAATGCTGCTCAAATGAGGTTTAAGGAAGTGACTTGAAAGGTCATGAAATTCAGATTTACATCTAAAATTCATGGTGTTGTTCCTCGCTGTAGCAGAGATCTTGTAACAAGGAGTGATGTTACTCACAGGGCTGCGTCTCTGCTCGCTCTGGAGGATAAACCCGAGTGCAATTCCTTTGGAGAACCATTTTATCAAACTGTTATAACTCCTCAGCCCGTGACCAAACTCAGGCTGCGTTCATACGAGTTTTGAAAATGGCCTTTTTTTTATTAGTAATTTGTGCCACACAAATTTCGCTATTTTAAAACACACTTTCTATATTTTCCTCCTCAGTTGGGAGACCTAAAATTAAATGTTGTTTCTCCCTCAGAGCCCGAAAACTTCATGGACTACACTGGAGGAATAAAATGATATTTGGGATAAAATGGTATTTTAATCAGAAAACCGAGGAATGCGTTAAAAATTGCTCTTAAGGATGAATTTGAGTTAAATTTTTCAGTTTTCTCTGGAGTGTCTTTTTCCACTGCTTTCTCCGTGTTCTCCATCTGTCCGTCTGTGAGTTTGGTGAAAATTTGATTCTGAGTATGAAAACTTTCCGGGTTTATACCCATGTAAAGTTTTGATTTTGTAAAGCTTGGCATTTTCAGCCGTTTTGCTGGAAAAATCTTTATGCACTTAACGCAAAAAGAATGAAAACAGTGAGGCAGAGACTGATTCATTTAATACCTTTTTTTTTTCTTTTTTTCACATGCAAGGAGCCTTATTTGATGAAATTCAGCCCACAGTGTTCAAGAAACTGTCTGCATTTTTTAACTATTTTTGTCTGTTGCTGGAAGAGTCGAGGTGGGTGATGCAAGTGCAAAGTCAGTGCAGATTCTGCCATGGAAAAGGAGAGAAAAGAGGGAGAAATAGAAATAAAATCTCAATTGCAGAAATGAAATATTTAGTTGCAAAAGAGGAATTATCTATCTCGACAATGCTCTGGAAAGTTAACTACTTTTAGACTTCCTGTTTCTGTGATATCTGAGCAATTCAGATTTATTTCTTCTTCAGATTTCCTCTGCTCAGTCCTGAGCACAAATTTCTGTGAATTTAGGAGAGAATTTAGCCATTTAACCTAAACATGCACCTGTGCTTTCAAACAAAATTCCTCTGGTGGAGAAAGCAACTAAGCCCACCAATCAAATATTCAAAGTCCTAAACATGAATTCAGTCCTCAGAGTTATAATTATTCTTTCCTCATTAAACACTTTGATCAACATTTTCTCAAGCGACTCCACATCCCTATATGCAAACAAATACTCTTATATCTACCTTTATGTCTTTTATGTCTTAAAAAAATCTGGAAAAGTATTCAAATTAAGCATATAGGGATAAACTTTGGGACTCTGAAACAATTTTGCCATGTGATAACTTTTTTTCCTTAATTCCAACTCTTTTTCTTCTAAACACATTTATCTCTTGTCAGTCTAAACCAAATATTCCTTTAGCAGAGGCCTCACAAGGCATTTTTTTTGTCCTCAGTGCATTGATTTCCGCCTCCTGGCTGTAACCAATTTATTTCTGGTTGCATGTAATTCTTGTATTCAAATATTGGGTGTAGATTGCCTTAGTTAGCAGACTTTGTCAAGAAATACTCCTGAAAATAATGTTAATCATTATTCTGCCTTCGTTTCGCCACATATTTAATTTACAATAGATTAGTGCAATGACTTCATGGCAGGTATTTAGAGTAGATTAGTAAATTCATTTGTGCTGATTGAGGCCACATTGATTTGTGATGATTGGTTCCATGGAATATATATCTGACCTGAAAAAGTATAACCGTGCCAGGGCTGTCTTCCTGTTATAATTGTATGGGCTTCTTCATTGGGTTATGTGGACATTATTGCAATTGAGCTAAAATAGGTCTGTTTTTCACTGTGCACAATTTAGTCATGCATCAATACATTTTTAATTAAAAGTGTATGACAGGTACAATAGTAGAGTACTCCACATAATTTCCTAAAGCAGGCCGTTCCCTCAAAGACAAGTAATCAGAATCTGTCTCACTCCGTCAGGGGCTGCATGATTTTTTATTAAGATATATGATTAAGCATCCAAAAACTTTCTGCTAAATTGTCAGATTTTGGTTGTAAGCGCTGTATTGCGAATATTTCAAGTTTATAACAGCAAAGTGGGGAGTTCTCCTTGACAGGAGGAGAGGAAGAGCTCCCTGGACAACTTGATTAGCTCATTTTGTAGAAATAGTCAAGGTTTGGGTCTGAAGCCACAGCAGGGGGACCCAGGAATGGCACTGGGAAATCTCCACAGGGCAGTGGGACAGCACTGGATAGGGGTGGTTATTTCCCCTCAATTTCCTTACCTGACACCATCCAAGGAACTGGAAGAGAAGAGGGTTTTGTGTCAAAACGAGAGGAATTGTGAGAACCTGAGGCCCACAAAGGGTGTGACTCCAGCTACAGGGGCACGTAGGAGAAAGCAGGCACAGTCAATTGTAAAGATGATCTTTTTGTATTCTCTGGAGAAGATTGAGTCCACTGGGATGTCCTGTTTGCAGCTATCTGCTAAGAACAGAGTTTCAATCAAATGAGGTGTGTTTCTTTTTATAGACATACAGTTCATATTTCTCAGGCTTCTTTCTGCATGTAAACTGTCCAAATTTAGTATAACCTGTTATTCAACCTCCTTGACCTCTGCAGAGACCTCACCACTTGTACAGGTTTTATTGTGAGCATCAAACGTGATGGAGATAAGCAGCCTTAGAATACATTTGTGCTTACCCTGCACACACATTATTCATATGGGGAAAATTATTATTCTCAGTAACATCTGGATAGAACGGAGGCAGTAGGAGTTCATGATTGAAAGGCACAGGGCTCACTCATTTTAAGGGCTTTTTTTCTTGATTATAAGTTGTTAATGACGGGAAGAGAGATTGTATTGGGATCTCTGGAATGTCCCAGGCCAGGTTGGATGGGGTTTGGAGCCCCCAGGGACAGTGGAAGGTGTCCCTGCTCAAGGCAGGGGTGGCACTGGGTGATATTTAAGGTCCTTTCCAACCCAAACCAGTCTGGGATTCCATAACTCCTGTGGGGCAGACCATGATCTACCTGAGTAGAGCAAACAGCAGTGGAAGGATTTTCCCCCTGAAACGAGTTTAAGGTGGTTTAATGAGGATTTAAAAGAGTTATGATGATAAAAAAAGCCATTTGTCTTCCTCTGGCTTAAGTACCAGAGCTGATGCTGGGACCTGGAAAAGCTGAGTCTTGACATAGCAGGGAGTTGATAAAAGCTGGATGAGGCTCCAGAGTGCCCTGAAATGTGACTGTGACACAGGAACGAGTAAAAAATAAATGGGATTCCATACCTGTGCATTCCCCTTGTCTCTGGGTCGTCGTCACAGATGGTAGAAATCCAGTATAAAACAAAATAAAAGGTAAATATAAATTATGAAGCTATGAAGACAGAGGACATAAAGGAATATATACATATATGACTGTATAAATGGAAAAATAGTAAGATTTGTGCACCCAGAATAAAAAAAGAAGGTTAATAAAAAATGAAATATTTTCCCTTATTTTGTTGAATGAATTTAGAAATCATCAAAAGCTTTTATTTTAAGGCAAACCCAAAACTCTCTGTTCAGTTTCATTGCTCTGATACATGTGGAAAAAAAAGGACAAAGCTGCCTATTTATCATTTCTCTAGTTAACATTTTCTGCAACTTCCTCTTACTATTTTGCCAGAAAGGCAAAATGATGAGTGGTATTTCTGTGTCTTGATATTTGGGCAAATTATGATTCTGATTGTGTGAGGGGTGCAGAAAAGCCATAGATACTCTCCCTGCCCACATAATATTTCTTAAGTTCTGAGGGTTTAACGAGAGCACCCTGGAGGAGTTTCCCTGATTCTGGTAGATTAAGAGTCATAAGTTTTATTTCTACATGAATTTTAGCATGGTATCCTTATTCAGAACTTCTTAATTTCCCTAATTTCCTTTTTTCCCCACCGTTTAACAACCAAAACCTTTGTAGGAATGTTACCACCAATTCCACTGGCTATCAGAGGCAATTGGGGTTTCCTCTGCTCTGTGAACCAAACGAGTTTTGGCCAGCAAAAGGTGATGAGCTTGGCCTGTGTTTTACTGTTTTTCTATCATGAAAACACCAGGAATAAAGCAAATCACACCTGCTGCTTTTTCATGTTCCAGGATATCCTTGTGGCATTTTTCAGATAAAGGAGTTGGTACAAATTTTGGAGGAGTTCAAGGCAAGGTTGGAAGGGAGTCTGAGCAGCCTGGTCTAGTGGAAGATTCCCTGCCCTTGGAAGGGGATGAGCTTTAAGGTCCCTTCAACCCAAATAATTCAACAATTCTCTGATTGGACTGCTCTAATTACCCTTCCTGTAGACGTTGTGGCCTGGAAGACCACAAGAAACACAACCAGCTGTGATTTGTAACTGCTTGAAAAAGCCTTCTCCTGGCTGTAATTATACCATGGTGACAGAGGGAAGAGAACACAACATCCTCAAAAAATCACTTTCCACTTAGCTAAGTGTATAAACTCCACCACTCATTAATAGTAAATTAGTGGATGATTTTTGCAGGAAGTCGTTAGAGTACACACTTGAGGTTTTGGGTGGCAGACATTGCCATGCATGTCTGGATTGTTAAAAATTCTTTCATTCCCATAGCTCTCAAACCAGAGTTTCTCAAGTGGGTTCTTAAAAAGAAAAAAAAAAATAATAATTACAAATGAAACACTTTGAATTATGGCTTTTGATTTCTCGTTATTTGTTTTTTCACAGAAATGGAAGGTAAAAGATCACTATAAGGTTAAATGAAGTATTTGAATTTGTTTTCCTGCAGTTTTCTGTTTTGAAAATATTTCACTTTGAAACTATATTTTTTATAAAGTGTCAGCAATTATTTCAGTGATTTGCTTCCTAAATTGTAGTTCCCATTTAAGATAGAGTGCATATTCTGGAGCAAACAAAATTATCTCAGACATAGGAAGTGCACAATGANAAGTGTCAGCAATTATTTCAGTGATTTGCTTCCTAAATTGTAGTTCCCATTTAAGATAGAGTGCATATTCTGGAGCAAACAAAATTATCTCAGACATAGGAAGTGCACAATGAGACTCCTTTCTGCTCTTAGTTGTGCTGTTGCAGTTACACTTGAAATACAAAATATTTGTGTAAGATATCCTCCCTCTTTTCCCTTTCTTTTTTCCATGTACATCACATTGGAGAAAATATGGAAAACCTGGATTCAGTTTCACTCTGCGTGCATCCACCTCTACCCACCACCTCAGAGAGCAAAGAAACCCCCAAAACTCAGACCTGGATTCATCAGTGAATTCTCTCACCAGCTTGGAGAAATCATGTAACCTCCCCACGTCTCTGAAGATGAAGATAACACATTATTTCTCTCTCTTTTTCTTGGTTTGACTGAAAATTTCTCAAGGCAGAGCTGCCTGGGCTGTGTCTGTGCAGAGAACGTCTCACAATGAATTGGAAGTTTGGCTCCGGGCACATCAGCATTACTACAATGCAGATTAATATATTTTTTTTTTCTTCTTTCATTTCTTTAAAGAAGATACAATCTACCTCTGCTTGAGCTCTGCCTGAGGTATGAAATAAGTGTAAAACTTCACGTTTTTAGCAGCAAGATGTTTCTTAATTAAGAGCTCTTCTTATCAGTCGACTTCTTTTAACCATTTTAGATTTAAATTTAGTCAGGGTCTCCCATTTGCCATATTTTTTAAATTTTCCCCCCATTATTAGTGTATCTAAATTATGTGCATTTCTTTGTGGGTTGCTGTGCAATAATTCTTCCTCCTAAATAAAAATGGCAAAGGGAAGATGGAAAGGTACATTCTGCTCCTGATGTGATGAATATTAATTTGGTGCAGAGCAAACAAGATCTGCACTTGCAGGAGAACTTTGCCCATGACTTTCTGGAGTGAAGATAGATTTTCTACAGAAACCTCTAAACATGAAAGGACACTCCCCTTGCCCCCTCCTCAGACATCTAAGAAAACCCCTAATTAAATGAATTAGAATGTAAGGGCTATAAAATTATGTTTCTGCTCTGCCACAGCAGAGTTCCCAACCCTGGGGACATCATGGAGCCAGGGATCAGAAGTATAAATGAACTCTGACTCTGATAACTTCGAGTCCTAACAGAGAAAGAACGGTGGAAAGTTTGCCAGAGAGGCCCCAGAGATAACAGTCAGAATTATATAATGTGCATATATAGGACAAAAAAAAAAACACTACAGCGATTTTCTCCTTGGGGATGACAGCTTCGACTCGGAATGTGACTTCAGTAAAATTTGTTGCGATTTGGAGACAAAAATAATGACTGCTGGCCAAATCTGGACCCTTGCATCGAGGCTGCCTGGCCGGGGATTTGCAGGGATGCTGTTTGCAGGAGGCAGGAGCACATCAGAGCTGCTTTGTAGATATTGCTAAGCCCCTTAGTTCTCTCCGAAAGAGGGGATTTGGAGCAGGGAATCCTTGGAATTGACACATTAATTTTCTCCCGTCCGTGCCCTGTGCTCAAACTTCTTGGGAAACGCAGAGATCGCTGCTTTTCCTCCTCCTGATGGGTCCAGGGTATTCCCACTCTGACATTGAACAGGATATTGTCTCTGGAAAAATAAAACAAACCAGATCTGACCAATGCAAAAATTAAATTATTTATCTAAATTTTATTGAAGGATATTTCCGCGAAAGCTTTAGAGTTTTTTTTTTTACAGATATTTAAATTACGTTAAAAACATAATGCATGTTAAAATACACCCCCAAATATAGAGAGAATTGCCTATTCCTTAACATCCCAGAAGTATTAAAAGGAAGGCAGCTCTTTTCTGACATTGAAAACTTTTTGGAATCCATCTGCCAAGTTTAGGGGCAAATTTTATCTTTGGATTTGCATCCTGGGTTGTTGTCGTGCTAACCTGCAGGGATCCAGGAAGCACTGAAATCCAGAAGACTGTCTTGATTTTGAATGTTATTTACAAAACCCATGAAAAAAACCCCTGACATTCATCAAATGCTACGGCTTGGCCATGCTGAACATTTGCTTTGTTGTAGGGGAGAGTGGTCACTAATCCTTGATTGTCTTCTGAATTATTTGAGGACTTAACTATAGTTAAAATGTGACCTGAAACCAATGCCTTTAAGGGAGATGAAATTGCTTGGCTGCCACAGAAATACCAGTACAAGTCAAGAAAATCAGTTGCTTTCTGTAATCTCCTTTCCTTTGGAAACTTTGCTAATGAGATCAATTCCAGAGACAGTTGCCTTGATCCACAATGGTAAAAGTCCTTCTGTTGGCAGCTAAATAAAGCAGGATAACCTAAAGCTATGTTAAAAATTGGGAGTATAATGTGAGGTGAACAGACAACCTGGCTTTGCTGAGGCAATACGGAGCCCTGAGTGTGTCAGATTTGGTTTGACTGCTAAAAATGGCCCCTAACTGTGCTTTTACCAGAACATCCTCCCCTTCTGTCCTGCTGCAAACCAGAAGCCTCAGCCTTCATTAACCTGACGTGCAGTTCAGATGTGGTCCCAGCTGGTTTTGTAACTCAGGGGGGAGGTAGGAGGGAAGAAAGCAGTGAAAAAATATTCCCTGTAGCTCAGTCTTTAGGGGCTCAGCTGAAAAAATCAGATCTTTGAGCATATTGGTGGCTAATTGTCCACTCCACACCTTTCTGTGAGCCGGACCATCAGCAAATATTTGTTTCGAAAAACATAAATAAGACATTTTGTTCAAGGTAAGAAAAAATCTAAAAGACAGATCCTCTGTTTTCCTTGGCTAAAACTAGGAGTGGGAATATATTTTGGGGGTTGGAATTAGGTGATCTTTAAGGTCTCTTTTAACCCACACCATGGAATGATTCTGTCAGTAATCAGAGGGCATGTGGGTCCAGGATTTTGCCCTACACAAGCCTTGAGAGCTCTTGGAACGCTGTTGGAAGGAGCAAGAGGTGCATGGAGAATAAACAGGAATTATGAATCTGTTGGGCATCTCTTTGGGTGGGCAGTGCTTTTATGGTGGTGTCAGGTCTAAGGGATTCTGGAAATGATGCCTCTGCAGAAGAGTGAAAAGCTGGGACATCTTCCCCTTGGTAGTTTTGCAGTGCAGGGAAGCAGAAGGTTGGTTGTGTTTTTCTCTACTCTCAGGCCCTTTGTAACAATAAAGATAACTCAGCATAGCTGTTATAAAAAGATTTTCATAATGAGTTGCCAAAAGAATGCAAAGTCCTAATGATCTCATTCTTATCCCCTCCCATCACATAATTCTGTGAAAAATTTTGGAATTGACTTACCTGTATGTCTGCAATTGCAAGTGAAAAAGGTGGGTTTTTTTCTTTTTGCATTTCTTTTTTTCTTTTCTTTTTATTTTATTTTTTTTTTCCTGTGTCTTATTAATGAATTTTACCTCATTAGGAAATCCTTTAAAATGCTTGGATTGCTATCCTGGAGAATTAAGTCTTCCATTTATCGACAGGACATGTGCAGCTTTGGCACGAGGGGTGTAAATCCCCCACTGCTCCCTGTCAATGCTTTCTGCCTTGCTGGGGAGAAGCACAACCAGAGGGGATTGCTCAGATGTGCAGACACCCTGACTCTGACCTGACTCCTGACGAGAGCTAGCAAGGAGGGAGAAAGAGGTTTCATGATCTCCAGAAATATATTTTCTTTGTTTTAATGGATTAGGGTACATTCAATACCTTTTTTTTTTTCTTTACTGGATTTTTTATTTTTGGTAAGTTCTGTTATGAGTTTCTACAAACTCATTGTAAGGTGACAGTGCCAACATTTTTGAGGTGTTCCTTGATGGTTGAGAAGATCTAAACATGAATAATTTATTCATTTTGGAGCTGGTCAGTAACAGCTTTTACCTTTGTAAAAGGGAAATACACCCAAACCCAAGTTAATGCAAACAAAATCTCACGCAGAATTTTGGGCCACATTCTGATCCACACGTAATTGCCAGAGGTAAATTCAAGCCAGTAAAGTTCTAGGGGTGTAAATCCACTGAACATCAGTTTAGAATGAAAACCCCGTGGTTCAAGGATGCTCATGTGCATGGCTGAGTTTAAGCCCCAGCTGATTCAAGCAGGTCTGGGGAATTTCTGCACCCCAGCAAACTCATCCCCAGTGCATTAGCGGAGGAAAGGAGCAGGTTTCCCAAGGAAATTCCCAAGAAAATGCTGGAATGGCCTCTCTGCTCTTTCCCAATTTTTTGGGTTTGATTATTGATTTTCTACTCTTTACACAGCTCAGTGTTTTCCTCTTCTCTTCTTCAGTGGAAGTAGAGGCTGACACAAAAAAAAAAAAATCTCTATGAATTCTGATGAATGTTTCATTGGTAAGGAATGCAGAAGATTTAGGGAGAATAAATTACCTAATTAAGGCAAAAAAGCTGAATTAAGTGGTAAAACTCACGTTTGTTACACCATCCTCCAGAACTTACTCATTGCTTTAAACAACCCTTAAAATCAACATTTATTTGCACAGGCCTTTGGGGACAAAGCCTCTCTTGGCCTGGTTTGTACAAAAACTTGGGAAAGCAAGCAGAGATATTTGTGGAGAAAGAGCAGCAGCTGAGGACAGACTGAGACATTTTTTACCGTGGAGTCTGAGATCCTGGGATGTAAACTTTGCTCTCGCTGGATTAAACTGGAGCAACCACAGGCTCAGTTCTGTAACTCTGCACAAGGGTACAAAGGAGGTATTTGGTCACAGGGCCAAAGGACAGTTGTTTTCTGCTGATAAAACTTCATTATGCTGATCTGCAGGAGCTTTGCTCCCCAAATTTGAAGGTCCTGAGTGTCCATATTTCTGAATTTAGACATGTATGTTAGGAAAATACCCCTAAGCAGAAGAGAAGATAATTGGCATCATATGAGTTAGTAAATTTGTAATTGGAAAGACGTTTATTATCAGTCCAGAGGTTCCATTTTGCTGTAAATTCGGGCCTATTTTGTTCCTGTCAGATATGAGCTCACGTATTATTACATGACAGACCTTTGAGTAAAATGATACATTTTCCTCCAGATCAGGCTGTCTGGCCTCAGCAAGTTTATTCAGGCAGTGGAAATCCCTTATTAAATACATTTTTCAAAACTTCCTGCACTGCTGTTTATTTATAGATTACAGGGGAGATAATCAGTGCTTTCCACTCATATTCGCTTAGTTCTTCCTAATGATACCTAGTCACACTCAGTCATGGTCATGCATACTCTCCTCCACTCACAGTAAATTCCATTCACAGTAAATTTGAATTCACACTTCATAGTCAATCATTTAACTCATTCACATCAGTCACACTGAATCAATACTCCCTCGCTCCCTTTTCCTTTAATGCTCATTCCTTTCCTTTCACATTTACTCTTAAACATCTGCAATCATCCTCGTTTGCTTGGTGTCTATCCTCAGAGCAAGAACGTAGCTGTCATTAATGGTAAACCCTCTGTAGCTCAGAAATTAAAAGGGTTATTGCAGGGCCAGGCAGGCACTGGAGAATCACAGGTGCTGCTCAAATTTCTCTCTGAGGGCAGCCAACCTGAGGTGATGAACTGCTCCTGATTTTTGGGGTGGGAATCTCACACCCACATGTGCGTTACCTCATTCCACACAGAGTAACCTCGTGTGTAGGGTGGATCCCTCTGCCTCAGGTTGTTTGTTTTGGTCACCCTGGGGATGTACAATTAAGTAGAGTTGATTCTGCCTTTATTTATTTTATTTTTTTTTCCGATTTCATTTGATTCTAAACAAAGGAGAAATACTGTGAAAGCAGGAGAGGAGGCTGAGGATATTGCCGCGGTCAGAAATCAAGGAAATGATTCCTGTGGTGAGTAGAACAGGGTTTATTTAATAAATAAAGTTTTATAGCATTTTATGGTTACCATCTCTTTTGCCTCCACAGTACCTCTGAAACCTGGCTCAGAAGACAATGAACACACCCTGTTCAGATAGATTTGGACCAGTGTCTCTGGTCTCAGGGAGCTGTTTGATGCAGGACTGAATGGGGGGCAAAAAGGATTGCAGATGTGTTTGTGCCTTCTTTTCCTTCCAGATGGCACCAGGCAACTCTTTTTCTGTGAAGGCTTTGATGTCAGAACGCTAAAGATACCTTAAAGCTCTAAATTTCCCATGGAGTATTGCAGCACGGAAGTCACCAGGAAGATATCCTGGCTTTAAGGGCTAGGATGTGCAAGAATATTAATGCAGATATTTTAACCAAGTATTGAATTTACTGATGAGGAAGATAGTACTTTTATTATTTTTTTTTTCTCCTTTATTTATGTCTATATCAGTAGTTGACAGCAGAAAAAACCAGAAGTTTTAATTAACCCAAGGACATCGCTACTGAAAACCGGATCTTGTTTATGAGTCCACAAAAATAGTGAGAAAAGGGGGAAAAATGGCAAGGAGGAAGGCATAAAGGCTTTGAGGAAATTGCTGTAGAAGTACTGGTGGGCAAATCCTTGGTGTGCAGAGCCTCTCATGGCACTCACGAGTGCTCCAGAAGGAGGAGAGACAAGCCAGCCTTACTCACAGCATATTGTGGCTTCCGGGGCCAGGAAAAAGAAACTATTGCATTGAATTAATAGCTTTGTGTTTGGGGACAAAAGGACACATCCCATGAGACGCAGAAGGACCGTACCTATCATCTTGAGATTGGCCTAGGAGGAGAAAAAATACATTTGATAGACCATTATCCTAATTTCTGTCCTGAAAATCATGGGCTGTGGACAGTGGAGCATCAGCTGCTACCTCGGAGTCGCAAACCTGAAGTAAAAGGTTGTAACTGGGTTCTTCTTTTCTTTTCCTTTTTTTCATTCTGTTATTCCTCCTTAAGAAAGAAAGAAAACAGGACAATTACATGCACTGAGGAGTCACAATGATCAATAGCAGAAGCCAGCAGGGAAATGGGTCTGGGTAGCTGAGGCCTGAGGGGAAGGGACATGATGCTTTCAGGCCACTCAGATTTTGGGGATGAGCAGCAGAGCTGGGGAGCATCAGGCCCCTGCTTGGCACCAGGTATGGGGGAACATGGCAGAAAGGTTCAGGGGGCATCAAATTAACATTTTCAGGCAGGATATGACTGAAAATTCAGCAGTGGAGGGTCAATTTGTGTTTGCTGGTCTCTAGGGCAGCAGCAGGGAGATTTGATGGCTCCTTTTTTGCTCTCTTGGTAAATTAGTACCCAAGAAATGATACTAAAATGAGGAAGGAAGAGCTGACCCATAAGTAAGAAGACGTGGACAACTTCTATAATGTCTGTATCAATAACTCCTTTCTCCTCCACCAAAATATTCTTTTCACCCTCCAGTTGTTTTGTTTTAAGGTTTGGGTTTTTTTAGCCACATAGTCCTTAAACAAAGATTTCTGTGTCAATTAGTGGGGTGCATTGGGACTTTGGTCCCTCAGTGTGTGCTTAGCAGATGTTCATAGAAAAGCAAAGTTTACCCAAAAATTTCTGAGGTTGGAGTTTGTATATACAGCCTCTCTCTTTTCTTTCCAAAGGGTACCATATTAACAATTCTTTTCTCGCCAGTATAAATATTTTTCCTGCAATTAACTGCATAATGGGGCAACACAGATGCTTGAAGAGGGTGTACTTATCCACTGCAATTTGAGTCATCCCTTTACAGTAGCACCCACCCCTGATGTATTAGAAATCAACCCAATTTTTATTGAAAAAACATCTAAATATGGGAATAATTCCCTAACCTGTTTATTTTGAAAAGTGCTTTGCCTTCTAACAACACAGCCGTGGCGAACATCTATTAGCTTTGCTTCACTTTGTTTCCCTTCGTTTTTTTCTGAGTCACTCTTTGATTTTCAAAACATTTTGGCCATCCACAGACTCCGAGTCTCCTTCCAGGAGAAACACTGAAGAATCAAGTGCATCTCTCCTTGCCTTTTAAAATTACCCTTCAGGGCAGTGCACACACAGAGTGACCCTGGCTTTTGACAAAACCTTTGCTGAACAAAACGTAACAAGCCCTGTGTATTTTGAGCAGCATTTTCTATTCTGACAGAGACAGCTCGGTAGCATTTGATGTCTGCTTGCTGGTCATAGATAATGGTGCATCCTGGGACCATTGTCATCCCTGTCAATAAGAAGGCCTGGGGGGACGTTCAACAAAGCTACCTTTTGATTCACCGTTTTCCCTTCCTTCCCAAGACATTTGTAAGCCCGTGGTCAGCCAGGTCACTTTATTTCATCCTGATGTGCCTTGATAATAGCATCATGTCTGACAAAAAATTTTGACAGACCGCCGATGTGTGTTTCTTTGGTTCCTGGGCTGTTTTCTATGCCTCCTCAATGTCAAACAAGCTTTGAAAGCTACTGATTATGTTTGTTTGGACTGAATTTGACAAGATTCCTATTCTTTTTGAAGCAATTAAGCTCCTGAGGATGGATCTTGGGATTTGAGCTAATTTTGTTAGCAGTGCAGGAAGCAACCAGAGCACATCCAGTGCTCTGGCTTTTTTTGTTGTTGTTGTTTCAAGGTTGTGCTTTCATTTTACCTTTAGAAATACCTCAACCCAAAGGAAACTTTTAAGCTTTAGAAGAAAATCAAAAAGGGAAAAAAAGGAGAAATGTGCAGCTTGAAACGAAAAGTTTTGCATATGTATATTTTATCAGAAACTGGCAAGTTTGGCAAGCTCAGGTGGTGAAATCTCTGCAGAATTTAACTCTTCTGAGGCCACATGGGCTGCCCACTTGCAGAACAGGTTTTAAGAGCTAATCTATGCTTATGAAGAGATGGCAAATAAAGTATTTTGCTCAACTGGCCACAGATAATAGCTCATGGCCTGGCTTGCTTATTGTTTAAATTATTTGCAGGCAATGTAGCGTATTACAGATGGGAATTAGCAGCATTTTTAGTTTTATCAGTTAGCTAAATTGTTAAATGGTGTTGCTGGAGTTCAGCAAAGCATCTCCAGAGCTACACAACCTTTTTTTTTTTTTTTGGCAGCCACAGATGGAAGTTTGCATCTTGTCCCTGTAGCAGTGGGCACGCAGCACACGCTCTTTTAATTGGGTGAGGACTTTTCTTTTTTCTTTGGCAAATAAAGATGAATTTATCACAGATCATGTAGTACTAAAAAAGGCAAATGGTAATTTCCCATTGCAGAAAAGGAAAAAACCTAAAAAGGCCTGTCTGTTCTGTGCTATGTTCTAAGGTATTTTTGATGCATTTAAATATATTTTACTTGAGGTCTTTATCACTGCACAGTGGAAGTGACATTCTGTTTTGTAAATAACCACCAGCAAAAAGTCACCTTTTCTTCATATCTGGAGGCATTTAAGGCCAGATCCCACCTTATGAATGAAAATCTGGAGGTCCCTGGAGGTTTCTCAGAGTCTGACAGCAGCTGGGCTGGGATTTTTGTCTTTACATTGTGGAGAAGCTTCAGGAACATCAGGGTTGGCCAGAACCCACAGGGACAAGCAACCTTTGGAGCTCAGCTCTCCGTTCTTCCCTGGGAACCATCAATGAAAGGAGATAAATCTGAGCTCAGATCGCAAGGGTGGAGTGACCAGCTGCCATTCAGGGTGTACCCACAGCTGCAGGACACTCCTGTGTCACCTCCCACTATCACCCATTCCAAGATGCATCTTCCTGGGCTGCTCCCCTTCCAGCACAGCTCTGCCTCTGGCCTCTAGACAAGTGCAGGCAAAATTTCGTGCCTCAGTTTCCCTGGAGATGGGAGCAGGCTGTGGGTATTCATCTCCTTTTCGATGGGATTTGACATCTCTCATTGGAAGCAGTGCAGTGGGCTGGCACCAAATGTAAACCAGACTATTTTCCTTTTTATTAGAGTTTGTATTTAGTTTTAATATTATGACTGAAATGACAGCCTCTCATTTTCATGCATTTCTGCTTTCATTCTCAGTTATTATTTAGGTTATATTACCTTCAAAACATGTTTTTATGGAGTTTATAATCACTAGAGATGAAAACGCAGCTAATAGTTACCTACTTCAAATGTATGCATTTCTCTTTCTCATAACCTATCAAAATTGCAGATTTTCCCAGGGAATTAATCTCCTTTTGCATTTGGCCAGGATCTTCTTTTGTCTCTTACATTCTGAGTCATGATAATGATTTCTGTCCTCAAAATGCCCCCAAAGCCGTGTCTGAAGGCCTCCAAAAAAGGACCAGAATGCAGAAGAACAGATTGGTTTTGTTTTCTTTTCACTGATATTTTTTTTTTTCAGGAATACAGTATTTCCTTGGAATTATTTCCAATGCTTTTCTGTCTTCCATATTCAGTGCCTTTATGTCAGGCTATCTCCAGTTCTTCAAGGCAGTATTGTCTAGTTATTCTTTCATATTAAATGATTGGGTTATTACTTTTACATCTTTAGAATATTTCATTTTACTGATTTCTCCATATTAAAAAGATAATAAATTGTAGCAGCTATTAAGGGCCCAATCCTGAATTCTTAATGTAGTCATTTCCATTAGAGTTCCCCCTGACATAGATTTATATGGAATCTGATAAATTTCTTCTTGGCAAATTCCTGGAGAAACTACAGAAACCTGAATTAAATTAGTCTGTTAAAATAATCAACACGAGCCCAATCTTGCCAAGTGAGGGGGAAATGAGTGTGTTCTGTCCACTGCAGGACAGGAGTTAATGACTAATTATGAAGCACCAAGATGGAAAAAGCGCAGTGGGATTTCCAGGCACATGAGGGATTTAGGACTGAACCCTATTTTTGCTTTAAGCCTTACTTGTCCACAGGGTTTTTTCCTCACATTTCTAATCTATTTTCCTCTACGATGAGAAAAATGTAGAAAGATTAATTTCTCTGTTAATGACAATTCTGGAATAGTGCAGGACATAGAACGGGCCCTTCCTGGATGGGGTTTGAGCACAGGATCCTCTGGTGATGCTTTGGGTCCCTTGAGGTGGACCTGGAGATCACCAACATAAAAATGAGATTTTCCATGGCTCTCCCCCTTGGCCTGCAAAGACATCCTTTGGCAACATCTAAAACATTTCATTGCTCTTGCTTTTTGGAGCAAACCTTCCCAAGCCAACAAATGGACGAATCTCCAGAATTTGGGTTGGAGAGAATTTTTTTTTTCATGCTGTTAACAAATTGGCAAATTAATGAGTAAAACCCACAGTGGTCTTTGTGAGATGCAATAATGGTGTGACGCCATTGAGGCAAAAAAATCCCTAATTTTTCTTCTAGATCCTTTTTTATGATACAATAATAGCTTTTTAGATGTAAAGATCAACACAAAATGAAAATACTGACTTTTTTTTTTTTCTCTGATGTGTAATAATTCAAATGCAAAGCACAGGTCACAAATGCTGAAGTCTTTATTTGTGCCATAACCATACTGGAAATAAATGCATCTTATGAACCTCCTAAGGTTCATTTAAATATAGGTTGTCCTGCCATGTCGAGAATGGTTCTTGCTCTACATAACTTTCTAAGTGGCAAAATGTTGTTTTCAAATTTCTTCTTACAAATTTTTGATGACACCAAGTTTTTTTTAGCCATAATTTTATATTTTAAATAACACTTCAGTTAGTTTAACTGGAAGATATATTAAAATATGTATTTAACCAAACAAAGCTTCTACCTGTATTTTGTAGACTTCTGTAATATTTCTCCTTTTCAACACTAAATTTTTATTACTTGGACCATCCTGTTTTTTAAGAACATGGTAATTTTCTGAAAATTTCTTAACAGAGCAAATTCTGCATCCTTTGGACCTAATTCTGAGAAATTTTGATCAGTTATTCTGTCGCTTGATTTTAAATGTTTGAAATGATGAATTTTCTCATTCTGTTCTGCCGTTTTTATTGCCGTTTATTTCACAGGAAATTTTTGGATGCTTCATAATAAATTGGCCACATAAACACATCAGGACAGAGCACAGGGGACAACCATGAATGAATTCAATGCTTTCATGGGTAACAGTGTGCTGTAATTAATACTAGAAAGCAAACAGTAAGAGAGGAGTTATAATTGTGCTTGTTCCATTTCAAAATGAACGCTTTTGTTTTGCATATTTAAAAAAACCCAAAACATTTAATAAAATAAGTGCGTGTTTGGCCTAAATTGTATTTTTTCCCCCCGTTTTGCTATGCTAGCTACTGAATTGAAAAAAAAATTCTTTACTGATCTCTAGATATGAATGTTTCTTCCATTTCGTGTTAACTTTGCTTCAGGAGGAACAAAGCACGAAGGTAGACTTACCAGTTTGTCAGCTTAATGAAGTGCTTAATTGAACATAGGTTTCTTAGAAGGAGCTAAATTTTCAAGGAGAAATAAAAAATCCCCCCTAGACTAATAATTGTCTGTGGCAGGAAAACCCTTGGCAGTGGAAGGAGGGATTTATCTTGAGTTGGAATGAATTTTCTCTGTCAATTGGCATCTGAAAGAAATTCGGCAGGGAGAGTTAAGTGACTGAATAGTTCTCCAATGACTGAAACAAATGGATACTTTAACAAAAATCTTTTGAATGTCACTCAAAATTCAGTCCCTGGCGTGGTGGCTCAGATTTTATAATACTGTACATATGTGGGGCTGGGTTGTTGTTTCAATCTAAGCTGAATTTGAGGTTTGGTTTCATAAAACTATATCTCATATCTATTTAACTTTGATCAGTTCCAAATGTTGACCATATTTTTGGTGTGCTTAGGAGGAATTTCATTGACTATTAGGTCTAAACCAAGGGTGGCTCTTTAATTGTAATTTTAATTAATTAACAGGGTCTCTGGGTTATGAAATATCCTTGAGCCTTCACACATGGTACAAGACATCAGAATGAATTGGTTGAAATGTGGTTTTCAACCATCCTGGGCTTTTATAGGGTATTAGTTTTGGAAAAAAATGTGTACTCTATAGTTTACTTTGGCCTGACAGAGTTTATCCTGTATGTTTGTAGAAATAAACAGGAAAACCCTTAAACACTAACAATCCTATTTGATTCTTGATGCTTCTTGGCAACTAATCACAACAACTCCTTGGTGAGGTCTTGTGTATGACATGTAAATATTTGACATTAAGGTAAAATATAGATATCTGAGCCTCTTATATATTTAATGATCCCAAACAACTTCTTGGACAATAGGCAAATAGCAAAATGTCACTTGTTTGGGGGAGGAGATGAAGAAAAATCCGTGAACAAGCTGTTCCTTTCTTATATTTGCAGTTATTTTTCTTGCAGTAGCTATTGCATGTCGTTAATTAATATAAAGGCTAAAGCCACTTCAATTTAGTGCTACATTTGTACAGACACTTAGCAAGGCCAGGTGTGCTTTTATTTCTGATTTTTTTTTTCAAGATGAAGCTTTCTCTGAGAATTTCTGTGATTTTTTTGGTATCTTTCTCATCAGAGACTCTGTCAGACCCCTTGTTTCACCACCATCAATTCCCCCTCTTGCTGTGATGTTGGACAGTCCAGGTTCAAGCCTTCTCTCTGCCCTGTGATAATGAGAATATTGCCTAAACTCAGTTCTGATCATGACCTGCAGAATTTCCTACCATCCCTGATTATTTTGCTTTTGTTCAAATAAATACATATTTTCTGTGCTCTCAGTTATTTCTTGCACCCATTGCCATGCCCAAAGTCTGTCTTAATAACACTTCACAATCTCATGTGTTTGCATTTTGAATATATTTCGAGATTGAAAAATTGTGAGGTGTTTCCTCTTTTACCTGCCTGTAAAATTCCTTGCATTTCATCTTCCTTAGTCTTCTATACCTCACATATTGCTCTCACACTTCCCCCTTTTGCCTGACCTCGATCTTAGCACAATCACAGGATCATTTGGTTTGGGAAAGACCTCTGAGATCATCGAGTCCAACCTTTGACTGATCACACCCAGTCAACCAGATTGTGATTTCCCCCATTAGAAAATTTCTAATATTAATTGACTCGAACTGGGAAAGCTGTAACAGATTTGTGGTCTGAATTATCCCCAAATCCATGGTTTATATTCTTTCCCTCTGGAAGTGCCTCACAATCTTCTGCTCACCCGGTGACTTGAAGTAGGTCCTTGGTACCAGAATTCACAAGGATTTTCTTGTGCTTAAAAAAATGTGTGGCTGTCCATGAAGAATTTGTTGGAAACTATTCCTCAGATACTTAGTGGGAATTATAAAAACGAGTGATAATGTGAGATCAAAACAAAACTTTCAACAGAGTGGAGTTTCTTAAGGAAAAACAAAGCAGTTGGAAGGAAAAGGCTGATGTGTTTGAAGCCACAGCTAATGCAATAAGAAAAAAAAAAAAAAGCTAAAAAAAGTCTTTGAAAGTGTCAGTTTAGAACTGCATGAGGCTCAACAAAGAATTGCTAATATGGAGAGTAAGAATTGTTGGATAATTACATTGAGGATGTAGAAAACAAGCTTAGGAAATGGGGTTTGTGCGTTGTTGAGGAGGGCTAAGGGATGAAAGATTGGGCACCGCAAATTTCCCCCACCCCTGATTTGTCTCAGGTTTTTACGCTGCATTTTGAAGATGTATGGAACGTGTAAATCAGCTGTGACTGTCATTTGCTTTGAAACGCTGCACATTCGTTTCATTAAGGCTTTCAGAGAAGCCTCAGCCAGCAAGTCTTCCCAACAGAAACTTTGATTTGTATTATTTTTGGTGGCTTTATTTTTTCCTTCCTAAAGGTTACTGCCACTGTTGGTTTAACGGTGTTTATGTGATTTTATAATAAGTGTTATCACTTTGTATAATTATTATGTGTGATTAATCCTGTTCACACTTGAAAGCTGTGGGGATTTTTTTTTATTTTTTCATTTTTAACCAGAGGGTATGTCTTTAAGCCTTTGTGTTGTTCACTTATAATGATAGCTGACAAGAGTTATCATAAAGAGGGAGGAGGATGGAAACTGGAATAAATTGTCGGGTATAGAAAGATTTCTGGGAATTTTTGTTTGGATTAGCATCTTCTATAGCAATTCTAGAGAAAAAGTGGTGGATGCAATGTATAGATACCTGAAAATTTGGTATTTCTGTAACAATCAGGTTATACAAGATTATGAAAGAATGTGCATTGTTCAAAATTTTCAGTGTCCTTTTGGTGAAATTCAACTTGTTTTAAAAAGGACTCTTAAAAAAATGATATTTTTTTTTAACCTTTAATAAGTGTGCATTGTTCCCAGCATGAGAGACTGGGGGTTTATGATTAAAGGGAATTTAGGAACTAAGATGGCAGGGATTGGGAAAGCAGAACTAATTTTGTAGGCTGAATGGATCCACATGGGGTCTGCTCTCCATGGAGAACTTTGACCATTTCATAATTCTCTCCTTTAAAAATCACAATTATAGCAGATTTGCTTTGCAAGTTTTGTAAATCTTTGTTACTGAGGATGGAATTTCTGTGTTTTAATGCAATATCAGAGATCCCATTGTTACCAAAACTTCTCCAGAAGCAAGAATGGTTGTATGGACACCTCACATGTTTCTCAATTTTCACCAACGAATTTGAGTGCTTCAACTGGCTACAAATAATGTGTTTAATAACAAATCATCTCTTGCTTTCTGAGAGTTGAAATCTACCTGGTTTGCAATTTTATGTTTTAATATTCAGTCTTTGGACTGAATTCATTTGGGAGTTGAGAATTTTTTTTTTATTTCTGAAGTTGTTATTGCAGCAAATTTTAAAACAGGTATTTATATTACTTGATATCATTGTAGAAAACTGTGTTTATTGTTATTTGAATTTGTACCACAAATGATTTGACACATTTAGAAAGATGACCAAGCACGAGCACCCCAAATACAGACCAGCTCCCAGACAAGCCAACAGTGAGAATGGCTTTGTAAACACTAAAATACTCTCATTTTAACTGACTAGAAATTGAAAGGAATATCTGTAAGAATTCTAACATATATTTATGAGTACAGTGACACTGCTGCTTTATCTAAATGCATTTTAATGCCTTTTTTTTACACGTATAACACCTTCACATTGACTTCAGATGTCGAGCAATTTAAAATAACGTTTACAACTTTAAAAGCTAGTTAAAATTCCCTAGACCTCTCCAGAGTTTCCATACTCTAGGAGCCTGAACTCTTTACAAAATACATTAAGGGAGAAATCCCCTACATTAATGAACAATCAATATTTCATATATAATTGTTTCATATGTAACTGTAGGTAAAAATAGCTAATCCCCACAACCAGATTAAACCAATTAACTTGGAGTGTGTGGTTTTCAAAAGGGCTCTGGAAATTGAAGCACGGGTCCAATGATGTGATGAAGTGAGAGAGAAATATATTTGTATTTCCTTGAAGAAACGTTTATTTCAAAGATGGTTATAATATTAAATACTACATAAAGGGCAAAAAAATGTTTTAAGCAGGAGATTTAACCAAAGTGAGGGAAAAGTTTGGAGAAAATTTTTCTGTTATTGACTTTTTAAAGTTTACATCAGTCCCATGGTTTTCTAGCATTGATTTTGTGAGTCCATTTGTGGCTGTGCAGTGTCCACTGCACTTTCAGACCAAATTTTGTCCTCTGACTCAGGCTGGAAGTGAGATTTGTGCAGAAAGGGTATTGGGTCCCTAATATCTATACCATTTATGGTATTATCAAACTTAACTTGTAAAATTGTTTTAACTCAGATTACATTTAACATTGATTTATTGAGTTTAGCAACCTGAGCAGCTCCTTAGGTGTAAAGTAAAGAAATGCAAGAAGAAGGGGTAATATTAGGAATCAACATATTTCTATTTCAAGAAATGATTGTTTTCAATTATTGTGGTCTGTTAAATATGAAGAATTTCCCCATTTTTTACACAGACTCTGGCTTGCTTTTCTGATAGGACAACAAAAAGATTAGCTAAAATCTGAAAAGAAATTTCAGTTTGGAACTGGAGGGTGTAACAATCACAGCGCCTTACTATAATCGAATTATAGTAAAGTTTAGTCCATAATAGGGAAGTTGTTAAATGAACATTTGTGATCTTTGCTATTAGTGAGGTCTGACCCTTCAAAAGGTAAGGAATTGGGATCAGAGAATCCATAGAATCACAGGCTGGTTTGGGATGGAAAGGGCCTTAAAGCTCATCCTGTTCCACCGCTGCCATGGGCAGGGACACCTCCCACTGTCCCAGGCTGCTCCAATCCCAATGTCCAGCCTGGCCTTGGACACTTCCAGGGATCCAGGGGCAGCCACAGCTGCTCTGGGCACCCTGTGCCAGGGCCTGCCCACCCTCTCAGTCAGGAATTCCATCCCAATATTCCATCCAGCCCTGCNTGAATCCATCCCTGTCCTCTGACAGTGGCAGCCATTCCCTGTGTCCTGTCCCTCCATCCTTGTCCCCAGTCCCTCTCCAGCTCTCCTGGAGCCCCTTTAGGCCTTGCAAGGGGCTCTGAGCTCTTCCCTTCTCTAGGGGAACATTCCCAGCTCTCCCAGCCTGGCTCCAGAGGGGCTCCAGCCCTCAGGGCACATCCCTGGTCTCCTCTGGTCTTGCTCCAACGGGTCAACACCTTTCTTGTGTTGGGAAATGTTTGGTTCAATCCCCCCTGACCTTGCAGAGCTGTTGGAGAGCCCGTCTGATCAGACATGTGTGATCCATTTCCAGGCTTTAACTGCAACATTGCTGAGATTGTACCATTTTCTGACCCATGTGCCTGAGGAGTTGGTAAATCTTCAGTTCCTTGCTATAAGTTGTCAAATCCTATCTCATTTAGTTTTCATCCAGGACAGAGGATATAAGTTTTAAATCACAGCCTGTCTTATTAGCGGCTGACCACAAAAACAAACTCTTTATAAGCCCTAACTTTTGTTATGCCAAGATCAAAATCACAAGCACAGGTTGGGGTGATGTGAGGGTTGCTGCTCCCGTTGCCCATCAAGCAGAAACTAAATCCAGCAAAAACATTTCATGTGCTCCACAAGCAACTCGCTAATTCCAAATGATGCATCAGAAACACAATCATGGCTGCCTTTCCTTAGAGTTATGGTTATCTGCTTTGTACTCAAAATATGCACATGGAGCAATTTCATCTGTGAGAACTTGGGAAAATTATATTAATCATCATAACTGAGTACAGCTTCTTTCTCAGCATGAGTCATAAATATCTTGAAGCATTAAACCTCTTTACAATAACATTAATTTAATCTATAAGAGGACATTGCGTGCAATAAATTCCATTTGCAAATCTGAGTGGGCAAGGGAGAGAAAGCTGGAGTTTACTTCTTTAATTTTTCTTTTTTATATTGGAGATTGGGAAACAATGCTCCAAAATAAGTTTCCTTTCCCTCAGCCTGAAATGCATAGGACTAAGAAGGAAAACAGAGCTTCCTGATTGATTTGCCTCTGCGCTATTGCTTAGTTTGCTGCCAGTCAGAGGATTATATAGCTTAAAAGATTGTTATTGATTGTTCAATTTGGTGTTCATATATTTAAATTTTATTCAGGTTAGAGTGATGTTGAAAATTGGGGTCCACATGCTAGATTGCTAGCACAGTGGTTGACAACACAAACGTTAAAATATAATAATCCTTGTAGTATAAAATGGCCATTGACAGTCTAATTTCCATTTTGTGGTTTATGGCCTCTACTGAATATCTGATAATGTAATTATGCTTCAGTAAAGAATGAATCCTCTCTGGTAAACTGAGCTGTGTATGCAATGCCAATGTGTATTAAATAAAGTGACATCAAAGCTCAGTCAGGGCTTATTTTAGGAGCACATTTTTAAACATTTACTATGGTTTGTTCTACAGTAATGCCAGGGAGCAGATTTATGGCTGTTAGCATATTCATGTTGAAGAAATGTGTTACTTCATTCTTTATCTTAGCCCAGGAGAGCAAACAAAACAGCTTCAGTAAAAGTGAATGCTGCTCTGTGGCTTAGGTATGAAAGTTTTCAGATGATGCCACCACCAGCCTCCCTAAGCAGCACAGAAAGGGAAGCTGCAGCTGTGCAGTCGGGAAATTAAAATGTAAAGAAAACTCCCCCAAATTATTTACTTGCCCCACAAATGAGACAACATTTGTTTCTTGGCAATAGGCACACGTTCAGCCTTTCTGCTTGGCTCTTTGGCTGCTGGGTTTGTAAATGTATAGGAATATACAATATGATCCTACGGTTAAAGAATTTCCTCCTTTTAAATTCCAGTTGTCAAGTTATGTTATGCTGTTTATAATGCAGTGAATTATGTTCTGTCCTATCCCATTCACTGCTAGCATAATGCAACTTAACATCAGGCCACATAACAGAATATGACAGTTAAAATTTAAAAGTACCCTCATTGTATTTGTGAATTGAATACTCAACTGCATGATTTAAAGATGGACTGGCATCTTGACTCTAGAAACAAGTAATGTTACTTGAATGCATTTTTTTCCCCCTAATATATTTGCATTACCGTTTTGACCTTCTTTCCAAGAGGAAAAAAAATAACCCTAAGCAACTGGCATATATTGACATGGAGGTATTGAAAAGTTAGCGTGATGCTGCAGACATGTTCAGAGGAACTTCTGAAATCATGAATTTGATGAGATAGACTGAATCAGAATGTCACTTTATCATGTAAACAGCAGGGAGAGAGCCAAGCCTCACATGTGGATTTTAAATGTCCCAAAGCATTAGTATTACAGATCGGGGGCCTGGTTCCACCCGCCACAAAGAGAGGTGTCAAATCACATCAAGGTTTATCCTCCCAGCCTCGCCAGGGTCGGCGCTGTACAACATGGGCTTACAGCTCTTTGACAGATCCTTCAGCTCCTGTCCATGCTTCAGGAGTCAAAGGTGAGTCCCTCCATCCCACCTGCTCTTTTCTGATTGCCAGAGCTGTTGGCCAATAAGGAAACCTCTGGACTTTTCCTCACTGATATAAATAATTTGCTGTTGCACCTCAATTCCCTCTGCTTTTCCCCTCGGTGTGCTTTGCTTTCAGTGCTCTCAGAGTTCATATTCAGAAGCCCACCTGCTTCACCCTCCAGCTGGGGCAGCCCCAGGAGGCACAAGAAGAGAGGAGCATCTCCCCCAGCTCCTTGAGAAAAAGTGATTGGATAAAAGCACAAGCACATTAAATACCAGCATCACCACCCTATGTGTCCAACCCTGGACTGGCAATTCCTTTTCTAAGGTATAACATGCATTGGACCCCTTGGGTCAATAAAGCATCTTTGGAAGGAGAAGATGGAGGTAGCACATGTGCAAAGGCTTGGCTGGCTGGGAAACAACGTCCTGTTGTAAACTATGCATGTCCATATGAAGATGTTATTAATATAATTGTTATTAATATAATTTCCTTTCCATTCGCTGTCGGAGTGTCTCTCCTGTGTTTCACTTGGGTTGGTAACTTCTTGTATAAGAGTCATCACAGAGCCATAAAATTCCAGAATTATTTGATTTGGAAGGGAACTTAAAGCTCACCCTGTCCCATCCCCTGCCATGCCCAAGGACACCTTCCACTGTCCGAGGTTGTTCCAAGCCCTGTCCAGCCTGGCCTTGGACACTTTCAGGGATCCAGAGGCAGCCACAGCTGCTCTGGGCACCCTGTGCCAGGGCCTCAGCACCCTTACAGGGAAGAATTTTTCCTAATATTTAATTTCATCTTCTTTCAGATGAGAAAGACCAGCTTCAAAAAGAGCCAAGATGAATGCATTTAGATTGCAGACAGTGGAAGTAGCCAGTGAGACAGTATTAGTCAGCATGTTTGTGGTTTAGTCACTGTTATAAGCATTAAAAATATTAGTTATTATTAATTATTACTTATACAACACCCACGCACTGTGCAAGACATTTAACAAACCACATAAAAGGCAGGGCTGCACCACAGAGTGATGGCTGGATGGATTTTAGGTGTGACAGATTGCTATTAGCTACTTGTTTGTATTTCTTTGTGCTGAAAAAATTTCTAAAGGTCCCAACCAAGGAGACCTCAGCTATGCTTGGCACTGTTCAAACAAACCATTAAAGAAAATGGCCTCAAGATAGAGAAAAATCAAGGATTTTCATGGTGCTGTCAGGATTTGCTCACAGAGCAGCTTGCATGAGTTCCTGTCACAGTGAAAGCTTTAGTAGAGATGAAACCACATCAGGTTAAAAGTGTTTGTGGAGCTGTTGGGTGTTCTCTTGTGGAGCTGTTGGGTGTTCTCAGCACCACTCAGGTGCTGGTTTTTTGACCCCACAAATGTGGTTTCTGCTCTAAGATCTGGCTCTGTGTAGAGGGAGTTTGAGATGTCACCTCTGCATGGTGTGCACATGCCATCAGCACCTTCTAAAATCCCAGTTTAAGATATAAATCTGGGGTAAAGCCATGGTACAACTCACATGAGGCTGGATACTCATCTAAGTCGCAGCTGAAGGTCTCAATGTTTTAACACTGGCTTTGCCTGAGCCTTTCTTTGTGCAATCCTAAGCACACAAGAAGTGCTGGCAGCTTTTGGCAGCTCAAGCCACGCCAACTCCCTGGTTTGGCCCTGTCTGTGCCCAGCACCTTATGGATGTTGGTACTTGGCACAGAATTAATAAATGTCACACATCAGTGGTTTGGTTTTTTTGCTCTTGAACTGTTCATTGGCTCTTAGCAATAATTTCTCAAAGGTACTGAGGATGCTTGTCCCATTTCTTCACACTGTGAGATCTTCATGCCTGGTTAAAATCTCTTCCCAAGCAGTTATCCATTAAAAGCTTGTACTTCCTTCTGGATGTTGGGGATTTCCTTTCCGTGAGTAGTTTGTCACAGCAGACAAGTTCCTGTTTTCTTTAGATCTTGCCCTTTTTGTAATGCAGCATTTTCACCTCAGATCCTTCTTTTTACACTTAACGTTACCCAAAATCTTGACAACAAGGTAGGGATATTCACCCTCCACATTTCACCTTGGTGCTTCCTCTGCAAAATTTAATCCCTTTGCTGGGATTAATTAAGAGTTTTTGTCTCAGGACACAACCATAATTCCATCAATATCCAAGATTTAGTGAGAGCCTCAGGACTGGGAAGGGGGTTGGCTCTTAGTCTTGGATCAGTCCCACTCCTTTGTGATTTCACTTGGTCCCCTCTGTTTTTTGAAGCATCAATCTTCCTTTTTCATAACACTTCTTGAATATCCTTTCAGAGTTAGGTTTTTCTGTCTAAATATTAAAAACATCCACAAGTTGAGAATCAGCTTTTGTCACAAAAAATATATAGAGAGAAAGGGTTACGTTTGTTTTCTGCTGGCACCTCGTGCTTGGAGAGAGTGAAACACTCCTTAAATCTTTTCCAGCTGTCCTCCAGATATTCAGTGTCTAAACTTTAGGGCTTTTAGCTGCTCAGCTCTCCTTTCCTCAGCATTTTTGTGCCCTTTGAGGGTGAGTGATCACCTAGGCCTGCATCCCTGAGCCTGCCTGTTCCTGGGAGGCTCCGGCCATCGACCTTGGCACGATGAGCTGATAAAATCCAGGCTTGTTCAGAGTTACAGTTTCTCACACACCACTTGGTCCGTTTCTAAGAAAATTTGTGCAGCAAAAAGTGTTCAATGGCAAGGGAAGAGGCAGTGGGAACTAGAGGAATATGTGGTTAAAAAGGCAGGATTCGCAGGATCAGCAGGTTTGATTTTGTTCTGAATGTCTTGTAAGACACGCTTCAGTTTTGTGTTTGCTTTTAAAATCTTTTGATTTATTTCTTTATAATTTGAAATTCTACTGGACAGGGATATCCAATACCTTAACATTTAAAGAATGAATTAGTTTGAGAAAGTCTATGCTACAGGCTCCCCAGGAAAGTGGTGGAGTCACCACCCCTGGAAGTGTTCAAAAACCAAGTAGATTTTTGTGGCACAGTTTAGTGGGTGTGGTGTTTTCTGGTCAAAGATTGGACTGGATTATTTTGGAGGTCTTCTGCAGCCTCAGTAATTCCATGCTTCTACAATAAACTGAAAGTGTTCCCTAGTAAATTTTCCTTTTCCTTTTCCTCTATATCAGAGGTGTTGTTCTCTCTAATGACTCTGCAAAATGGTTTGTGAACCTCACAGGTGAGACTCCTCACTCTGTTGTCCTAAAAAATGAGAAAAATATTTTTTACATTGCTTTTTAGTTGCAGTTAGGCACTTAATCAAAGGCCTATTATTGGAAGATGAGGACATCTAAATTTGGGTATTTCAGCAGGTGTAGCCTGAGCAAGGTTTGTCAGCACAGGTAACTTGCACTCCTTCTGCTCCCAAATATTAGCACCTAAAAAGGCTCTTAGAGAGAAAGAAGCATCAGTTTAAATTCCTTTTTTAACTGTTTGTCATATAAATTCAGTTTTTTGATAATCAGTGCAATAATTCCTTATTATGCATGTGGAAAAACGTCTATTAAAGGCGTTTTTAACTTTCTGGGTAGAGTTTCTTTATCTGTATTTTACAGTACCGTGAAAAGTAATTAATTCATTCCTAGATATATAACATATGGATAATTTTCATGGATTTATGGCACATGTTAGGGGATGTGAGAATGCTGCAATTATTTTAAAAGTAATGCAATAGAAATTCAGGGCTGGTTCATAGATTTATGACTGGATTATATTTTCCACAGCCAACTGCCAAACATGGGGTAGATAAAAATCTGTGTTTCTTTTTGTCCAGTCTACCTCTTTTATCCCATCTCTGGTTTACATTGCCACGTAACTACAAATAAATATCCTGAATTTGACTTATTTATAAATTTATAAATTGGAAATTTTGTGAGATGTATTAACCCTCAGAAAACAGTTCACCGGATTTAATTAGTAAAGAAAAACATACTGCACACAAAATGTCAGCAGAAATTACAGTAATAATCTATCTTTCAAAAACACTATTAATTGCAGTTGATATTTAACCATACATTTCTCAAAAATAAAAAAGAGGTGGACCCAGCTCAATTATTGGCTTGAAAATCTGAGAAATTTGACTAGAGGCGCCAGTTTGTGGAAGTAGAGAAGTATTTATTCTATGGGTAATATTTAATCTGTGGTTTAATTTTACTTTTTAGGGCCAACTCTGACACAAGGCTTTTCTAGTCATCACACATTTGTAAGCCTTCCTTGAGTAGCAGGGTGTATTTTTACACACAGATTTTTTAAATCATAATCTTATAGAAGCAGAAATGTTTTGGTTTGGAAGGGGCCTTAAAACTCATCTCATTCCACCCCTACCATGGGCAGGGACCCCTTCCACTATCCCAGGTTGCTCCAAGCCTTGAAGACTTCCAGGGATGAGGCACCAACAACTTCCCAGGGCAGCATATGGTGTTTCTGCTGAAATTACAAAAATATGGACTGAAACTCTTGTCTAAATTTAAGGAATTGACTCGATCACGTCATCCTTGAAAAATCACGCCATCATCGCTCATCAACAGCCCTGCACGGATCCGAGCCTTCGAGATTTATTTTCTCCTACTTTGAAGGCAAGTAACTTTACTGACATATTAACGTTCTAGCTGTGAATAGAATATCTCATTCTGTGTGAAGGATGGTTCCCTTGATCCATTAAATAAATACTACATTCAGGGGGGAAAAGGGTGTTAGACTGATATGCAAGAGCCGCCATCACTGGGCGCAGATTTATGGGGAAAGGGAGTAAAAGGAAGTGATATGGCTGTGAGAAGAGAAATGAAACAACACTTGTGTGCACTAAATCCTCCAGAATTGAAAAATATCAGCAATTTGTGTTTAGAGCACACAGCATTTTGTATAAACGGGTTTTCATCGATAAATCCATGGTTTCTGGCGGTTACACCAAAACGCACCATTTCTGCCGGGGCGTAGCTGAGGATTTGGTTGTGTTCTGGTTTGATTTGAAGGCCGGGAGATTTCCTGTGTTGGTTCTTGCCTTGCCCCTATCCTCACCGCCCTGGTTAGTGTGGCTTTGCCAGCTTGGCAGCCCTGTGTTTGAGGTGAGGGCTTTCCCCTCGCTGCCGGCGTGAGCCGAGCCTGGCGGTCCCGGCGGAACTCACTCGCCGGAGCTTGCGATGCATCTTGGGCGAGCAGCTCAGCACAGCCCTCACTGAACTGACTCCGAGGCTTAGGCAACGATGATTTCTGCTGGTAAAGTGTTATAATTGGATTATTGAAGTATTAGGTAAATTCAGTCGGATTTGCTGTTTGAAGTGGAAATACAAAAAATGCTGGGATGCTATTATTGCTTTGTCATACCTATTAACAACAGATCCCAGTGTTGCAGCAACAACAGATTTGCTTTCAACTGTTTGGACTTTCCAAGGTGTAAATTTATATGGTTTGGGTGGGTAAGTTGGCAGATGCCTGTGACCTCCACGAGCCCTGTTGGGTCACTTTTTAAAGGGCACAGTTTTTATTACTTGAAATTTCTCTGAAAACACTGCTGTGTGATGCAATCCTTCATAGAACAGAAATGTGCTGTGGCTAAAGTTGGAGTGGGTGTCAAAAAAATTATAGAATCCAGCACATTTCACAAAACATACAGTCTGAATGTCCTTATGGTTATAATTCCTGGTTGCCCAGGTAAAAGAATAAACCAAATCCTCCCAATGCTTTAAACCAACTTTAAATATGTAATAAATACAAATTTGTCTGTCAGTCTTTATCATTCTTTATCAAAGCCCTTATTCTTTATCAATTTTTATTGAAACTTTTAATTTGAATTAAACAATCTGTGACATGAAGGGCTATTCTGCCAAATTCACCCAGCAAGGGACAACCATGTCTATTCTATGTTTTAAAGAATATATTTAGTATTTCATTACATTTTCAATTGACCATCATTTATTGAGAACTGAGGATTTTTCAGGTGATTTTGAGAAATTTGCATTGAAGTATGAATTAGATTAATAATTGTTTGGTTCTAATATAAATCTGGTTTTACCTAATCTGTGATGTTGGGATTTGAATGATTGAAGCACCATGGCACCACCTCCAGTTTTCAGTGCCTAAATTCTTTCTATATTAATATTATTTGTCCTCTTTCATAAAACCATACCCTTAAACAGCTTGGAAGCAAATCTCGATGCTGCCCAAGCAGCTCACCAGAGAGCTGCACATCAGAGATGCTTTGAGACAGCAGTTACAAATATTCCAAAAAAACCCCACAGGCAATTTAGACCCAGATGCAAACTGCTCAGGTCTTTCAGTACAAAACACAGCATGGGGCAAAGCGTCCCATGTGTTCCAACGTGTGCAAAACCCTGATAATGATTTATTATATCAAGGGCTGCAACCTGTGCTTCCCAGGTGCCACGGGTGGATGTAACCTGGTGGTTGAACAAGCTCCCTCACCTAATAAATGTGCTTTATTTGATGTGGAAAGCTCAGGAAGGAGGTTTGAGGGGGCCAGTCCCAGCACTCAGATTCTTTCATGGAGACAAGAGGCCTGGAGGTTTGAGCTCCCTTTCTCAGGAGCTGCTCTAAACTTTGGGGTGCTGTAGATAAGGGCTCAGGAGATGAGGTTTTTTCCTGAGGTCTGATCCCCTAAATCTGCTACACAGCTGCATTTTGGATCAGAGCATGCTGTTGCCTGCTGTGAAACTCTCTCTAAGTCTTGGGTGTTTTGTTACATGAAGTTTGTTATTCACAGCTCGTGGCACCAGGGAAGACATGCCAAGCACATGGAGATAAAAAATGGATTTAATTTTCTGGAGTGCTTTAAAAAAGAAATTAAAAGTAAAAAAAATCTTAGAGTCACAGAGGGTTTGTGTTGGAAAAGACTTTAAGGCTCATCTCATTGCACCCCCTGCCATGGGCAGGGACACCCCACTAGAGGTTGATCTAAGCCCCATCCAACATGGCCTGGAATTCTTCCACTGGATTATCACAAATTGTTTTGTTCCTGTCTCACATTTTGTCACTGTTATGTAAATGCATTATCAAAAATCGTAAGGTAGAGGTCTGAGGTAGAAAAGTTGCCTCAAATCTTAGGAAAGTTGTGGAGAACACCCACAATGGATGGAATTTCCTTTGGACTGTGATGTAAAATTCAGATGCACAACTTCTGACCAAGCCTGGGTTGTGTGTCCCTTCCATGGGATGCAGCCTGGGGGGATTTGGAACGTTGTAGGACCAAGGGTGCAGCAGCTGAGGATGCCATTGTCCTCACACCATTGTTCAACACATGCATGAGATGAGTCTGGTGATTTTTTGGTCTTGGCTCTGGTGTTTTCAGGCTGTTTGGTCTCTAAAAAAAAATCCATCCTTGTTAAACTGTTCTTTGAAAAAAAAATCCTTCTGCCAATTTCTTGTTTCTAATAATTTCCCATTGCAGTTAATCATTTCAAAAGACACATACACAAACACACACTGAGTCTGGTCCACATTATGCACTAATAGTCTGCAAAAGTCCTTTATGAAGTCTTTATTTTTTGGTTATTATTCTTTTCAAATTAAGCATGTGCTAAAAAAAGCTTCCTTGTTTTTAATGTAAACCCTTAAAAAGCCCCAAACAAAAAAGTCTTTGGAGGGAACTTTCAGTGCCTTATTTTAGCCTGTGGCTGGTTTTCACAGCAAGGTTATGGCAGCAGCACTGGCTTAAAGTGGAAGTGCTGGCAGAACCTGAACTCCAGCAAGGTTACTGGGCATCACTCTAAACCCATAAATCCAGTGCAGGCATACAAAATCAAATTTAGACTAAAAATATTCTACAAAACATCTTAAATGTATTCAAGGCTGACAGTAATTGTTGCATTGGTAAAGACCCAGAGCATTCTCAGAAATAGTTAAGAGAAGAAACAAAAGAAAGTCAAATTACCTGAGACAATTTCTGCCTCCTTCATTTGAATAAATCTGACACCAGATTTCAGAGCTTGAAAATGAGGAATTAGAAAGCATCCAGATATCACTCAAATCAGCTATCAGAAGATTAGAGATCTTTAAAAATATTGAGATTTAAAAATATTGATAAATATCAGAATCAGACAAAATATATCCAAGAGAGCCAAAGGAAGCAAGAAAGGAAATTGGAGACTCTATTAGAAATTTCAGATCCTTGAAGGCTGGTGAAATTTAATAAAGGAATGATTTAAAATTTGTCCAGGGACATATGGGGAAAGAACATATCGCTGGCATAAACTGTAGAGATTGTCCTAGTTAATATTTTAAGGAATCAAATGAAAGGTACACTGGGAGAAGCACTGCCCAATTAGAAAAAGCAAATTTAATTTTGGGGGGAGGGAAAGTCCTCAGGTCTGACAGATCTACTGGAATCCTTTACCATTGTTATTTCTGCCAGGACAGACAATGCAGCAGACATTCTATACTTCCATTTTCAGACTTCCTTTGACAGGGTTTCCCAGAAGAGGTTAATGTTAAGATGTGGAACCACAGACTAAGTGGAAAGTTGATTTTAATGGATTTAAAATTGGCTAAAAAAACACAAAACAAAGTGTGGCACACCAGCGCTCAGTGGATCCTGTACCAGCTGGAAGGGTTAGTGGTGGGATATATTAGAAATGATCCTGGGTCCACAGAGGTTTATGTTAAAAATTACAGGGTGCTACGTAATATTGAAAGCAACTTTTCAAATTTTGTTGATTGCATAAAATTGCAGTGAAATAGAACTGATGAGAAACAATGACACAAAATTGCTCTGTAAAATCATTTCCTTCTTCTATCAATGTTCAAAATTATGTGATAGAGCCTTCAGTGCAAGGGAAAGTCTGCTAACTTTCTTTTGATGCAATATTTACACCACAAAAAAAGCCATTTTTATGGTGTGAATATTGCATCAGAAGAAAGTTAACAGACTTCAAAGTTTGTACTGAATGTTTTCAGGATATCAGGTGAATCTACCATTGAAATTCCAGAAAATTTTAAGTGGGAATAAAGCTTTCTAGTCCAAAAGAAACCAAATATGTAGCACCTTTAATACAGATGATTAGCAGGTGAAGTTGTGAAATTTGGCTAAAAGAAAAAAGAGAGACAGTCTGTGGATTTATTGAAGTTTATTCATTTATGAGCTCACTAATCCATGATAGAGCTGTGAAAATAATTTTGTTCTCTTTCAGGTGAAACTACAAAAATAACAGAAACGTGAGAAAGTTTGATTTAAATAGGAATCAATAGGGCATAAAAGGGAAAATAAAGGATCAGTAAAAATTGTTAAGAAGTTTTTTGTCATTAAAACCTGAAGTCAGCTGATATAGCAGACCAAGGTGAAATTTTTAGATTAGTTTTGAATTTTTTTACATTTTAATCTCCTCTGAATCCATTTCTTTCCAAATTTCACTTCAAAAATAAACCCCCAGCAGCTCCACTTTGAAAGCGTCAAAACAAACTGCGTCATTTCTGAAGCACATTTCATTTCAAACAAATATTGGAAAAAATCTCCTTCTTGTGGTCCTTTTTATCAGATGAGATCTGAATTTGTGATTAGATTACTTCCCAGAATTTTTATTTCTTTTGTGTGAAATGTATTAGTAATTAGAGGAAAGCTTCATCCACTCTACTCGGGGAGGGGTGGTGGGGGGGCAACAAAACATCTTTTAGCTGATAGGCAAATAAAAAGGACCCTGTTTGCAAGCAGCTTTGAATTCTGAGTGATTTTACAGCCTGTGATCTGAGATAAATTACATCCTTTCCCCAGTCTTAATACACCAATTGAAGCCTTTCAGAGCTGCTGGGTGCCCTCGTTCGGGGTGGATCCATCAAATGTTAACTCAGCCTCAGCCTGATTCTATATCCTCCTCCCACTATTGGTATTCAGAAAAGATTGAAACCATGCGAACATTTCAGGCAATCTTCACTTATACCTGTGTGTGAGGGAAGCTGTACTAAAGGAGGAGGTAGATATCAAAGAAAAAGAACTGTTTTATCAAATTTTGAGGGCAGCATTCTATGTAGTTGTTGATAACTCGGAGATGGGAGAATTTAAAAGGCACATTAGGGTTTCTTCAGCTTTCTTTTCCAGGTTTTTTTTAAATTTTCTTTTTTTGCCATTTGTTTTTTTTTTTTTAATTCATAGGGCTATCCTGCCAAATGCTCCCCTGAAAACGATAACAAAAGTTCCATTCCTGCAACGAATTGTTTCTACAAACCATGATCCCAGAAATACAAACATGGATAAATGGTCCCATTTTAACTTAGAATGCAGTATAACTTACTGAAAACAATCTGACAGTCTGCCAGCTTGCCTTCAACAATGGCACAGTACCAAAACTGAGATTTAGAGACGAGAAAAGCCTCACATTTTAGAAATAATTTCTCAACTGGAAAGGTAAGAGTAGAAAAAATTTTCCTCCCTAGATAACAGCAGGAAGAAGAGACAGGAGAGGAAGTGAGAGATGTCTCCTGCAACATCTTCAGGATGGAGTTGTGTGTCAGGAGCCCCTGGAGAGGGATGAATGTGGCACTGATGGCAAGAGCCAGAGGTTGGCATTGTGTCCTCTACACAAGGGCCATGAGGATTTACTAGAAGGCATCATAAACACAGACCTGCAGAATGGCAGACTCAGAATATCCTGAGCTGGGAGGGATCCACAAGGATCATCAAAATCCAACTTCCGTAGCTTTATGTAGCTGCGATGAAGATTTTGGGTCACTACCTAAACAGCTTTTATTTGTGAGTATTTAATAAATATTTACATTGTGACTTAGAAGATCTTTCTCTCTGAGTTCCTCTCTCCCCAAATCCCAGCTCGATCTGAGACACATTTCTTTTATATTTGGGAATCAATGCATTTTTATGAAATCCTTTGTCATTGACACAAAAACATGTTTTTATGAAAAAAACCCTAAAGGACATTTCTGACTTGATTGGCTCATAGAGAGAAGTAGATAAAGCTGCAGTTCATGCACTGTAACTGTGGTTTGTCATCGTTATTCAGAATGTAAAAGGAAAAAAAGAGACATTGATAATCTATTTCTAGTTCTCATGAACTCTTTACAGGAGTAAAACCCCATCACATCAGAGTTCGAGTATACAAATAATAATATTAGTCAGAATATTCACTCCCAAAGCAATTTTAACACCATTCAAAATATAATCCTTCTCTGCAATATACCTCATTTAACAACCATTAGTGCCTTTTCCATCTCAGATCTCATGTACCCAGTAATGATTTATTTTTACCCATTGTTTGAGCTGATTTCATTCCACCAATGGACCTGTACTAATCACGGGGAATGCGATATGCAATGCGTGCTTGCCAGATATTTTTTAACTTTCAGCGCCGCACAATTTACAACAGAAAGGACAGAAATTACAAATGTTCTCTTCGTTCGCAAGAAAATAAACTAGAGTAAAATAAAAAAGCCGACCAGCCCCTTGACCAATTTTGCATTTGAGAAGGAGAGTTCATTCCTTTATCTGAGCTAAACCAGTCCTTTAATTATGCCACAGTAGGTTGATTAAAGGCAACAAAACAAAATCCATACGTCTTGTTTGGCAATGTATCAAGCTCAGGCACATTGTCAATGCAACTGTTTTCCTTTCCTGGGACTCCAGTCTTTCTGGGCACCCTCATCTCCCACTGGGCCAAATCATAAGATCCATGCTCTGCCCAGAGCAAGGGAAACTCCCACTGGCTCCAGCGCGCGGTTCGCTCGAGCGGAAACCACGGGAATAAACACCCTGCCATTAACCAGCCACGTGCAAACAGACAGCGAGTCAGAATCTTGCAAACGACTTGCTCATTATGAAATATTCCCACAGCCTGGCTGAGTGGGCCTTGCAGCCGAGTGGAGAAGTTCTGGGTGCTTTATAAATAGGGAAAGTGCCGCGCGGCGTTCGCGCAGCTTCCTTGCGGAGCCGCGCGAGCGCTGCACCCGACAGATGATACAACTCCCAAGCCCTGTTCCCCCGTGATAATTTCTCATCTAAACTCCTAATTACACATCACTTCACATTCTGAGATATATAAATACATTTTTTCAGATGTACACTGTGCTAATGGTATGCATGGGAGAACGGGAATGTTCTTTGGCATGGGTGCTCAGTAGCAAAAGCGAAAATCGTCTCTCCAAACTCTGTTTCAGAGAAGTGAAAGCCCCCAAACTACTGAGAAAAGTTGAGATACTTTGCAGCAACCACGTGCAGAAACAGCTCTCAATGATTTTCTAGGTCCTGTGGTGTTGCTGGGGGCATGTTCATCAATCACAGGGTGAGGTAGGTCACACAAACCAGGGTGCTGAAGCCAAAAACTGCTTCCAAAATTGGTTTTTTTTTTGCTCAGAAAAAAATCAGTTTGTTTATTTGGAGCCTTGGCACTATTAATGAAAATTAAGGAGCAATCAGCAGGGGACACTGGAGATCTGATCTGACTCAGTCCTGCAGTTGTATGGAAGGGAGCCTACAAGGAAGTCAAGAGAGGCTCTCCACCAGGAACTACAGTGACAGGACCAGGGGCAATGGGTTCACACTGAGAGGGGGTTCAGATTCAAGATTCAGTTTAGGTAAAAATTCTTCCCTGTGAGGCTGGGAAGGCCTTGGCACAGGGTGCCCAGAGAAGCTGTGGCTGTCCTGTCCCTGAAAATGCCCCAGGCTAAGCTGGAAGGAGCTTGGAGCACCCTGGGATGGTGGAAGGTGTCCCTTCCCATGAACTTTAAGGTTCCTTTTAATCCAAACCATTCTGTGTTTCCACGAGGTCATTAAACCTATTCCATCCCAGGGTACATGTCCCAGTTAAATGTACCCACTCATAAAGAAAACTCTATGGAAATATTTTCATTTTCTATCATTGGTTAATAAATCCTCCAAGAAGAATTTTTATATCATATTGCTGTAATGTTAATTATTAAACTCTGCTTAGAACTGCAAATGTTTTCCATAACATCAAAAAAGCCTCATTTTCATCTCCAAACCCCCAAACTTTTTACAGGTACTGCAGTGGGTGCCATCTGTACGAGGATCTGGTATCCTTTCCCTCCCAAGATTGATAGGTACCACCATATGGTAGATAGGATGCTCAACTTTGCAACACCGAAGGCTTTTTTGGCAACTTTCCAGGAGCTTGAGGGCCACACCTAATTTGCATACACATTTACATACAATTTTTATTTTTGGAAAAATGCACACAGGATGGTTTGGTGAACTCGTGTGGCTTTCTCTTTGATAGATGTTCCGGCGTTATTTGTTGTTTGAGTTCCTCAGCAATAAAATAGCTGGAGTTGGATCCACCTCGCAATTAATATTATTTATTGATGCTATTGTTGTGCTCAGGGTAAGGAAGCACAATCCCATCTTGAAGAGCACCTCTAATTAGCCAAAGAATGTTCCTTGACATACTTTATGCAAGGTGACTAGAAAAAATTCCAATTTCAAAATTCCATGGTGGTTGGGCTCGTTTTTTTCCAGAAAACAAATTTCCTGCAGTAAAATTGTTCATCATCTTTGCAAACAGTTGAGAGACGAGTGTGGTTGTAAAAGACATGACAGAAACAATGGGTATTAGCCCCAAACAGGTGCCCTCTCTGTCTGTGGATTGGGCACCTCTGACCTCAGCCTGAAGTGGTTGTCTCTGAGGCCAAAAGATTTTGTGTTTGCCCAGCTGGGATGACTTAGTTGCCATTTTAACCGTGTTTTACCATTTATTTAATCCTTCCACTGGGCTCCAGAAAAGGTTAATGGGTAACTGATCCTCCCTTTTCAACCTGAGCTGCTGAAAATCTCCCAGGAAGGCTGCTGATATCTTCAATTTTCCTGTCTTGTGGGAGGTCAGGATTGCCACAGGTATTCCCAAGGTAACTCATGCTTCCCTGGCTGTCTCTGGTCCCTTTGTAGAGCTCAGGTTTTCAGTAATTTCCTTCTAGTGGGACAATTCCTTGTAATAACAGGGCATTAGAAATAAAATCACCTAAAGAGTGAGAACAAATGTAGAAGTAGAAGAAAATCAATGTCAGGGACTGCAGATGGAGAGGCTGGGCCCTTCAGCTCACCATGGCTGAAGGTGCAGCTCCCCATCCACAGGCCCCCATCTCTCAAACTCAATGAGTTTATTGCTGTTATATTTGACCACAGAAATTCATCAGCAAAATTACTGTATTGATCCTGGTTTATATTTGAATGTATAATCTCATTTGAAACTATTTTTGTCAGGTCTAAGATAATGCTGAAGGACTTAATTTTGTTTGTGCTTTAACGAGTTTTTTGTGAGTAGCAAACTTGCAGCAGTTGCTTGGGCAGGTAACTGGCTCTGAGGGTCTCTTTTGAAAGTACTTCATTATTTAAACGGATTTACTATTTACTGAAAAACCCCAAAACTCTTATGGTTAGGAATCTCATACCTTTGTTAGTCCCTCTGTGAAAAGAAAGATTCAAGTTTATGTATTTGGATATGAAACTAAAGTTGTAGAAATGTTATACAAGGCCACAGAAAATGGTAATGATGTAAAAATATTTGATATGAGTTATCAGTGGTTCTTGGGTGCTCTAATCCCTAAACAAGGGGCAGTATGGTATTTTGTTAGGATATGGATGCAGTAACTGAGAGTTTGGCAGGAGTTTTGGGGTGAATTTGGAAGCTGGAATATTTTGGGGATGTGGTCAGAGGCCAGGCTCAGATTTATAGGCACAATCAAATCCTATGAGGGAAATTGAATTTCAAATGCGTTATCAAGAAAATTGGTGTGCTTAGAAATGGCCGGAGGAGAAGCAGAGGACGGGAGGAGTAAGAGATTTCAGTGTTTTGGACATCCCTCTAATTCTTTGGTATGAATAACAATATGATTGATGCAGCAATAACTGCAGTGCTGTGGGGATTTGATACCCAGAGGGAATCAATTAACTGGATTTTGGATATTGGAGCGTTATGACCTTTGCTTAGATCATAATGTTGACAAGTCGGAGCCAATGGAAGAATATGAGTCTTTTCTGATTATAATTGACTGGAGACACTGAGAGCAAGGTGGAGATCCAGATTTGCAGACAATGTGTTGATCCCAAAAGATGGCTGTAGGACAGGAGGTGAGCCTCGTCCAGACCTCCCCTTGTGAGATTGTAGGGGTGGAAAAGCAAATTTAGGAGGTTTCTTTGCACTCTTTAGTGGTCAAATTACATCCACCTTACACCTTCATTGTGATTTACAGGTGAGTGGTGCTGTGGCTTGTTGCTGTGACACTGAGTCAGGGTTTATTGGGAATGTTGATCCTGTCATCCACTTGTGGTTTTATCCAAACTCCTTGCAAGGAGCTTGGAGGGGGAGATGCTGCCAGTGGTTTATGAACCTCTGCTGAAGTAACAGCCTCTGCTGCTGCTCACCTGTGGACTAAAAGCCAAGGGAGTGTTGGACTTTTCTGGGCTGGAGGCCTCAAATGGAAAGAATGGGCTGTATTTGGTGTATTGTGAGGGGCTAACAGATGGCTGAGCCACCTCAGAGTCAACTGAGCAGGGCAATTGCCAATTAACAGGGTGGAGTTAATGAAACCACAGCTGGTGTTGCCAGTGAATGTGGAAGGAGGAAACTTCAGGCAGGATTTTGCTGTTTAGGAGTCAAACTTGATGAACTTGGAGGCCTTTTCCAGCCTTAATGATTCTGTAAGTAAAGGACAATATTGGATTAGAGAATGGGGAGATGTTGATCTCAGCTGTGAGGAAGAGATTTCGAGGGTAGGCTGAAAAACATCGTGGTTGATGAAAAAAGTTAATGATAAACATTTTTCATCCAGTAAGTCTTTATTGAACTAAAACAGAGAACTGTTAAAATCAGAGTTCCAAAAGCTGGATTTCTCAAAAGATTACAATTTGTCTTTTATGCAGTTTTACATTGGAATGAGTAGATTTACAGGTTGTATTTTACATGTATGAAAACATTCTTATTTCTTTTCCTTTCCAATCGTGCCAGGCTGATGATTTTCCTTTGACTGCATTTCCCTGGCTGAATTAGGACTCTGTGATCAGGTAGCCTTTTATTTTTCTCAGATTAAGTTAAAGACAGCTCTGGCCTTCACAGAAATGTTTTCCTGCTGATCCTTGCATTTTTCATCCTCCAGCTCATCTGCTGGTGAATATTCCCAGTCCTTCTCTATTTCTAGGAGTCTTACTTTTTACTGGAGAAGCTCCATATCTGAGGAATGAAGAATGACAGGTCTCATGGCAGCTTTTTTGGAGAGTCTGGAGATGGAGGATTAGATTTGTGTCAGCCTTTTCCACACTGAGGAGTTACAAAGAAAGAGACAGATTTAGTTGCATGACTAAGTTCCCTAAAACAAGAAATAGTTTTGGGAAAAGTAGTAAAGAAAATTTTCAAATAAATGGTGCAAAGTCTCACAATTTACTTTAATCTCTGAATTGTTTAAGCTTCTGAATACTTTTTCTTTACTTTTCCTAATTTCTTTATTTTGATTTACTTATCTTCCTCTTATCAATTAGTATTCATAATACTCACCTGAGTGACTTTTCCTTATTATTTTCCATTATTATTTTCCACTGGTCTCACTGGGGTCTCCTGCCCAATATTCTCCGCTTTTAAACTCAGCTTGTTTGGGATACAGTCATATATAAAAGAAATTACTTGAAGATGTAAATGCAGCAAATGTTATGTGTAATTTTATTTTTTATAATTGCTATTTGTGAACTTTTGTTGAGATTTCCTTGATTGTTCATGATGATTTTTTTTTTTAATCATAGCTAACATGAAAATCTTTAAGCAAAGAGTTCAAGAAAAAAATGTTGCTTCCAGACTTATTTTGCTTGAATTTCCTAACAACTCACTTGCAGTATTATGTTTACTATTACAAGCTACCTCACTCCACCGAAAAAAAAAAAATTATATATTTAAAATATGCCTCTAAATTTGACTTAAAGTTTTAAACTAGACCAATTAGGCAATTACCCCCTTTTTCTTCAAGGACTGTTGTTTTGTGAGGTGCTCCACAAGAATTTAAACTTCATAACAGTGAATATTTCGGGAAGACCCTACAAAGGTGTTTTGAATTCTACAACCATCTTATTCTGGTGATACCAATCAAGGTTTATTTTTTCCTCCATGAGAAAGGGCAGCTTGGTTGCTTTGATTCCTTTTAACTCCTTTCCAGTGTGTGTGCCTTGATGAGAATTAAGAAAGGGAGAGGGATGTTTTTCCTCTAGGTTTTTTGAGGAAACAGTCGCTGTCCTTGCCAGGAGTGAGAGTAGCAGTGTTTGTTACATTAATTCAGTTGGAACAATCATGCCACCTGCAGTCACGACTGCATGCTGTACATTCCTGAATGAAGTTGTCTCTTTTTTGGCTTCCCAAAAACTCCAGAGTCTCTGTGGGAAATACCCTTCCCTGAAATACATCAAATCCAGGGGAAAGGCTGTCTAAGCAAATAGAAGTTATTAAAATGGTCCATGTGGAAAGAGCTGTATTCTGTTTTCGAAAGTTCCATTTTTCAAGGGTTTGTTCGTTTGTTTTTTTTCTCCTCATCAATTGGAAATGAGAACCTGTACATCCAAAATATTTTGTTCTTAGATGAGAAAAAATGATCCAAGATGATTTCCACCCCTGGAAGTGCTCAGGGCCAGGTTGGACAGGGCTTGGAGAAACCTGGTCTAGTGAAATGTGCCCCTGCCCATGGCAATGGGCTGGAACTAAATGGACTTGAGGTTCCCTTCCAACCCAAAAGATTCTGTGAATTCCAGGCAATAAAACATCCAGGCCTGGATAAATGAACATGAAAAAGAAGAATGGCACAAAACCTCAAGGTGTAGGGCTTTGTTTGATTGCAGCTGAACATTGCTGCTCATTAAAGTTGAATTCCTGGCAGCTGCACAGCACAGATAGAGTAAAAGTACAAAACAATTACAGAAGAACCAATAAAATAAAAAGCTTTTTTGAGCAATGACAGCATTCAATAATTGTGTCAATGCTGCTTTAAAACTTTCAGCTTCTACAGCATCTCCAGTCCCAAAGTGTCTCATCTGCTTTCTAATTTTCCACAAGATGCTTTTAATATTTTGAGATTGATATTGAACCACAGGGGTCTAAAAGGTTTCAAAAGACCTTGCATATGCATTTGGAACCAAACGATCAATTAGATTAATAAAGGGGAATTGTAATTTATATATGAAGCCTGTAAAGTCTTGCAGAGAGGTATGGAATAAGAAACCAGGCAGCTTGGGGAGAGCAAGGATATAAGGTGAGAAAACAAACACACTCAGCAGGAAAAAAAAAAAAAAAGGTGCAATCAGCACCAGTTTTGTTGCATTAATCTGATGCTTCCTGCTACAAACATGGGAGAAATGGGAAGAAATGAGGAATTTAATACAGCACCTGTCAAGGTAATTATCGTCTGTAACCAGTTGTACCTTGGGAATGGTTCTATTGCAGACACAAAGCAAAAGCTTGTAAATGGGAAATTGTTATTAATTTCTACGAGCCGTCCTATTATGGTTGAAATGTTGCCTTCAGGCTCTTCCTTGCAGTTATAATGGTATCTTTTTTTGCTGTTTCCTTCCTGAAGGATCGTTGGATTGTCAGCTTTATGTTTTCTTAACTGATAGTCATCAAGCTTTGCTTAATCATCTTCTTCCTCCAGCATGGGGCTGCTGGCAGAGTCCCTTTCCTGTGCTGGAGGTCCCTGGGGTTCCCCAAAACCTTGGGGGAGCTCCCAGCTCTGCAGGGTTCCCCATGTTAGTGCTTGGGATGCCATCAGCAGAACAAGGAAAAAATTGAAAACAAGCTTTTTCTGCCAGCAAATGCATTGCTAGAAAAGTAGAAGCCTCCTTTCAAGAAATCACGTCTTTATTACCATCCTCTAGTGAAGAAAATCAGTGGAAGGAATCACAAGTTTTTAAAGAAGCCATCTAGATTTTCAAATTATTTTCTACAAAAGAAATAGTTGTTTGGGTTTTTTGGTTTGTTTTTTTTTCCCAAGGCAAATTAAGATGTTTTAGTCAACCCAACCAATTTTACCAGACCAGTCTTTGTTAAAAATCTTTAATGAGTAACTTTTGATCCTGTCTAACCTCTGTCAAGGTTTTGTGCAATGGTTTTTTTTGTCCTCTGCAGGGTTCAATTTATTGGGCAGAGAAGTGGTGTTTTCAGCAGCTCCTCATGTTTAGGTGGTTTTGAACTGGTGTTTTCAGCAGCTCCTCGTGTTCAGGTGTGTGGTTTTGAGTGCCTCAAGACAGATCCCAGTTGTGCAATCGTTCTGTGCTGGTTTGGAGGAAGCCAAATCTGTTATGGGAAACTTGTGATCATACGAGCATGAAATGGCACTAAAAAGGACTAAAGTTAGCAAACAGGGACATGGGGTTTTATCAGGAATTGGCTTGCTCAAGGCAAGGCCAGCCTGAGCTTGTTGCTGTAGGTAGATTTATGGGTTTCATGAAATTTCTGAAGTATTTGGTGAGCAACAGAGCTGACAAGATTGCTGGGTACAGCACTACTTTCTAGCTGGTTCTTCCACTCATTTCTCTTCACAACCTGGGTAAAATTTAGGTCTGAATCTTCACAAACTGAGCTGCTTTCCCAATAATTAGAGTGGCTCCTTTAGAGCAGGGCTGCTGAGCTCTCACTCCCCCAGAAACCCTCATGGCTGTGTTTGAAGGTTTGAACTTTCACCCGTCTCCAAAGCTCCTCGCCCTTGTTGGTGTCTCTGAGCATTCAGGAGGAGATTTGCTGACCCAAAACATCACACCTGTGGGGCAGGTGGGCCTAGGTTGCCCAAATTGCCCATTCCCACCAACAAAAAAAAGCTGAAATTCTGATTCCCATCCTCTCTTAAGTCATAGAATCCTTAAATTTGGAGAAAACATCTTACGATGAATTCCAATCATCAACCAAGCACCATCATGTTCAACCAAACCACGTTCTCCTTCAATATCTGGAGAGCTCTAAAAGGAACAATGAAGGCACTAAAACCTGAAGTGGGTTTTATGGAGTTAAACTGAAGTGGGTTTTATGGAGTTAAACCCACATTTTAAGTGAGATCATGTGGCCTGTGGGGCCCAGCCCCTGGGATAACTTTGTGCTCCTGGGTCTTCCCAAACGGCGCCTGGCGCTCCGAGGGTGCCACAGGGCAGGGAAGTGGAGCTGTCACAGCATCTTGCAGGAATCAAAAAATGTCAGTTGCTTAATTAGATATTTTAAACTTGAAAAATAGGGGTTTGTTCAGAAACACTTGTGCCATTCATTTCACGTGCAGAGCCTGGGTAAGTGGGCAAAACGAAAATGCATAAAATAACCAAACAGTGGTTTCTTTCTGTTTAGAAATGTTCCAGCCCAGTTTCTTCCTCTTTAGCAATTTTTTTTCCTTCAAAATCCCTTTTCTTTTTTTTTCTTCTAAAACATGATTTCAAAGAAATTATTTAGTCTGTGCTGTCATTGAGCAAAGATAGGGCAAATTGTCTTCATTTTCAAGAGAATTTTATGGCAGCTTGACACATGCACAGTTATTTTAACTAATAAAGGTCAAGGTGTTTCCCCATAAATCATAACTGCACACTCTTTTTGTCTATATTCACAGGCAGTAATTAGATTAGCACTATTAAGGAAATAAGAGTATTACAAAAAATAGTGTATTAAGTTGCTTCATGTGCAAAATATTAAGCTAAAAGCATGCTTTGACCCATCAGCTTTTGCACTCCACTTATCTGCCCGCCCCACCCGCTCATTTATTTTAATCCAAAGTCGTCTTGAAATCAAAACTATAAAAATAATTAATAGGAAAGGAAGGGGTGGATGATGGAACAGCTACTTTGCTTAATCACTAGATCACGTTAGCACATTTTACAGCTTGAACTTGTGGGTGTGGATAAATAGGTGCCAGTTAGAATGACACTAAATAATTTTTTTGGCATGGGAGTGTAAGAAACCATTATTTATGACAATGTAGATTTAGAGTCTGGTATAAAAAAAACATTGCCTCAGAATTCATGGATGTGAGAAGACCCTCATATTCCTCTTTGGCTCCTCTCTGATTGCTGCTCAAGGTATAAATTAGCAATTGCTGAAGTACACCTGACTGCATTTCTTCATTCCCAAGATTAATCAATCCTTTTTCCTTTTTTTTCCCTCCCTCCTAAATCAGTTTTTCATCACTCTTTTTGATAGATGAAGCAGATAAAGATACAAAAAAAATATCTATATTTAAAACTTTGGGTTATTTTGCAATATGGCAATTTACAGTATGTAACCAAGTGTTGCAACAGAAATAAGGCAGCGGAATAACAAATCACAAGACACCCTCAGGACAGAAGGTAGAGAGAAATGTTAAATTAATGAGCCCATAAAACTGCTGCAAATGAAACGTGTAAATACATTGATCTTTTTTTTTTTTTTTT
>VYXF01004978.1:725979-749350 GCA_013397295.1 Polioptila caerulea
TTTTTTTTTTTTTTCAGTTTAGTTCTATTTGATCCCCACACTGTGGACTGTTCTATGACCTGATGCTTATATTGCATAATAAAGCTATGGAGGGAAGTGCACTTGTCATTGTGTAAAGCTGCTTAAAGAAGTTTTCTCATCCCCTGTATTGAGACACATCACCCCATGTCAGACTACTTGACCCAGAAGCATTGACTGCTGAAAGCAACTCAATAGGAATATGAAACCTACTATCATTCGAGTACAGTGTAAAACCTAATGACTTCAGCATATGCACACCGAGTAATATCAAATCTTACTTTGTACACTTCACCTTCATTTTATAATCCAAGCCTTTGTATGCAGTAATGAGGTATGTGCTATAAGGAAGATTCTTTAATAGGATTTAATGCACCTGTGAGCAAAGGCATTTTAGCTTTTTATCCCCAGAAGCACTGTAACTGAAAGCCTTTAATACTGATGTGATGGAATATAAATGCAGAAATATTATAATAACCAGAACTTTTTCAGAAAGTTTACAGTCTTTCTGTGACAGATTATTTAAGTGTGGTCAAAGTGATGCCTTGAGAGAGGTGTAAATAAGGGCATATGGAAATTGTGTGGGAGACTCACTAAAGCTTGTAAATACTTCTGACTTGCAGCTCGAGTGTGGGGTCTGTTAAAGTGTAACTGAGCTGGTTGTGGTGAGGCTTTTGTTTGTTCTAATGGAGCCAGGGATGCACAGGACGTGGGTGAACGTGTGTTTCCCCTGTCTGACACGTGTGGCAGGCTCTGCACCCCGGGTTCTGCAGCCCTGCAGGGTCGCAGGGCCACCCTCCTCTCCTCAGCGTAATTCTCAATAATTGCATCGGGTCAAGTACTCAAAGGGCTCTGCACACTCTGCAGCTCCACTGGCTTCAGCAGCATCCTGGGGAAGGCAAATGTGTGTAATTGGTCCGTTCATCAGCTTGGGCTGAGCTGTTACAGCTAAAACCACCCTTTACAATGCTACACCGAGGACGGAATTGAGATCAGTCTTATCTTTGTAAAGCAAATGTTTGCTGCCATTATCGTGCATCACTTACCCCTGAAGTCAAAAGAACTGCTCAGAAGTGCTTGTGATAAAACTTGCAGGCAGGATCCTGATCCCAACAAGGCTCAGACAACTGCTTGGCTTAACCCCTGCCATCAGCATCCCTGACTTCAGCACTGCAGCACTGAGGCTCTGCGTGTCCGTGGCTGCGTTAAGCTCATACCCCGTGGCTTCCCAGGGCCAGCAGAGCATTTGATAAAATTGTTTGGGAGCCTTGCTTTCAAGAGCAAAACAAAAATCTTGAAAATGTGCTGTGCACGTAATTTTTCTCTCTACTTAAAAACATTCAAAAGTGGACAAGTAAGGACGGAGCGATTCTTGTAAAGCTTTCCCTTACACATCTGTCACAAAATTAGCCACAGTTAAGGCCAGTCTATTACATAAAATTTTCTTTTATCCCTGCAGTGGATGTGAGTGCTCTGGGTATTTAAGTCACTAAGAATTCATTGCTGTTAATTACAGATCATGTTCTGATATTTGCCTCTGCACAAAAGACATTCCGGGTCGCTGGAATGGCCCCGCGTGCCAAAGGGTTCTGGAAACGCTGCCTGAGAGGCAAAAGTTCAACTCTCAGCAGCAATAACATGCCCACAAAATCTCAGAAGCAGTCACCGTTGATAAGAGCAGTTTCTGGATCAATATAACCAATCTTAGGTAGGGGAGGTCACACCAGTGCATCTCTGGAGGAGGAGAAAGTGTGGACTTAGGGGTGGTGTGAGGTGGCCTTGCATGGCTGCCTTGGGCCAGGGCCAGCTGTTATTTCACCAGCATTTGACAGAGTTATTTTCCGTGCTAGTTTTTTAAAAAGGTAATTGCAATACTACCACAGGTTTATTTAAAATAATAATAAAAAATCTTTTTGGAAAAACAACCTAAATATAAAACCCCTAAGCCCTACAGCAAAGTCAAACAGTGCCATTTATTGATGAGCTGCTGGCAGTAAAATTTTAGGTGTTTGCCACCATCCTTCAGCTGCATCCCTCAAATTCTGGGAGCCTTATTCATGAAAAGGAAAAAATACAGCTCCTTTTGTGGCCGATAAACACTTTCCACACGGGGAAAAGTAGAGAAGAATGGAGAAGTCGTGCAAAGATAGAGCACAATAAATTCCCCGGAGTCAGAATCTGGTCAGCAGTAACATCCACTTTGTTTTAAAAGGTATTTTACTGTGCTCCATCACTCTGGGAAAGAAAGCCTTATAACCACAGTGGCTGCCCTATCAGAGGCTGCTTAAATAGTTTTTGAGATAGAGATCACCATTTCAGAGACTCATCTATCCCAGCACTGTAGGTGCAACGCACCACTTGTGGACTTTTTTCTGTCCTGGCAGGGATGAATGCTCACAGGAACATTTATCAGGCACTAATTCTGTCTCCTTTTGTGCCCAGCGTTGCTGTAGCTCCGCTCAGACCCAAAAGAACTCGGGTTTCAGGCCAGTTTGCAGTGATTTGCATGATTGCCACAAACGAGGGTGGTGGCAGAGCGTTCAAAAGCGGTTTCCTTCACGTTGACAACGCTTTATGATCAAATGACTGCTTTCACTTATAGCTCCTTCCTTCTGGGATAAGAAAATTGAATTTTTAGGATATATAACAAGCAACACATGTAGCATGAAATCATGGTGTTATAGGGCTGTACAAATAAAAGATGGGCTCAAGAGGAGACTCACGGCACCGCTTTCTATCCTGAAAAGCCAAATTATTCATCATTTTAAAGCAAGCTGTGCACTTGGTGCTACGCAAATATTCTCAAAACGTGCTTAATATTCAGCATTTGTGGAATAGTATTCAAAACCAGGGTTTTTTTTTTTTTTTTTCCTCTCTGAATTTTCTCTTGCAGGGAATCTCTAATTGCTTAGACACTTTTGAAGTTCAAGATATGTCATTATCACTCACTGGCATAAAGTGCAACAGAAAATCCTGAATTAAAAACCCCAAATGTTCTAACTTTGCACTCATCCAAATTTCAACAATTAATCAAATTAGGAAAGCAGCCAGAAGAACAAAGGTCCATCAAGAATATCTCAGTTCAAGAGGCATTCTTTTGTATTAGCTCTATATCAAGACACATCTAAATTCTGCAAAAAAAAAAAAGTGTCAGATTCTATGACTTTATTTCCATCTCAGACATGGGTTTTTTGTGTATGTTTGAGGAGGTTTTGTTGGATTTTTCCCTAAATTTTCTTCTGAAGTACAAATGAAAATATATTCTGTAAAACAGATGCCCTATAAATATGAAAATTAGTTTTGCTTTTTTTAATTTTTTTTAATGATTATTTACTGTACTCCCATTTTCATTTCTCACAGTGCTGGGAGTTGTCACTTTTGGGTTCAGCACTGAGGAGAAAAGGATGCCTCACATCCCAAGGCATACTTCATCCCTTTCTCTCTGGAAACTGGGAGATATCTGCCCCTGTGTGATGCACTTCACATTTTCGAGATTCCCTCTGTAAGCAGAGAAACACAGTTTAAAAACCCCAGACCTTTAAATTCTTGTGTGCAGCCCTGCTCCAGAGACATTTATTGTGGCAAATCCCAGATTGCAGCGCCGGGGTTCCGCAGGCTTCCGACACCACACGGAGCCTGAAACTGCAGAGGAGCTGGGAAAGCCACTCAGGGTGTTATTTCTTAGCAATTGTGTGATTTCCAATCTCACGTTTGTGTGTGATTCAACAGAATCACGGCAGAAAAACCCCAAAATAAACTGTTTATTGAGGCACCTGGTCCTGGGCGAAGAGGCCACAGGAATCGTTTTATGCAAAACTCGATTTTCTGGGTCTTTGATCCCCGGGATTTAGTGCCAGACACTCACTCTCGTTCACCTTCTTTGGTTCCCAAGATTTCTTTCTGGGTTAAATCAAAGAGATGTGAAGTGCCTCCAGCCCTGCTGCTCGCTGAGTGCTCCAGGCAGCGGGAACACGCCATGCTGTGGGGTGGGAGGCTCTGCCATTCCCAAATACTCCAGAGAAATGCGGTCTTTTTGTCCATAGGTGGTGCTGCATGAGCCTGGAAAAGGAGCTGCTTTTCCCATGGCTCGGTGGTCCCCAGCCCGTGCTTCCCTGGGTGGGGTAGGACCAGCCCTTGGTCTCTGTTGGCATCTCCCTTTCCAGGTCTCTGTCTTTAGGGACTACACAAATTTATGGCAGGAGCCACACTCGGCTGTTTGGTGCCGGGCTTTAGACCTCTGGAAGTTGTTTATGGTTAAATATAAAGTTGCAAAGCAAAAGCAGGAGAGTGGAATGGTCACGAGGGCGATGCCAAGAACTTTTCAAGGGAGAAGCAGGACTGTGACACAGCCATGGACCTCTGGTTTGTTCAGGGTCAGGCATTCCAGTTGTCTCTGCAGCTTTGCCCATTATTTTGGGGCAGGAATTCAAAGAATTGAGCCTTTTTCACTCTTGTTTTGGGGGGCATAGTGACCAGGGAACAGATAGAGTAATGGTGTGTACTATACCTTTCCAACTTCATGTTTTTTGTTTTTCTAGCCTTGGAAATGTTAAAATACAGACATTTTCTTAAGAACCATCCTGTAAAACAAGAAGGGGTGTAACCAGAGTCCTGGGTCAGATACAGCCGTTTCATGTCAGAAAACATTACAATAATTGTGGAATATACAGTTGCTGTGCTGACAAAAACAAAAAAGTGCTTTTCATCTAAACAAATTCATTTGATTTATTGTGTTTTATACTTATGTTGTATTTAAAATTTTCATCCCCCTTAAACACTCTGTGGCTTTCCAAGAGTGTTGGAGAACTCCAAGGCCGTGTTTTTTGGTATTGGGGGTGACCTCATGATTAATCAGAAAACATCTGGGCAAAGCAGTGCATGTGTGTGTGAGTCCAGGGAGCTGGGGATGGATTAGCAGCCCCTGCATGCACAGGCCACCAGACTTGTGTGTCTTGCTTGGAAAACACCCTGCTGGGTCCTTGTCTCCAGATTTCACAGGAATTTCTGTAGGAAAATTTCCAGAAGTCAAGGAAAGCTTGGACAAGGGAGGACAGGTTTTGAACAGAGTTTAGATGAGATATTAGAAGGAAATTCCTGACCGTGAGGGTGGTGAGGCTCTGGCACAGGGTGCCCAGGGAAGCTGTGGATCCCTGGAAGTGCCCAAGGCCAGGTTGGACAGGGCTTGGAGCACCCTGGGAGGGGAGAAGGTGTCCCTGCCCATGGCATGGGATGGTTTTGGGTTCCAACCCAAACCAGTCTGGGATTCTCTCTCAGCTCCTGCCTCGGGGTGGCAGTGCCCCAGGAGCTGCCTGCAGAGCCAGGGCAGGTGCTGATGCCAGCTCCAGGCTGCTGATGAAGGAGATCACTCCTGCCCATCACTCACCTGTGTGCACCAGCCCTGTGATGGCACAGGGTTCATTGAGGCATTCTTAGAGTGTTTCTCCTAAAGCACAAGCGTTCTCTCTTTGTTTTCAGTTGCTCAGTGCATGCTCAGGTTGTCAGATCCTGCAGATGAATTAAACTTTCATGTTGCATTTTCAGCAGAGACCCCACAATTTACTCAGTACACATCAGGAGAGAAGATATGTAATAAAAATCAGACAACTGTACTTATTTTCCAGAATATAGACACTACCCTACCATTATGCTTTTTACATTTAACTGTATAAACAACAATTTAGTTTGCCCTTAATGTCCTAAATATGCTTAGATCCATCATGGTCAAAATTGAAGGGCAAGGCAAAAGGACAAAGAGAAAAGATGTGAAATGTTCCACAGAAATAACCCAAAATACACTTCTAATAGCACAAGCACATTGTTAAAAAATGAAGAAGCAATAGCACGGGAAAGGGTGTGTATTTATGGTGTCACACAGCGAGGACACAAAGGCTCTGATGCTCTTTACCCACCAATGGAAAAAGATTCCTTTGGACCAGAAGGTTCCCCCCTGTTTATACAAAGAGAGGAGAAACTCCCCGTGCTCTGCCTGGAGGAGGGGAAGCCCTGGAGGGGCTCCCCAGGTCCCTCTGCTGCTGGGGGAACTGGCAGGGTTGGTGTCTGTTCGAGCCACGCTGCAAGTTTATACTCAGGAGTAAAAACTCAAAGAAGAAAACTTATTTTTCTCTCTACAGGTGAAGGTTTTTCCATGAAGTGGATCTATTTCAGAATAAGGCAGTAGGTGAGCTTAAAGCAGGAGATTTTACTCAGTGTAGAGGAAGTTTTGCTCAGCAGGTGGTGAGGGGATGATGTCCATGTCAGGAGCTGCGGCTGAATGATTATTCTGAATTCAGACCTGTGTTTGGGCATTCATAAAATTCCTGAATGATTTGGCTTGGAAAGGACCTTAAAACCTGTTAAGTTCCAGCCCCTGCCACCAGCAGAGGCACCTTCCAGGTAGCTCAGATCTCAGATCTCCCTCCAACAGGGCCTTGGACACTTCCAGGGATGGAGAGTGTTCATAAAGAAGTGTCATGATTTAGAAAAATACCTGAAATACTTATGAATTAGGCTAAAAAAGTTTTAATGTTTTTTTTTTGTTTGTTTGTTTGGTTGGTTTTTTTGTGTTTTTTTATTTTGTTTTGGTTTTTTTTAATAATATGCTCTCCTTTGGACTAATTTACTAATGCTTCTCCATTTTATATAATTATGAAAACTTGAGTCCAAATGTGTGACCCGTCCTTTATGATATGTAAATAAAAGTTCCTTAGACTGCAAATATTTTATTATCAGCTCTGAAGCCTGATAGGCTGGATTGAGGTTGAACAGCCATTTTGCCTATTTCTGAGGGATCAAAATATGTTAATGATGTCAGCAAAAATGTTTTCTCATGCCTTTATATACTGCTTCTTAATACAATGCAGTATATTTTGTCGTATTTTTTCATAAAAGGTTTGAACTTTGTATAGTCTACCTATCAAAAATGTATAAATTATATGAGGAAAAAACCCTGCATCATTTTTTTTTTTTCCCTGGGAAGTGGAGCAGTTAATATTCAACATGAAATGTCTAATCTTTAAATACATTATAATCTAACTGCTTAGGATAATTTTTGCTTTAATACCTTAAGAGTCTGCAAAGCCTGAAGGATGGGATTATTAAAATGGAATTTTAATGTCAAAATTATCAGAGAAGAGAACATATTGCTAGTGTTCATAAAAAAAAAAAAATGTATTCAATTTCTGTTTGATTTGTTCAAATAAGAGATGAGAATATATTTGATTATAGCCGGTAAGTATTCAGAAAGTTGATCAGATGACTGTGGGTCATTGCAACATAAGTGCTGTCAACTCTGGGGATTAGTGCATTTGAGAGGCTGGAATCTGTGGTAAGCTGTAAACATACCTGGACTGGTGTACAAAGATGCTGCACAGGGAAGGAGTCAGGAGTGGAAATCTCCTGATGGCCTCCGAGAGAGCGTTGCCAACTGCCCAAGCATGAAACATAAAGGGAACGAGCTTAATATGGTTTGCAGGTATAAATGAAAATCTCTATTTTGCTCATAATTTGAGTTTTGTTCTCCTCTCTGGCTGTCTGGGGTATTGGGCTGGTGCTGAAGAGAAAAATCACAGAACTGTGGAATGTGCTGGGCTGGAATGGACCTTGAAGGTCATCCCATGGGCAGGGACAACTCCCACTGTCCCAGGGTGCTCCAAGCCCCATCCACCCTGAACACTTCCAGGGGCAGCCACAGCTTCTCTGAGCACCCTGTGCTGGTGCTTCCCCACCCTCCCAAGGAACAATTCCTTCCCAATATCCAATTTAAACCTACTTTCTTTCAGCTGGAACCGTTTCCCCTGGTGCTGTCACTCCAGGCTCCTCACAGCCATGACCACCATCATTCAGATGTTTCAGATTTTGTGAAAAACAAGCTCTGAAAGGTAATAGAAATAATGAAAACATTATTTTGCCTTCCCCAAACTATTAAATAATCTGGACAGGCAGCATCTCTCTGTCACCATGGTCCTACTGACAACTTTTATTTCAATGTAATTTCTAAAAAAATTTAATTGCTTCCCAGAACACGAATCTGAAGATTGCCATAGTTTGGTCACTTTGTTTTAATGTAGAAAACCATGTCAGTTTTCCACAGATAGTCGGAAAATACTTGGATTTTATGATCTTAGATGTTTTTCCAACCTAAATCACTCTATGAAAACCAGGAGCTTGCAGCTGCAATCAATAATAAGCCTTTCAGTAAATGTCTGTCAGGAACTCAAGGATGAGAGGGGAAGGATTCATGTTGTGTGAAAGCAGGTGGAAGGCCTTCAGGTTTGGATGCTTAAATCAGGTTTGGAAACCTTTTTTGGTGACTTCCTTCTTCTTGGAAGATGTGGCACCATTTGTGTGGAATTAGGGTAACATTGCGTAAGCCAACGAGGTAAAAATTACGGTTAAAAAGTCGCCTGCTGTGTTCACAGGCTTCTCCTGTGATAAACTGTCTGGTGTGGATGCAAATTTGGCATGCTAGAAAAGAAGGAAGAGCAGGAAATGCATGATTTGCCTGCAGGGAAAGGGCTCAGGGAAAATGGAAATTCAGCCCAGGTTGAAAACACCTACAAGAGAAAGGTGCTGCCACCGTGGTTTTGTTTTTATCTCAACAATAAAACTGAGCAAATAATTTAGAGAGAGAGTGAAAGGTGATTTCACAGCTATTAATTAAGATATCAAAGCAACTCTCATATTCATAAATCCTTATCTATTTGCATGAATAGTTGTGCACAATTTTTACTTTTATAAGAGCATTTAGAGGGATTGACCATCCTACAGCCAGTATTAAACATTTGTACAAATAATTTTCTCCTTTCTTTTTTTTTTTTTTTTTTATTTGCAAAAGTTGATTTTTCTGGTCATAAAATAATTTATTTTTTTTTCCTAAAGAATTTACATCATGAATAATACACCTAGGTCACCTGTACAACCATTTTATTTTTTTTACATTGGTAAGGATTTATTTGTATGAGGAGACAATCTATCTCACAATGAATAGTTGAACATTGTAATAAAACAAACAAAAAAAATACAAATAACCCAGAGGTTGCAATATGTTTGTATAAAGTATTCAAACAATTTCAAATAACAACTGAACTTGTAAAAATCAACATCTGTTCATGGATTATTCATGAACAAAAATGGTAAAATTCCTTCAATAAAAATAGTCTTCAATGAATAGTTTTTGCTGGTTGCTGAGAAAATGATGTTCTTGCAACTGAAATCTCATCTCCAGGACTCTCCTGCAGTTCAGATTTGTTAACACTAAAATTATCCTCTAGTACATAAATTGCAGCAACAGGAAAACTATACAAAATTCCAATTAAAAAAAGACAGTGACAGGATAACACTGAACTGTCTTAATTTAGGCAAGTGGGTGAGGGTTTTTCCACAAAATTCCAAAAATCTTTGGAGCGCCTCTGTGTTTGTCAGCTTGTGCAGAAGCGTTATCCCTGTTGCAATACAAACTTTTCTTGCTGTTTTTACAGATCCCTCCAGTGATGACTTCACACATAATGATTTAAAACTATTAATAGTAACAACACTAAGAGATCAATAGCTGTTAAAACCTAAAAGTAAAATTTTTACCCAGCTGAGGGAGAGGTTGGAAGGCACCCCATGGTTTGACAGGCTGACACAAAAAACACAGTAGGTATCATTTTCTGAACAATGCACATTTTTAATTTATGAATGTTCTTTTATAAACTTGTATGTACAGTCACTCTTTTTTTTTTCCTCCAGTGCTACATAATTATAACTTGCAAAATGTAAATATTTATGAATTCACAGGATGTTCGCTGGAAGAGAAGAATGTTATACTTGCAGATTTTTCTTGTACTTGCAGGATTCACATAATATTATTTGCCATCATGATGTACTGAAAAATGCAAAAAAATATAATATTCTACATTTGACTTTTCTGAAAAATACCATCTGGTGTTATTTTTTGAGAGTTGGAGATTAGCTCTGTAATTGCTTATAGTTGGAGATAGACATTACTACATTTATTGACAATTTTATTCTCTACAATAATCTTACATTTAAATAGTGACTTTGTTCCTGAAGGATGCCAAAGTGATTAAACTGATATTCAAACTCTTTGGATAGCATCACCCACCACTGAAACGCAGCCATCTCTGGGGTGAGATATTGCAGCTGTTTAACAGCACTGCAGAACAGCTTTGGAAATGAGGAATTCCGATCAAAATCGGGGACATTTAGGTAGGTAAAATAATTATCCAAATTGGTGTTTGACCAGCACGTTAGTGCTCACAGGTCTGCGCACGGAAAATGATATTGGATCCTTAATATCCACAATTACCCAGGACCTTGGGTCAGCTGCTCCTATCAGAGAGGGCATTGCCCAACACTGTTCAGGAGGGATTTGGGGATTATTTGGAGTATTTTTGGATTTTTCCTGGCTCATTTTATACCAAACATCAACTCTTGGGAAGCCCTCTTTGTGCAGAAGGGTTCCACTCTCTATGTGGGTGTGGAGGGTGTAAGTGGGTCTAAGCTGCCAGCGAGATAACTTTGATTAGGGAAATGGATCTTGGAATATTTTATCTGAATTTCACCACACTTCAGAAGTGCGTGGGACAGCAGCTGAACTCATGTTAAGTACATGAAGATAATTGTCAATATTTTTGCTCTGTTGGCCACCTCAACTTTCACAATTTTCAGGTGACACTGGTTGTGATGTACTTACCCATCATGTCACCTTCCCATCCTGGGCTGGCTGGTTTTTTATTTCAGTTGGTGTATCCAAGCCAGGCAAATGTTTCAGGAAATATTTCCTCCACAGAGTTATGCTAAAAGTGTTGCTGCCATTAGACTTCCATCACACTCCCGCTGCTCGTGAGCTAAACGGACAGGACTGGAAATGTGAGCTGTCAATCTGGGTGTAACAATACATTTAGCTCGAGCACATCATCCACGTTGAAAGAAAACACTTGTCAAAGTTACAAACAAGCAGCTCCTGGGTAAGTCATCCTCCTCCACCAAAGCTTCTGTGCTCGGATATGCCAAGAGTTCCTCCTCACCCACAGCTGCCAACCACAGTGTATTTTTGCACTGCTCTTCTGTTTATCATCTCCAGCGCTTGTTGATGTGCAATTACATCCAGCCACGTGCCCCAGGACTGCTCTGTCTTGTTATCCACTTGTCAGGGACGATCAGGATATCCTGCCTGTGGATTTCCTTGATTTTCATGTGGCAAACCTCGAACCGAGCTCTGTCTCCCTGCGGATGTCGCGAGGAGGAGCACTGTGGAATCATCATTCCTCACCAGATGGACAAATTCCCCTTCACCTACTTGAAACTCTTCCAATTCCTCTTCTAACTCCTTGGTTCTAACATCTTTCTGAACAGACTCCAGACCACGTAAAGTAAGTGTTTCTCTAGACTGCACATTGAAAATCCCGCTGTCACTGTGAGTGAGGAGGGATGACATGGAACATGGCAGGAAAATATCCTCTCAGTAGCAGCCTTGAGCGTTGAAAACTGCCAGTGAAATGTGTCCTTGGCTTGGGAAGTTTTGTGGTTTAGCTGAGTGGAGAGTACTCCATGGAAAGTGATCCGGTATGGAAGTTGGACTTTATGGCTTTTATATCACACACAGCTAACCAGATGTCTTAATCAAAGCTTTTTCACCCAAGGTGATAATGGGTCAAAACTGAAATATTGTGGCAAAGAATAATGATAAATTTTTCAATACGAAAAAAGATTGAGACATTAAATTAAAAAAAAGTAAAACAAACCATTTTAATTTTTCTAAGTAAAATTTCAAGTTTGGGAACAGAAAGCTGTATAGTTTTCAATATTTGAGAAGCACATGAGGTGTTACAAGTCATCTTTAAAATCATGGAAAGGATACTTGCAGAAAGCCAAGGTTTGTCCATATGTGATTATTGAGGTATATTTGAGCTAATCAATTGATTTGGGGTAAAACACCTGATCCCTTGTGTAGAACTTGAGTTGAAAATGATCCTCTGAAATTTGGATGTTGGCATTTTGCAGCTGCTGTCCTTTCTCCACCTGGAACACCTAAACTCTGGATTTTTCTGCCCTCGTTTGCAGAATGCATCCTGTACATGTGCTGCCTCACACACACAGCAATTTGAGAGCAGAAAATTGTAAGGTCTGAGTTAAAACACCAAGATCTGCCTGAGAATGTGGATCCATGGCTGCAGAGCTGTTGCATGAATTTAGGATTTTTGGTATTAAACACTTCAAAGGACAATCAGGATCAAAACTTTTTTCTTGCTTTTGTCCTTTTCTTGGTGACATTTAGGGAAAATGCTTAATTTTAATTTTTTTAAATGGAAAATAATGGAAGTGGTTTCACCTAACCCTGCTTCATGCCCTAGTTTCAGGGTAAGATGCACTACCAAAAACACACCTTTTAATAGTTTTGTTAATTTTACTTATTTACTAATAAACACACTAAAACATAAAAGTATAAGAAGACACCATCGAGTTATACAGGGGAAAAAATAATTAATATCTTATTCTGAGTCAGATTTCGTTGAACTGGGAATTCTTGGGGAGGGTTTGAGTATTCAGGTCCCAAATCCATGATTGGTGCTGCAGAAAGGTTCTGCAACACCAAGGAGTGAAAAGTTCCTATTTTTTTTTTTTTTTCTGTAGTAGCAATGAGTCTGAGTAAATCACTTTTCTTTGCTGTTGGTGTCTTTGGTGTATCATGAGCCTGACATCTGCTCTAGGCCAGAGGGATTTTGTAGGAAAGAGATTTCACTGGTGACTTCTGGAGATTTCTCTCCCTGCTTGGCCTCGTAGAGCATCTGCCATAATTCACTCCAGGGTGCCTAAACTATAGCAATAAAATAATAAATACTTTCTACAATTAAACCAATGTAACTTCCTTTTTTCTTCACCCTTTTCTGTCTTCAGCTGCTGTTAATCCTTTATAACTCTCAGGTAAATATGCATAAAAGGAGCATTTTATTCTGCAACTAGAAAATGGATAGAATTGTGCAAAATTTTTTGTTTGTTTTCTAACAGTTAAAAAGAGACTTTTCTAATGTTTGCTTCATTAGAAGTTAAGAATAATTAAGAATATTTTAGTTAAGAATAAGTTAAGAATATTTTGGAATCATAAAAGTTAAGAATAGTTAAGAATATTTTGGTTAGGAATAGTTGAGAATATTTTGGAACCATAAAAATTAAACCATAATTTCTGGGTAAAGAAAAGATTCCAGTCAAAATGAATGTTGTCATTTATGATGGGAGAGTGTTTTGGAAAGATTTTTTCCACGTGTATTTGAACAATATTTTGAGTGAGTTGTCATTTTAAATTGAAAACAAAAAAATTATTCCCATTTAATATAGAATTGTTTGCTCTTCTTCATGCTGAAAAAAAAAAAAATAAAATCAGAAACCTTGGGGAAATTTTGAGATCATAACTGTATTTGGGGAAATGACATTGTCAAGTTCCAGATGTGGCAGTCTGGATGTTCAGGACACCAGAAGCAGACCAGGATGCCCATCAGGAGCCAGATTATGACCTTTGGTGTTTATTTTACGGATGAATATTAATTTGGAATTCAACTATCAGTATCACACTGTGGAGAAGATTATTCTCAGTGAGCTGAGACACCATGGTGAGGTTTGAAAGGGGTTTTTGTCATTTAAAATCTATTATTTTGCCTTAATATTATTCTGCAGTAAGAGAAATATGGAAATATTTTAATATTTTAATATGAAAATTAGGAATTAATGTAAAGATAAAGGATATTTTAATTTTTCTATGTTACAGAAAGAAAATCTGGGAACTGTTCTGCTTTGACAGAGAACTGGAAAGTCACTTCCACTCTGTATTTTCTTAATGAAACTGCAAAAATACCCAGTGTTTAGATTAGACTTGATCCTGCATGAATGTATTGAAAATCTATAGAATAATTTGATAAAAAAGGAAGAATGAGTCACCTCTAGGGGGAAAAAACCCTCATGTGCACTTTAAACAAATTGAATACTTAGAATATATGTAAAAAAAATTAGTGTTGTAATTTCATTAAAACATAGTGGATTTGCTTTTAAAGGACAAAACAACAGTAAATACAAAAAATGTAATGAAGTTTGACAGAAACAAGGCTCTACAGGTGCTTTCAGAATTCAAGCTAATTTTAAATATACTAAAAATACTCTTGTATTCTAGTGAATTCATCTACTAAAATGTCATCTCAGGAATTAATTTCTAAAATAAAATATCCTACAGATAAAGGTGTTCCCCAAAGTGAGGAGCAGAAGTTGTTAAAATCATCAGGTTGCTGGGTCGAGAAAATCTTTGTGCAATCAGATTTTACAGATGTAGAGGAAGGAGGTGGGAAATGTTTTAAGAAACATTTTCAGAGGGTCCATGAATTTCCCATAAGACTGATGGATACTTGATTCTTTTAAAACTTTTTTTTCTATTGGCAACACTGAAATGAATTACATTATTTGAGTCTGGAAAAATGAGCAAATGCTGGAACTGGAGCTAGATAAATGATTTTCTTCACAGTGCTGGGTTTCTGTGAGATGTAAATTGATCCAGCACACCTAAAGGTTCCCTGATGCAGGACCTGACACGACAGAGGTGGATGGAGGGGCTTGTCTGGGAAACAGAATCTGCTCCTTCTGGAGGTGCTCTAATCTTACATTTAAATCAGCCGTGAAATATCATCCCAAGGCTGAGGTGAGCACAGGGATGAAGCAAGAACTGAAATCCCAGCACACCTACAACTCAGATTTATTCTTATGCAGGTTGAGTGATCGTTCACCTACACCAATTTTATTTCTGGATGTACTCACAGAGATGTGTTTGAGCCAAAAGGCAGCGTAGGCATAAAAAAATGTTGAACAGATTTAAACAGATCACAAAGTAGAAATCTTTTAGCCATTTAAAAGATGATGTTCCCAAATACAAAAGCATGGGGCAGTTTGGGAAAGCAATTATAAACTGAATTTGATAGTGTGATGGATTTGATGACCCAGAAGACCACTCTTGGTTTTGTTGCCTATGAAAATTGCTACAGATGAAGTAAGTGTGGTAACTATCTGATATTTTGGGGATTGGTGTTTGCATTAATTGAAACAGAAATGTTTTGTGCAACGTTTGCACTTCGAAATTTCACATCAATATCAATGGTGCTGGGGGGTCTTCAATGATTTTGGTTTGCTGTAGGTATAAACCAACAATATGTATAATACAGGTAAAATCCAACACAAAATTCAGGCATCTCTGCCCCTACAGTATCTGCTCTGATTCATGGGGATCTGCCTGTAAACTCAGAATTACCCAGATTCAGTGTGTTTTCTTGCCTAAGGGTTACTAGTGATGGTACTTCTCAGATCAGTGGAGGTGCTAGAAACGCTTAAGGGCTTTGTTATACTGGTGTTAATTGCTAAACTGAAACCCAAATTTGAACTCTGAAGTGTTTTCCTAATGTATTGTGCCACTACAAATCTGGACAGGGAGACTGCTGTCAGCTGAAACAAATAAATGTGTAGTGGAAAGGCAAGATGCTGCTGCAGTTACCAAGTGTGCCTCTAGTTTAAATCCCACCCTATGACCTGCACGGGTGGAAATTGCTGTCAATTCTGAAATGCAGATGAGTATTTCCTTCCCTGCAGGTGCACAGGGAGTGGGGAGTTCAGGGGACACGTGGGTAGCTCCCAATGGCAAATATCTTGCTGCTTTGCTGTATCCCCACCTTTCTGCCAAGTCATTTTAAGTTTTAAGTACCTGTTGGCATTTCTTAGGGGTTAGGACTATACCTATTATTTCATAACAGAATGGGAGTGTCTCAGAATCTGCTTTTGAATGGCTTTCACACTGTGCTCTGCTTTTCTGTTTAAACAGGGAGCTGGGATTTTGTGGTTCCCCTCTTTTAGAAAATTATTTAATAATTTTACCTTACAAAAAGTTTGCAGAGGGACTTTTGGCAACGGTCAAATGTTGTGATAGGACAAGGGAGAATGGCCTTATGCTGAAGGAGGGCAGGGTAAGATGGGATTTTAGGATGAAATTCTTCCTTGTGAGAGTGGGGAGACCCTGGCACAGGGTGCCCAGAGCAGCTGTGGCTGCCCCTGGATCCCTGGAAATGTCGAAGGCCAGGTTGGAGCAATCTGGGATCGTGGAAGGTGCCCCTGCCCACAGCAGAGGATGGAAGGAGGTGAGCTTTAAGGACCCTTCCAACCCAAACCATTCCCAGTTTCTCTGATAACTCTGTGATATCTGCACTTTTGGGTCACTGGAGCTGAACCCATGGCTAGGGAGAGCCCCACTGAGCTCAGAGCTCTTTGTGTGCAGCAGTAGCCCTACCTGGGTGGACTTTACAGGGAAGCAGAGTGACATTAAATATTTAGTTTTCATATTCTGGCTTCCTTTGCATATGACCACCACCTAACCCAAGGGTTTCTTACTGGAGTCTTAAAATCAGAACAATGGAATGCAATAAAACAGTATAAGAAATGCTGGAATCCAATTATAACAATAGTTTTCAAGTTTCACTCTCACTTTTAGCCATTACATTGTTCTGTGGTGTTTTTCCACGTATGAATAGGATGTCTTGGAAATTGTTTGAAGTGTGCCAGATTTGGGAATTGCCAGATTCAGAATTACTTCTGTGAGAATTATACCTTAACACAAATAAAACCACTAAGATACCCAACCCTCTGCTGTGGGAGCTGTTTATACCTGTCTAGTGCAGAATCCTCATTTTAGTGGGGCTTCACTTTGGTTTCTCACTGCATCAGGATCAGCTAAACTGTGCATATCTGTTTAACTCATTATTTGCATTGTTGTACAGAGTTGGCTTTATTCTCATGGTGTTGGCTTTGAAAGCAAAAATCCAGCCCAGTATCACCGAGTTCCCGTGTGTGGCTTAAGGAATTACATAGTCTGCCTTTTGAGAGTGTAAAATTATAGTTGTGTAAAATCACCTAGCAGTTCTTTATCCCGAGTTGCATTTTATTACCAATTTCAGATATAGCCATGAGGTAACAGCTAAAAAGGTCGCAGTGCAAATACACGTGCAGAATTTAAACGAGGACTCGTTCTTTCTCCAATAAACACACACCGGATGCAAAGGAGGAATTGGAACGTTTTCAGAAGGCAGCTCAGGCCAATCCAGCTCTCATCGGGGACCATTTCAGAGATTAGTTTCTGATGTCCATACCAACGTATTGTGTGAGCCTGGTTTTGGATAATGTGCAGTTCCTGTGCTCTGCCATCCCCTCCGAAGGCGTTCCGGCTGCACAGGTCTGATTGCTGGATTTCACAGCCTCCTGTGAGAGCTGCAAAAACCTCGGCAGCCCGAGTGGACTGGCTGCCTCTGTAAAGTGAGCCTGTAAAGCTTGATTTCCTTCTGGGACAGAAAACATATCTGCATATTGCCCAGATTTCCAACGAGCTGCCCCAGGACTAAACAAAGATCCGATGGAAGAGGGAAGGGGAAATGTTCCCAGCAATGAAACCTCAGGTGATCTGGTTTCTATTCTCAGCTCTAACACTCGTTTTTTTCGTCAGCCTTGATAAATGATTCAGCTGTGCCTTCCCCCTTGTCTTTAGCATAGGGATAACAGGAGCATTGTAAAGCCAAAATCAATATTGCTGGCGAAACGCTGAGGGTCACACTCGCACAAAGGCCCACACAAGTGTGGATGTGCTGTTTAAGACATGAAAGACTGGGCAGTTAAACCTTCCACTGGGATCTGGTGTCCTTAACCCACATCCAGAGGGTGGGGGCGGAGAACAACCCTCAGCAAGTGAAATTTGCTTTAAAAAAGCATGCAGAGCCCTTTTGGGGGACCCACACTAGACAGGGATAGGGGAGAAGGCCTCCCCACGCTGATAGCACTCATAATCTTCCTGGCCCTGGTGAGTGGGACCTGGCAAGGGCTTTTCCCAAAGGCTGTTAGCACAATATGGTTTTCTCAATAAGTATTAACAAGAATTAGCTGGAAGAGAGGTGAGAAAAATCCCACTTTGCCCCCCCTCCTGTTCTTGGTAGCTTGGGAATCTTTGGCTGAGTCTGCTGGTGCTGTGGAGATGTTGCAGGCAATCCTCAGAGCTGCATGTTCATAGAATTACAGAATTGTTTGAGTTGGAAAAGCTCTGGAAAATAGAGTCCAACTGTTTCCCCAGCACTGCCAATGCCAGCACTGACCCATGTCTCCTAGTGCCACATCCCCATGCCTTTAAATCCCTCCAGGAATGGGAACTGCACCACTGCTCTGGGCAGCCTGTGCCAGGACTTGACAACCTTTTTGGTGAAAAACAATTTTCTTAATATCCAATCTAAACCTTTCCTGGTGCAACCTGAAGCCATTTAGTTTTGTCCTGGAGCTTGTTTCTTGATGGGGGAGTTCAGCTTTTGCAGCAGCTTAAATGTTCTGGTGGCAAGATGTTGGTTGTGGGCCTTCTCCAGCAGATGTCCATGGCCAACTCAAGGTCCCTGAGGGAGTATTTCAAAGACTAAGACTTAAGAGTAGAAAATAATGGAATTTTAATTGGAAGACACCTAAAAATTATAATCTTCATATAAAATATAAGCTTCAGGGCTGCCCAAGAATCGAAGCATATTTTTAAACGAATTATCCAAATGCCACTTAAACACTGACCAGCATGGAACATCTTTAAGATCCTTCTCAAACTTTCTTTGAGTTTGGCCCTAGAGAGTAATTTCCAAAAGCCCAAACCTGTGGCTGTGAGAATCTGTTTTATAAGCTGTCTGTTCGAGTTCCTCAAAGCTGAGTGACTGCTTTATTGGGACGACGTGTCAGTCCTGATTACATTTGCATGTTGCTTTAAACATAACACTACATGCCACAGCTTCCTAACTGGATGTGATGCAGCATCAAAGTGATGTTTCATGCTCTGGGAACTTTAAAAAGTCATTGAAGGGAGAAAAGAGAGATGCCTATGGGAGAAATGACAGAAATTTGGGCTTCATTCTCCACTTATCAAGGTAAATAGTAAAACATATGTTGACTGAGTTGGAAGCAAGATGGGCTCACAATGACTCTGACAAGGTGGGTGATGCCTTAGGATTTGTCTCTCCTAAACTTCTGAGCTCTGGGATGTCCTTCTGGTGTTTTTTAGAATTGCCCGTTTCTTGTAAATACATAGTAGAATAATAACTCCTGGTGTTTTATTCATAAAAATGCTGGTGGAGGTATTTATTATAAATGAAATTAATTTTGAATTAGCCTCCTTTTCCGTTCAGGAATGATTTTTGCAAACAATGCTCTGTTATTCACTGTGTAACGTGGAAGGACACAGCTTATGTCTCCTCTGTCTCCCCTTGCTACTCTCTCTTCAAATCCTCCCAAGCAAGGATAGAATGCTTGGAAGAAATTGCTCCAGTATTCTTGAATCCACCTTCTCTTCTCCAGACTGCTTTTTTTGAAGGCCTGGAAGAGTCTGTGAAATCCATGGAGTGGTGGTAACACAGGCTGGGTGAAGGTCTACTGCTGCATATAGGCAGAGTGGGTTATTTCTCAAAATATCTTGGATCACTGTGCCAAAAAATGGGCACCCCACACCTCCATTCTCAATCTCTAATGTGTAATAAACCCTTCAGATTTTCTATGAGCTCTGTGAATGCAAAGCTTGTAAAACTACCCAACATTTTACCTTACAGAAAACCATGGAAAATCACATGTTCCCTATGTTAAGAGTTGAGTGGATTGCAGTAGATAAGGTTTGGGGACATGGGAAAACATAAAACACCAGTATCTGATGATGTGTAAAGTGTCTTTAACAAAAATGTGTCAAATGCCATGACAAAAAGTGGATCCAGTCAGCCAGGGCTGGCCAGCTGTGGAGAAAGAGAAGGTACAGAGAGGGTAAGACTCCAGCAGACAGCCACTTTCATTAATTGTGGGTTATTTAATTCTTGATTTTGCTTTTCCTTTTTATTTTAAATTTTTTATTATTAAAATTTTTTATTTTATAACATATGCTTGTATTTAATTAGTGGACACTGTTCCTAGATTCCAGGTAAATGTTTGACTTAATAAAGCCCTATTTTTTTCTCTAATCTGGCAAAAGTAACACTTACTGTTTGAATTAATGCTTAGATTAAAATATAAATCAAATTCATAAATCAGTCTCTTCTACACCCCCCAAATTTTTTGATCAGAACAAATGTTTTCGTACTCTCTGTTGTAAATACCATAATTGCCTTTGTGTTTTGCTACAGGGGCCAAATTCTGGCTCATCATTGCTGTGTCCATTAGATCATCATTTTGGAAACCACATTTATTGACATTGATCCTACGAGTCGAGCCATAGCAGCACCCCTGAAAGCAGCACTGGGCTGAAAAGTTTGTGCAAAGAGGAAATTAAAGTGAAAGCTTTATATCCAGGTTTGGGTCAGGAGTTCGTGGTTGCCTCATTCTGGCAGATCAGCAGCATCCTTCCAGAATGAAAGGGAGCAGAGTTGAAAACATGAGCTGTCCCCTGGGATTTCTGCACGAGCGCTGTCAGGGACTCGGAGAGAGGATGGGCTTTGGAAAGGGAGGAAGAGAGTGGACTAGGATGCCAGATCCCTGTGAAAAGGGTGTTTATATCATTACAGGCTCTCCTCTGTCTTGGGAGCATCTTATCACCAAAGAAACTGCTGGTGGTCACGGACTTGGTCTGTCAAGATCTGAGGCTGATCCATAACTAATGAGGGACCAAGGAATGGGAGATACCCCAGAAGTTACTGCGGGTGGATTCATGGGAACACAGGCATATCCTAGAGAAAGTCAACATCCCAGCCTTTGGATGGCTCATGGATGACTTTCATTCCCAGGAACAACGCTCAGCCATTGTGCTGGGTGCGCCACAGCCTGAGACAGCACAGCATGGAATCATTAGGCTTGGGAAAAAACCTCCAAGTCCAACCTTCAGCTGGACACCCCCACGCACTCTAAGCCACATCCCAAAGTGCCACATCCACTCATTTCCTGAGCACTTCCAGGAACGGTGACTCCACCACTTCCCTGGGCAGCCGTGCCAGTGCTGTGCCAGTGCTTAACCTGAAAAGGTTTGTTCCTCACGTACGACCTGAGCCTCCCCTGGTGCAGCTTGAGGTGATTTCACCTTGTTCTACTGCTGGTTGCCTGGGAGGAGAGGCCAACCCTCGCCCTGCCCCAACCTCCCACATCCCCTGACGTGCAATCCCACACATGGGATTTGTGCGTGCGCATAAACACACACTTGATGTTTTTCTCCATTCTCATCACATGTTTCATTCAATAGACTTATTAATCAACCATAAGAAATGAGTTAAGATGTTGAAACAGTCATGGCCTTTGTTCTGTGTCAGTTTTGTTGGCTTAGCTGACATATAGCTACAAGGCATGACGGATCAAAGTAATTAAAGTTCCAATCATTTACCTTTCTATGTTCAGTGTCAAGACAGCTCGCCTTCACCCTGGGTTCAGAGCATTTTCATATTTTTTTAACATGTTAGAGCTGTGCCATTTGCCTTGCTGTACTTAAGCATTTGACAGCCTTTCCATTATAAAGTTTATATACGAGGGCTTGAGATTCCCTCTGGATTCCAACTTTGCACATGAAATTGCAGGCCATAGGCAATCCAAAACCAATCCGGGAGCTTGGGGATTTTTTGTTGTTTGTTTCTTTTTTATTTGTTTGATTTTTGGTTTTCGTTGTTCATTTACTTTAAGGTAACTTAGGTTTTTACCATCAAAGGACAAAAAAATTGCCTGTTCTTTTTTCACTTAGTTTCAAGGTACATTTTTGTATTTATCAAACTTTATTGGTCATTCCTGATCTTTACTCCTCCATCATACACATTAACTAATGGTAACTAAGAAATCACGCATGTGTCAGATGCAAAATCAAAATATTTCCATTTTAAAAAGAATGTTTTACAGCAATTACACCAGAAATATGAATAATGAGGAAATATTGTGCTGGACACACCCTGTGCCAAACAGGGATTGAGCACACCGTGCCCTGGTTCCATTCCTCCACCTGTGAGAGTCATCCTTCTGGCAATTTCAGGCTTGAAATCCTTTGCAGAAAGTAAGTAGTAATTCTCACATTTAAAGTGTACCTTGGATTGCAGAATCAGCATTTAAGTTGTGCTCTTTTCTATTTTTATTATTTTTTTAAGTTAATTTTTCTAGGAAGTCCCTTCAAGATGAAATTTAAATAGTCCATGTTGGATTTCTCACAACTAATTTAATGCCATCTTCCAGTCAGCACAACTGGTTCAAGACCCCTCTCTTCCATCATTTGAAGCTCTGGAACATTAAACACTGTCTTGTGTTGTAGTTTGAATATGAGATTACTTAAGTAGCAGTGAATATCTCTGCAACATATCTGCTCTACAAAGGGAGCCCACGTTTGGATGTTGCCTGTAATGCTAATATTTTACAGAAAATTATATATAAAGCTCTTCATTAACCAGCTATTTTTTCCTTTGTGTAACATTTAAAAAAAAATTGATTCCAAACTCCAGTTCAGCAACTAAACCAGTGATTTTATTTGAAGAGACGCACTAAAGAGCAGGCTTTAAATACATTTAACTTTGGTTTTGCATTTTAAAAGTATGCTAATATCATGAAGGATCAAATTGCTGGAATATTTTTAAGAAATCAGATTTTTTTTTTTTCTCGAAGTTTCTAGAGTAAAGCTGGGTGTAAATGGGAAGAAATCAATTAATTCTTTTGTGCTAATTGGCAGAGTTGAGTAAATTCTGTGTCCCATGGAAGTTAATAGGAGTCCTTTTGCTTTGATTTAAATTCTGTCCAGATATAATTTGGTACATCTTTACTACACATTCTAACAGAAACTTGTCTTGTGGCCCTATAGAATTTCTTCCTTTTTTTTTTTAATTTTTTTTTACAGAGTGTGCATTTTTTTAGCGCAGTGTTATGAAGTGGTGTGTATGTACATGTCTTTCAAACTGGTTTGATATTTGAATGTATTATTACTGTTAGGGCAGCCTATGATTACTCAGTAAAATAGGCAGTTAATTCGGTGTAAAATAGAGGAAGTAAAATCCCCACATGATTCCTTGGTGCAGGCTTCCTACCCAGTGAGTAATGGCAGAGCAACCTGATAGCAAGGTAGGTGTTTTGCATTTAAATAGCCCCAAGTAAGGACATAAATAATGAGAATACTTTTGGTATGCACAAACAGAGCTGGAATTTGTCTGTACTTAAAGGGGTCTTAGTGGCCTCCTCTGATTCTCATTTTCTGGCATTGTGGAAAGTTAACCCTGGTGACACATTGCTTAGACCTTTGTTAATCAAATAGATGATTCCAGGATCGCTGAGGTTGGAAAAGCCCTCCCATGCCATCGAGTACCAGCTGTGCCCCATCCCCACCCTGTCCCCA
>VYXF01004978.1:749372-777311 GCA_013397295.1 Polioptila caerulea
TGGAGCCCCAGCTGTGCCTGACCCTGACCCTGTGCCCAGCCCAGAGCCCCGAGTGCCACCCCCAGGAATTCCTGGGACACCCCCAGGGATGGGCACTGCAACCCTCCCTGGGCAGCCCCTGCCAAGGCCTGGACACCCTTCCCATGGAGAAATTTCTCCTGGTGTCCAACCTAAGCCTCCCCTGGTGCAGTCTGAGGCCATTTCTCTCCTCCTGTCCCTGCTCCCTGGCTGCCCTCTCCTGTCAGGGAATTGTGGAGGTTCCCCCTTGAACCTCCTTTTCTCCAGCTGCTCCCCATGGGACTGACTCTCCAGACCCTTCCCCACCTTCCGAAGTGACACACTCCTAATCTCACACATTGCTAATGACTGGCATCAGCTGGGCATTTTTATCCTGAAAAAAAAGCAAAATGAGTGAACGTATCAATAAGAAATATTTGGGTTTATATTTGGATGTATCCCAATTGTACAACATGGAGGCTGGGTGATGAGGCTAAAAAGGCCTGTGAGTGTCAGACTGAAGGAAAACTCATGGAAATGTCACCACTGTTCCCATTGAGACCCTGGCCTGCTGCCTGCCCTTGGGCGAGTTACACCAGGAGTCTGGATCTCGGCAGGATCACATGGTGCAGGACTTGGCTTCCTTGGAGAAGTGTTTTAAGATTGACAAATGAAAACCTACTACATAATGCACTATAAAATGTGATTATTATTGAGTTACCAGTTACTGTTATTGAGTTATTAACTTGGCAAAAATGTGTCTAGAGCAAAGAGGGCAGCCAGATAACAGCAAATGCTGATAAAGTTTCTGTTCTTCCCTCTGTGGAGACATGGGATGGTGAAGGAAAGAAAACACTCATGTGTTGTCTGAGGCCAGCAGGGAAATAGAAATGCTTTCCAGAAAGAAAAAAGCAAAAAATAAATGCAAGCAAAAAATTCCTAATCTTTGTTATTTATCTAAGATCTCCTGAACTCCATTTAGACAGGTATATTCTTTCTTGGGGCAAATGATTTAATTTAAATTAATGTTATGTGATCTATAAAAATATTGTTTCAGGTCTCTTGGCGTTTCCAAATGAAAATTGAACTTTCTAAGTTCATTCTCCATAACATAATAAACCTATTTTTAGTGTCAAGAATGTATAGGAAAGAATCTTTTATCCACCTGTAAGAAAGCTTGATATTCAAACCTTGAAGAAAACCTTGCAAAGTATTCTGTTTGGCACCAGTGTGCTCCAGTAAAATATAAACATTGCTAAGAATTATTTGGTGATTTTGAAGACAGGAAAGCTAGAAAATTAAAAAAGCAGAAATAAATATCTGCTGCTAATCTTTAAGGATGAAAAATATATCTTTATAAGTAATAAAATCTTTTTGATTTTTTTTTTTAATTTTTGATGAAAGCAATGAGTAAAAGAGAATTGATATCTTTAGAATAAGAGCATCTATACCTGTTTTGAAAATGATGAAAGCTGTCTTGAAAGGCAGCATAAATGCTGCTATAAGTGATGCTGTAAGTTGCTTTCTTTTTATTCCAAGTATTGTTTGTGGCTCCAGTCAATCCTACAGCACAACTTCACGGCAGTGAGTGAGGAGTGATTCACATATGTTGGGTGTTTTTATTAAGAACTTGTTTTGATTAGGGCTGCAGTTGATTCCTCAAGCCAACTGCCTACATGGAGAAAAAGCATTAACTGTAGGGATCAGATTGATTAGTGAACATTCCTGTCTGCCAGCATAAGGAAAGACATCAAGGAGGTGGAAAAGGAAGATGTGGATCAGCAATCAAAGAGGAGACAGCAAAAGAGAGGTCACTTAATGCACCCCTGCCTCCAGGTAAGATCAACAGTACCTATGTTGGGCTCAACAGATGTTTGCTTAATTCTTTTTTAATGCCGGCAGCCACAGAAAGTTCCGAACTTCCTCATAATATTATTTCAGTTGGGAACTATCCTAAGAGTCCAGAAGTTTTCCCTAAATCCGTTTTTTCCTGCAATTTTGTTTTCTCTTTTATTCCTAAGAAGTACCCAGAAGTCACTCCAGATACCTTTCATCATTTCTGACAGTTGCTGCCACATCCTCTGGTGAAACAGTTCCCCTCCTTGCCATTCATTCTTTTTCCACCAAGAGTGACCACAGAAGCTCCACAAAGCAAAATTTCTTCCTCCTTGTAGAGATACAGGAAGTTCAGGTTTATCCCTCATCTAGATTCTAAATGAAGCCCCAGGAGATCTCATGAAAGCATGTTCTTACCCTTACCTGAAGAGATCACCTCTGATTGTGTACTGGGTATGGGTAAAAGGGGTTCATTTGCAAGTTTAAGGGTAAAACTGGTTTTAGAATCTCCGCCCAGAAAAGCTCTGGCTGCCCCTGGATCCTTGGAAGTGTCCAAGGCCAGACTGGACAGGGCTTGGAGGGATTTGGGATAGTGGGAGGTGTCCTTACCCTTGGTAGGAGATGGAATGAGATGAGCTGAGAGGTTTCCTTTAATCCAAAGCAGTCTGCAATTCTAAGATTCTGTGAAATAATTTCAGTGGTAGCCAGGAATTTGGTTACAGCTCATGGATAGATAATTTTTAAAAAATATATATTAATATATAATATATATAAAACCCCACTATTAAGTTTTGCTAAAGATAGTTGTCAGTGCCTATTTTATACTGAAGTGCAGAAAATTGCAGCCAAAAGTGCCAGAGTGGGACATGGCACTCGACTCAGTTGCTGCAAACTTAAGCTCAGCTTCAGGAAGCTGGAGATCACAGCTTACCCCAATATTAGCCTGTTTCATCAACTGAAGAGGAAAGCCAATGTTTATTGGCACAACTATTTCTCTACCATCTAAACAAATAACTTTTGATATCTTTGAACTCTTTACTTTGTTTCTCACAGTCAGTTTGTATGTCAAGGCAAACCACGCCACTTTCCAGGCCTCACTGAGTTTTTTCTGCAGTTGTACTTCAAAAGTTTGAATATTCGGCTGCATATATGACCATGTGAAAATATTAACCATAAAAAATGTCTGTACATTGCCAAGGGTGGAAGTAATCCTGTGGGTCACACAATGTACTGATAATAAAGGTCATAGGTTACATTTAAAAAAAAAGCAAATGTTCTGCAAGGTGAAATATGTGTGCAAGCATATAGCAGGTTTCACAGACAAATGAAAGTAATTTGGAATAATTTCACCCAAACTGCTGCAAGAGATTACTAATTATAACTAAAGATAATTTTAACTAAGGATAACTAATTATCCTTAGTTCACAGGCTGCTTTATGAAGACAACAGTCCTATCAAATGACACAGAATTTGCTACCAGGAGATGCCAAACTTCTCCAGGATAGAAATCTCTTATTTACGGGATATCACCCCACATAAGATTTCCTAAACAATCCATAAATCATTCTCTTGTGAAGAATTACGGGCAAAATTGACCCTGGTGGAAATTTCAGCTGTAGAAAAATCTCCCGCAAGAAAACCTGCGGCGGTTTTGGGAGGAGAGAATATTTTAAAAGGAGGGTTCAGCAGGAAAGCTGAGGGCTGTGCTCAGGTGTAGGATGACCAGGAAGAACTCAGCTGCAGATTCCCACCGTTTCAGCTCCCAGGGGTTTCACTAACCCCTCCATGACCCCTCCTTTCATGGGATCCACGACAGCAGGAAGCAGAAATCTCAGCTGCCCCATCCTCAGACGCTCTCCTGGGACACAATAGATCTTCTTCATGGAGACAGGACCCATTTTCAGGTCATTGCACCAATCCCAAAGTTGGATTTTTTTTTTTCCCCCCCTTGCATTATCAGATTTTAATTAAGGCATAAATAAGACTCTTCTCCTCTTCTCCAGAATGGCTGCTTTTATTGGGTGTTTAAAGGTTTATTTGCACAGCTACATTTCTGACCTGTACCTCAGCCCTAGACCTGGAGGACAATCAAATTGATTTTCAGCTAATTGCTTCTGTTTCATTTGGGGTGTTTCACTTCTAAAATGTCACAATGTTCTGTCATTTTTTCTCGTTTTTTATTTATTTCATGAATTTATGCAAAAAGTAATCAATTCTTTAAAATTACTAAATTTTACTTTCAGATTAAAGAACAAAATAAGCACATATTCAATTTATTTGGGATTAATATCTTGCTATCCTGGACAGAGAACTTGATGCTTTAATGATTATTCCCCCGAAAATACACTTTCTCTTTCAAATGCCATTNGTTTTTTATTTATTTCATGAATTTATGCAAAAAGTAATCAATTCTTTAAAATTACTAAATTTTACTTTCAGCATTAATGAACAAAATAAGCACATATCCAATTTATTTGGAATTAATGTCTTGCTATCCTGGACAGAAAACTTGATGCTTTAATGATTATTCCCCCGAAAATACACTTTCTCTTTCAAATGCCATTTTATTTTGGGACATCTCTTGAATTCTGTTATTCACTAGAATGCAATACATTCCTTAAGAAAAGAAAAATAATCCAAATAATTTTCTTAGAGGAGTGATCATAGGTTTTATTTTTAATGACAAAAATAACTCAATAAGAGTTATAACTCAATTAAGAAGGGTAAATATCCATAATACAGTGCTATGTATTGTATATACAGCAGGTACAATGTATTACTTTTCTCCTGGTACAGGTCAGGCCATTTTTGGTGAACTCACATTTCAGGACTTCTGAATTCAGAAAACTTTCATTTCAAGGTATGGTTCCCATTCCTCCATCCTTTTTGAATTTTCATCTGGTTTTCTTGAAATTATAAGGTAAAATAACTCTGAATATTCTTCCTCACAAAAAAATTTCTCATATTAATATAACATACATTCCTAATTTTTATATTTTCAGGGTTTTTTTTTTTATTTTTTCAGCAAAAAATATTATTTTCAGTTCTTTGAAAAATAGATTGAAAACTGTATTTATTTGGCAATATTGGCCTTTCTGTTGCTATTTTCCTTTTCCCACTGCCATCCTACTTATTTCCACTTAATTTTAGTCAAGCACATAACACAGAACAGAGGGGAGAAGAAATATTTTTGGCTGAAGACATTGGAGTAAATCACAGCTCTTGTGAGAAAATGTCATGAATATCTATGTAGAACAGACAGAACTTAGATTTTATGAGAGAGAGATAGGGGAGAAAAGTGCAAGGACTCAATTTATCTGCATCTGAATGATAAAGAACTGGCTGAACCCTTCTGGTACCGAAATCAAGGCTTTTGGAGAGAATATTTTTAATTTCTTAAGATAGTGTTTTGGTCACTAAACCATTTAATAATCTAATTCAGAAGGAGCCACGGCAGATATAGTTTGACCTACACTTTACAGGCTAGAGGGCTCCCTAAATTAATTCCCACTCAAAAACTTTGAATATTGTTTAAAAAACATAACTTTAAATGAACATGATCTGATGGTAAACCCACAACTCTGGTAAATTGCAAAAAAAATTCTGTTAATTTGATTATTAAAAAACACAAATATTTTTACCTTATTCACATAAAGTCAATGTAATTCTTTTTCTTTGTTTAGCTACATTACCAAAATATTTTCAATCTTGTGTAACCATAATTAATTAAAAATAAAACCAATGATAGCTGTGTAAGGAGCATTCAGGGCACACTTTTCTGAGCACATCACTGTAACAAAGGTGGTGTTTGCCAGAGTTGCTTACTAATAGTTTGCAACTTAATGTTTATGAAACACTGGAAAGTTGGGAAGTCCAGTGTAAGAACTGGTAAAGTATAATCTTCAGGAACTGGGAAATTGGGATTTGTTTGTCTCAGTCATACCTTGGCTTCTCTTATTGCCTTTTAATGTGGGATAGAGGGACTTTTTTCCCCATATGGTGGGAATGGGAATACCAGCACACATTTAATTTAGGTGCCTGGAATACACTCATTTCAGGATTGTACCCATTCAATCCTTCATTTCCACTTGGACAGATTACTAACTTTTTGTGCAAATAGTTCTAATTTTCCTTTTTTTTCCCCCCCAAAGGGCAGAGGGTGAGGGCTGTGAGACCTCCAACGCTCTCTACAAAGGGAGGATGTTTGGGTGTTCTCAGGAGCCACAAGGAAGCTCTGAGAACGGAGGGAACAGAAGGGCTGAGGCACTATCCCCATCCCAGATTCCTCACTAAGCTGGATAATTTGTCCATCACGAGACAAGTCTGACTTAGGGAGAGGATTAGTGGGGCTAATGCTCTAGACACTGCTCGCTGACACATCTCCTGGGTAATCACTGCTTTGTTTTTCCCCTCCCTGCAGAAAGGTGCTGCAGTGGTCCAGCTCTCCCTGCGCTGTCCCTACAGAGCTTCCCACTGTTCTGCACCAGGTCCTACAAGAACTGGGCCTGTCCTAAAAAAGTCCCCCAGAGAAGCAAACACCACCCTCTCCCTACAGTTTTCAGTGTGAATATTTGTGAGTACCATGCAGATTTCATATCTGTTTCCTTAACGATTTTCCTTGGAAAAAGAGATTTTTTTCACTGTGGTGTCTCACCTGAAAGCAGGTTGCCTACTCCATTTTTTTGCCTGACCTACACATGGGTCTGTGCTGCAGCTGGAAAGTTCTCCTTCTTCCTCAGGAAGAATCCTAATTTTTGTGTCAGTTGTTTTTGTGTTCTTGTACCCAGGCTAACTCTGGAATTCCACGCTCTCTATCTGTTCTCCAGCAGTATGTCCACCAAACAGTGACTAAAAATCTCCTTTTCCTCCACACCAGGCAGAAAACTCGTAGGTGTAAGAAAATCACAGTGTTTGCCTGATGTTGAGGACTCGTTCTTTCCAGAAACACCTTGAGTCAATAACATGCTGTACATAACCACTCATTCTTATTCTGTATGAGTGAGTCTTTGTTTCCTGAATTTGCCATGGGCACTCTGGTGCTTCAACTTTATCTGACATATCACTGAGGGTGTGTTCTTTTGCTGGCAAGTTGGAAAAAAAAACACAAACCAACCACCAACAGCCCACAAACCAAGAACAGAAACTCCTCTAATGCATGTATCCCCTCAGCTGTTTTAACATAAATGTGTGAATTACGTTTTAATGCTCATTAAGAGTTTTGCCAGTCCCAGGTTTGTGGCATCATTTTAGATTAAATATTATTTGCTCATTTAATTAATGCACTACTGCGTACTCTGCACTTTTTAACTAAAAAGCATTAGCAAATATGTTGGCTTTTCTTTGCTTCCTGGATGCTACACATGCTCACAGTTTTCTCCTCAGCTTTCTCTTGCATCCTGTTGGCTCTCTTTGAAGTGAGTGGAATGGTTTTAATGTTGACCCAAACTGAATTGGTTACAGGAGATAAGAAAAACATTTTAATATAAATAGTGCATAGACAGAGATGATAAAGACAATTTCAGGCATATAGAAAAGGCAGACAAGGAAACTGAAATCAAGCAATTTCTGCATGAGTCTGGTAGATGACTGATTTCACACGCTTTTCAGCAGAGGAATGTGGATGTTCATGAAAACTTGATCAAGAGCCATATCCAAAAAAGCATTTGCATATCTGAAATAGAGTGTACAAAGATTTTAAAGGCCTACATCCAAGATTGTCATCCAAAACTGCCTTTGTTCAGACACACTTAAGCCTGGAAGCACTGCTGAACTTGGGGAGGAAGGGAATTCTCTGTGAGAAGCTGCTGACCTGGTCCCAGCCAGCTGTAGGGACCATGTCCCAGGGGGACATCTGTGCCTGGCACTTGTCACACAGAGCAGCTCCTAATTATTTCCACGAGAGAAAATCATTAGAGAAACGAGACAGCGAGTGTGCTTCTCCCCACCTGAACTGCAGCAACTGCTGAGGAAGAGTGGAAATGTGGTTTTATGTTCTAAATTCTATGTATTAACGCTTTAAGAGGCTGCACTCAGCAATTATTGATGAGCAGGAGCAAGGAAAGCAGGCTCCAGCAGCTGAGGGGTTTGAGTGAAACCAGTTCAAAGGAAGTAAGTGCTCTGTTGTCTGAGGAAGCAGTGGAGCGAGGAGGCTGTGTTCAATAAAACATTGGGTGCTGAGGACGGGATGCAAGGAATTAAAGTACTAAAGGATTCAGATTATGTGGGAATTAGCTGCTGTTAGGAGTGCAAGTTTTTAAAGTAACATAGAAACTGCCTGGTTGCAGCTGACATGGTCTAAAAGTTGGTTTTCAGCCTTATCAATCATCTCATTGGTGGTTTGGATGAGGACTAGTTGGGATGGAGCTGGGATTTGTGACTGATCGTGGGTTAATGGAAACAGAAAACCATGGTGGGTTTTCTTTCTGGAAGTTTTCTAGCTGTTTCCAGGTTTTTGATCTTAAGGAAGCTCACAAATCATACAGATCCAAAGCCATCGTTCATTTGGCTTTATCCCATGCTGGGCATCCCCTGGAAGCAGGCAGCCCTGGATCCTAGAGACCCAAAGCATTCCAGTGTGCCTTTCCCCATGGAAAGTGGATTTCAGTCTCTGATTTTCCACGTGGCTTCTCCAGGCCATCCCAGATGCTGTTTACTTGCAGCAGATGAAGGAAGAGGCTATTTGAACAGGTCAATGTGACTCCATGCTGGTTCCCACATTCCCATTTGTACAAATTTCCCTGCATTCAGGGGGAATTGTTCCCTGGGAGGGTGGTGAGGACCTGGCACAGGGTGCCCAGAGAAGCTGTGGCTGCCCCTGGATCCCTGGAAATGTCCAAAGATGGGGCTTGGAGCAACCTAAACCATTCCCAACCCAAACCATTCTGTTTTTCTGTGAATCTCTTTGTTTTTGTAGTTTCTCCTGCTGTTATTACCTAAGAACTTAACTCTTGAGAACTGGAAAACTGAAGAGAATCCATAGCAGTCTTGCAGATTTGTTTCACTTGGATTTAAACCTCATTCCTTTCCATACAGCCAGCATGAGGCAAGCTCTCTCTGGGATGATCATTCAAGCAGGAAAACCCCATCAATTATATTAGGTTGGTTTGCATTGCCTGCGTAAAACCAAGGGATAAAGTTGCATTTAAAAATGGGTCATTTTTAATTTTATTTTTTCTTTTTTTTTTCTTCCATGTAACTCTTTTCTTATTGGTCAGGAAGGACAGACTTTGTGTCTAGAAGAATATTTAGTATGTGGTCAATACCGCTGCTGAGCTTACTGTTCTTTTTCCTCAAAATTGAGACTTAAAGTGAAGAAAAAACTTACATGGCAAGCTTAAAAATTCCGATCAGAGCTGTGCATATTCCATGTGGCTGCATGTACTGAAGTTAGATGAGGCCTTGTCTGCCATCTCACAGCTCCTGACAGCATTGCAGATTTTTTGTAGTGGAAATTCTGAAAACTTGTGAAATCTTGTATTTGTCCTTTTTTTTTTTTTTTTTTTCTTTTCTTTCCTCTGCTGCTAAGTCATTATTGTCTCATCTCNTTTTTTTTTTTTTTTTTTTTTTTTTTTTTTTTTTCTTTCCTCTGCTGCTAAGTCATTATTGTCTCATCTCTCACAAAACATGCCATCCAATTTCAGAAGCAGACTTCATATCCATTTTTCCGAGGAGGGATAGACAGTTTTGATTGCATTTTGTGTTATAAACAGCAAACTGACTGTAGAAATGGCTGGACTTATTGCACTGAAAGCCCCTCGATGCTGAGGGCACTGTTTGCATGAAAAGCCTTCTCTGTGTAATGTGAAAGTTTCTACAATTGAGAGCTGCACAGTAGTAGTAGTTAGGGCTTTATTACTTAGTTCTAATTTGTATTGATGGCCTAAAAAAAGTAGCATGCTTTGCAGTTCTATGAAAGAAAAGATTATAAATGGAGATTAATTATAATTTTGCTAGCTCAGTACTTGTAAAACTAAAGCAATTTATATTCTTTCTCTTAATGATCTCCATTCCTGATTGCAGTAATGTAATCTAATTGTGATTATGATAGTATCTGAATCATGTGGGCCTCTATGTGATTGGAACTACTCTTTGCATTAAAAAGTAATTTTGGAGTAATGATGAAAAGTTACTGTGGAAAATTGGCAAGTAATATATTTTACTCTGTATCTTAAGTTTCTGCTTTCATTTTTGATTATATCTTATAGCAAGGATAAGTATGATACTGTATCAAGGATTTATTACATCAAAGACTTATCAATGATAACTCTGAGTATCAAGGATAAGCATGATATTATTGGAATAGCACAGATATGGTTGAGGCAAGAAATTGAGGTTTTGAGATACTGGGCTGGGGTTTGTGGAGAGGAAGGGTAGATGGAGGAGGAGCCCTATCAGTATTCCTGGGAGATGAGTGTCTTCAGAGGGAGATGCTGCCAGGATTTTGGCTGACATAGCAATGTCAATGCTGATAAAAGTTAGGCACAATAAAGGTAGTCAGGTGGTTTTCTGAAGGCTTCTTTGAACTTTTAGGTCTTTGCTTGCAGATGAGAGAGGCCTTCAAGAGCGTCAGAACTTTGATAAGATGGCTTTTAATTACTCTTTTATTGACTGCAAGAAGGTAGGAGTAGGGAGGGAATACTCACTTCTCTAAAGCAGGATTGCCTCCAGTTCCTTGTGGGCCTTATTGAATTGTCTTTCTGAAACTATTTGAATTAATTCAAGGGTTTGAGCCAAGGATAATAAAGGGTGTTGAACTGGAGAGGTATGAAAGATCCAGTGATCTTGACATCATTTGATTTAAAGTATTTGTTGAGGAGCAAAAAGCAATGCAAGCCTTATGGCAGGCTGACTTTCAGGGAGTGCAGAGTGTGCTAAGGAATTTTTATCAGGATTTTATTATAATGTATGGTAAATCTACTGAAGAAAATTGGAATATATTTCAGAAACAGTTGGAGGACATTTGAAATTCATCCTGGTTTAAGTCTAAAGAAGGATAAAGGTAACAATGCCCAATGTGGCTAAGTAGAGTTGTATAGTAAAGAGTAAGATAAGCAGTAAGCACAAGGTGTTGGAAAAAAAAAAAGCCAAAGCTGGTAAGGTGGAGCAGTTGAAAGGCTACAGAAAATAAGCAAAAGCAAACTGAAAGGCTAATTAGAAAAGCAAAGAAAAAATGCTGAATGCTAACTGGAGAAAAAAATAAAAATAGTTGAGATGATAATATCCTATGAATATACTCCAGCAAACTGAAAGGAAAAATAGATCCAACAAAATCACTGTAGTGTGGACAAAGGCATGGCGGATTTGTTCAGCAGGTTTTATTTTTGTCTGTGAATACACAGAGGCAGATGGGTGGATGGCTGGGCAGATGGAGAGCTGCTGAACAAAGGAGGAGAGTTTTCCTTTCAGTGGCAACACGTGCAGCCTCACCTGAGGAGCTGACAAACACAGATATCACAATATCCAGCGCACAATCCATTAAAGTGGCCTGATTGGCAAATAGGCATGCAAAAAAAAAAAAACTCAAAACAAAACCAATCTGATTTCCAAGAGTCAATCAAACTTTAAAGAAAACCAGAGCTATGGGTAGCATTGCTCATGGCCATAGCCACAAAATCCATCAGGCTAGCCCAGAACTCCGACACAGAATTGTGTGTGGAAGGAAGTGTGGATATATTCCAGGATATAAATATTAACTTAATCATGTAACTGATTGAGTCTCGTACCATTTGCTCCTGGGACTATATTTGGGCCAAGGTTGTGGCACCATCAGTGCCTTTCTGACTTTAAATCTTTGGAGGTGAAGCACCAGAGGCCTCCTGGCACAGGGTGGGCTTCAGTTCCCTCCCCTGCAGCACAGCATGTAGCTCAAATAAAAATAAAAGACAAGCTGCAACTATTCCCTGTCCCTTTTTCCTTCCACAGGGAGCTCCAGCACTCCCTCCACAAGTTAAAAATACCCCAGCTCTCTCCTGACTTCTGTTCCAAACTTGTAATTACCTCTAGATGCCGTTTGCTTCTGCTAAAGGTTTGCATAGCGAAGATTAGGGTAACCCTACAGCTTGAGTTTGGCTGCTGATAAAAACACACGAGTTGTTTTCTCCAGAAAGTGTCTATTTCTTTGCAGAAGTGAGTTTTTAATAGGCAGGAGCATTGTGAATTCCCCCCGACGCAGTGATTTTTGCTCCCCCTGCTGTCACGACAGCAGCAGATTAACCAACCCTTTTGCCCACTCAGACGTGTGTTGATAATGTGGATGCACAGGATACTTTTGTTAAAATAACAAACACTTGAAGCAAAGGGAGGAGGGAACTGTGCAGTATTTAAATAAAAAGCCAGCCCAGGGAATATTCCACAATTTAGACCTGTGTGCTGAGCGAAAAATCAACAAGAATTTATCAACTTGAAATACTATTTGCTCCTCTGAAGGGCTACTCCCAACAAGACAAAGTTACTGAAAAAATGAATAAAGGGTTAGATTGCTAAAGCTCTTTGTTTCTGAGAATGCTTAAATGCAGGCTGCGGAATAACTTGAAATTCCTGTGCTGAAATTATTACTTAGACTGAGCCCCTTTCAGAGGTGTTACTGTAACAAGATTTGTTTTTCCCTTTCCAGGGATCAAATCTGCCTTTATTCAAAATTAATTTATTTTCCTGGTTCTGAAATGCTCATGGAGATGCCTGCGAGGCTGTGGGGTGGCCCCAGTGTGAGAGGTGCAGCCTCTGCCCCACTTGCCCGAGGAACCAAATTTTTGGGAGTTGAAGCCTTGCTCTGCAAAGGGATCTTCATTCCCTGCAGTCAGCACTCCTGCCTTTAGATGCTTTTTGCTGCAACCCCCTGCATCATTTGAAGAAAGGGGTATGCCCTAAATATATAGATATTAACGACCTAAAGTTGTATTATACATGGGCAGTATATTGGTTATTATATTGTGTTGTATACTGAATATATATTCTAATAGCATAATGTATATATGTACACACTACACATATAGATTCCATATATAACATGTATATTATACTTAGTGTATGTATATAAGTATACATATACTTAATGTATGTATAATATATATTATACATATATATGTATAATGTATGTATATCTATACTACAATATATCCTAGTAGTATATATTTAATGTGCATATACACAATAAATACTTTATATACATTATAATATATACTCTTATCTTTATTATATACCCATTACATAAATTCACTACATATAATATATAGTGTATATGATGTGTATATAAAGTAGATATGTTTTATAAGTTTATATACTAATCCATATTAATATATACTAATATTTCTGTATATAAGAAAACATACAAATGGAATACATATTATATATTTTTATATCTATATATCTATCGATCTTATATTTTTATATCTATCTGTATACAGCTATGTATATTTATAAGTCTCTCTCTCTCTAGATATTTACAGGTAGATAGAATATCTATATGTATTTATTTCTTTTTCAGCTGAAAAATCTTTATTGTCTTTGCATCCCAATTTCCCCTGCTGGTGGCTACCTGCCCACTGATTTTTGGGGGTTTGTGGGGCGTTGCTCTGAACTATTTTGCCCAGGGCAGAGCATTCCCAGGACATGGGGAGCACAATCCCACTGTCCTGAGCAGAGGTGAGCAGTGAGCCCCTGGTGCTGCGCCCAAGCCAGGAGCATCCCTGCTTCCAAGGGGTGACCCAGCCTGCCTGGCCACCTCTGCTCCTCACTTTTGTGCGCACAAATCTAAGATAAAAAAGGAGGAGGGAGGCTCCGGGCAGGAGGCAGGGAGGTTTCTCTGCCGGCGGGGAAGTTCCGCGGGCGCCCGCCGGACACTGAGCGCTTTGTGCGGGCCCGGGGCCGGCTGTCTGCCCGCTCCCTTAAGGGAACTTGACAGATCTTAAAAAAAAATCAATTTTAAGCTCACATGCCCCAGTGGGTGCCAAAGCCACTTCAGAGAGGCTGAGAGATGGCTGAGTCGACAGGATTTGACTTCCCGAGGTAGAAAGGTGACAAACTCCATCATGAGAAAGGGGCAGCTCGGGGCCTCCAAGGCCGAACCTGCTCCCAGGATCCGGGGCCCGGCGCTGTATTGAACCTATTTATCTCTTTCATGGGCCCAAGGTACCACGGGGAAAGAAAAGTTGTTCAAAAAAACGCTGGCAGAATTCAAGGGTGTAAATGATGAATTACTTTTCATCAGCTGAAAGGAAACATACTCCGGAACAATACTGAAAGGGAGCAGTAGCATCTGACCTCCTGCTTCAGAGCAGCCAATATCTTCATTCAAGAAGACAACCATGAAATTACACAGAAAATGGGATTGTCATGAACAGCCCCTTGAAATCTCAGTATACAGTCATTACTGCATGGGAAAAAGCCTTCATCCACACATCATAACTTGTAACAGACAAGGGAGGGGAAAAAAAAAAAAAAAAAACCACCCTGAAAACCGGCCTTGGAGTTACCAGTAGGAATGTAGAAAATATTTGTTGATTCAAACTTTTCCCCTCTAGTCTCCCAAATCACTGTAAACAGACATAACAACGTTCTAACCCCGGCATAAGCCTGACTTTCTGGCCACAGACAGCTCGTTGGAGCTGCTTTGTAAATCCGAAGAAAGGAAGAGAGAGGGAAAGCCAGTCTATCACTTATATTATCTGTCTTTGGTGATTGATTTATCATTTAAGTGCTTTGGGAAGAGACTGCAGAATCTGTTGTCCAATTAGTGCTGCCCTCTGAAACCACGTACTATAAATATTCGTAATTATCAGAACTGCAAAACAAACTTCATCAGAGCTCCATAGTCAGGGTAACAACTGATTTTCTGGGTTTGCCTAGCAAAGTTTATATTTATCCAAATTAGGCAGAGAATAAAAAGCAAACAAGAAGCTTTTGCTTTATATGAGAATGAAACCAATCACAGAGAATGAGCAGCCAGGAATATGGGGATAAAAATAACACATTTAACTGTTTATTTCTTGATTCTTGCAGATTTCTACATTGACTTTAATTAAGCTAGCCCTGGGCTAGTGGGCACGAAGAAGGGTGGGTTTTTTTATTCCTCTTTTATTTTTTTAATTCCTCATTAGGCTGTTTTTTCCTTGGCTCTTGTGGCTTTAATGACTAGTCCCATTAAATAGGTCAATGGGCTGCTTTTATTTCAAGTTTTATATAGACTCATATTCCACTGAATCTTAAACACGGAACACCCAAAGCCTTTCTAGGCAAATTCCTACACTCCTGCAAATAAAGATGCATTTTTTTCTGTTTTCCCTTCCCTCCACAGCAGCTGACCTTTCACTGTGATGCAGCTGGGGAAAGATCTGGAAGGTTGGTACCATTCTGGGCCAGCCACGTGCAAAATTAACATCCAGGTCAGTGCTTGGCTGAGGTTTGGAATCTGTGGGCAGCGAGGAGAAGGTGGAGGAGTGGGAGCACCTGCATTCCCTCCCATCACCTTCCCTGACCCTTCCCCCTCTGGCTGGATAACACCGTGGGCAGGAGCAGGGGGTGATGGATGAAGCCAGCCTGAAGAGTGCAGAGAGCTGCCTGGAACAAGGGTGGTGCACAAAAAGGCCCCAGGACACCAGGGACATCACCCAGGGATGAGTCTCCTCTCTTGGGAGCCTGGACCAGCCCTTTGCAGGGCTCAGACCAAAGAAAAGAGAAATATGAAAGGGAAATTGCTTTGTGAGAGGGTCAGAAAGACTTTTTACCTGGGAAAAAGCTCAAGTCTTGAGGTCTGAGAGTGGAGAGAGAGAAAAAAGAATTAATAATTAGGAAAAAGAATTAAGAATTAATAATTTCTTTGTTCATTGTCAGGAGTGAAAATGGTTTTTTAAGTGACTTTGCCTGAAGTCAGTCTAGAACAAAAATTTATGCTCCAGCATTGCCCACAAGATGCTCCCAGCTCTAGTTCTGTGTTTCCTATGTTATTCTGTAACCCTTCAACATGATTTTCTGTGTGTAGGTGTTTTGGAAGCCTTCTGGATGTTCTGGGTATTTAGGAAGCTGCTGCTCTTCTGACCAGAGGTCTCCGTGGAATTCCTCCTTCTAAGACACGAGGTTGGTGCCTTGGGTTTCTCTGCAGCAGAGCAGAGTTTCTCTTCTTGAAAATATTTCACACACAAGAGAGAATCAATGTTGTTGACATCTCTGAAAGCTCCCAGCCTGCCTGAGCTGCTGCACCACAACCATATTAAACCAGCAAATGTCCTATACTGGGAATTATAACTCTTCATCTTCTCCCAAATCTTTACCAGGGCCTTGAAATGCATTTCATTTCATGCAGTCTTTTAACAAAGTAGCCCGTTCTAGCACCAAATTGGCAGCACAAAATAATAAATGTCACCAATGTGTCAGAGAAAAACCTGGCAGAAAGGTGCTTGGGAAAAATTGTGGGCTTCTTTGGTTGCCACAGGTAGAAACACAGCACTAGTGTAGCAAATTAGGTGATTATTAGCTACTTAAAGATTCTAATTCAGACAGCACTTCAGACACAATTTAAACCATTATTTTAAGTGCAAACTGGGCTAAAAATAATTGGATTCTCAGCTCATACCTTCTAAGCCTGCACTCAAGGCTTCTAAACTGAGAATGAATCAGCCCATTTGGAGTTGAGAATCCCAGTCTGGAGGTGTTTGCATCTCTGCTGCCCCTGGAAGGAGCCTGTGCTGACTTTCCTCCCCAGTCTGGAGACTTTCCTCCCCAGCCCAGTGCCTCAGGCAAGGGGAGATGGATCTTATCATCAGGCTGCAATTTGTAGAGTAATTAGGACTTTGACTGTGACAACCTTTAGGCTGTCAGCAGTCGTGGTTTAGCTCATAGTTAAAATGACAGTGGAAACTCTACTACAGCTACTCTAAATATATCCATATTTTAACTAGATGAGGTGATATGTGGGTTTGCAGTGATTTGTTTAGATATACAGGGGAGTGTCAAAGGACTCTTTGAAACTGGGACTGAATCCATTCGATTGTCTGAAAGGTGATTTTGATTGCCTTTTCCTCCTTCAGAGCTGGATGGTGATGAGAGCAGCTTTCCTGCAGTGGGAAAGCAGGGAATCCCCAAAGGACAACCATAGAGTGGGTACAAACCTGTCACATGCTCTATTCCACATCAAAAGATGCCTTTTATTCAGATTTAACAAATTAGGCAGGTAGAGCTAATCAAGCAATTTGACCACTGAACAATTTTTAATGCTCCAACAAACTGACCTCAAACTACACAAAGGCTGTGCAGCTGAAATTTAAACTCCTTTTAGATACACATGGATTTTTTTGTATCCCACCTACGTTTCAGCACAGTTTTAAGGGGTTGTCATTATCCTAATTATAATTAAGCCACTTGAAATAAACTCAGAGATAGTAAACAGTGTAAAAATATCCAAATAGGGGAGCTGGTCCATTGATTTTATGGCTAAGTTATCACCTCATGTATAAATGCTACAATTGATAAACAATACCTTTAATTCAGCAGTCAAAATGATGCTATTAACTTGGAAAACTGATGAAAAATAAAATGCTAATGTGAATACCTCTGTTTCTATGCAGAGTGACAAGAATCACTGCTCCATATGAGCCAATCCAAGGGCAGATTGAACTTTTGGCACACAAATCAGTAGCACAGAAGAGGAATTTTTTTCTCATTGGGAAATGCTCGGTTGTTCCTCCTGGAGCAGGGAGTTTTCTATGGAAATCACAATATCCAAAGTATTAACACCAGAGGCTATTAATGGGATTTCCAAGAGTGTCTGGGCCCTGGATGCCAATTGAGTTTCTAGGTGATTTTTAAATGATGTCTAGAACCCATCTGCATCCTTTGGCACCCACAGCCCTTCAAACTGTCGGGTTGAGATGTCTGCCTTGATTTGTGATGGATCTAGTTTGGAGCAAAGCTAATTGTGACTGACAGCACAAAAAGACAGGTGCAGAATTGAAGCACAGGTCTAAAGCCTTGGTCTCGTAGAGCTGATGGACTTTTAGTGTATTTTTAATGTCTCACTTTCACTGGCTCCTTAATTAAATAAAAATATTTTAGATAGAGCAGCAGAAATCAACTTTGACTGATATGAATCCTGTTTACGCTCCAACTCTGAACTCAGCAGGTTAAGTAATTGGGAGACAGAAAAGTTCCTATATTTCTATTTCCAGCTGGTGGTACACAAAAGGCAGGAAGTTATCTCATTAATGGGGCACCAGCTTTATGCAAATTATAGTAACAAAAAGGCTTCCCTTCATACTTTTCATAAATTACCTAATAAAGTAGGAATAAATGGCCATATTCAAGAGCCTTTGTTGTATTTTTAGCACAAGACTCTTTCTGTTACTGCAAATATGACTAAATGCGCCTTGTTCAAAAGGGGTGTTTATGAAATAAGGCCACTCAAAAGCTTTTATTCCTTAACAGCCTTCAGTTACTTTTATGGCACAAAATTAACATAATTAGTCACAGAGAATAGATGACATAAGCAGCGTGCCATGCACAAAAGGGGAAACCGGTATCTAAGGAAGGTATTTTGAGAGATCAAAAATTTTCAAAGTGCTCAATACTAGAAGGTCCTTTTTATTTGTGCACAGCCTTAAGATACTTTCTTACTCCGTGAAATTCCCATAATGAGATGCAGCAGACAGATGACATTAGCGATGAGCCATTAGAAAGAGGTCAGTTTCCTCTGAAAGATAGTCACTGTTCCTGCTCGTCATTAATTTGCAGCTTCAAAGCAGCGAGCATATGATAGTCTGGCATGTTAAGCAAGTTGCAGTTATCTTTAAATAACCATTTTTTTCCAGTTATTAGAAGCTAAAGTTTTTAAACTTCTGACTGAAAGCAAAATTAAAGCACGCAGCAGTGTAAAAAGGCTACGGAGAGATTAGAAAAAGGAAATCAAATGTGTTTTAGAAATGAAGTTAGCTTTTCCCCGGGGAAAGGCTGTCTTAACTTTTAGTCCGAGAATTTGGGGTTGCATATCGACCTCAGAGACTTGATTGCTTGCTGGTAGAGGAGAGAAACTCACTATTTTTAGCTGTTATCTACTCAGTTAACACGGCGTGATGCAAAGGGCAGAAATGCACAACTATGGAAATAACATTTACCAGGGGCAAAGATGTTCTTGGACAAGGTGGGGGAAGGTAAATCTATCTGCTGTGCTCGTGGAGGTGGGAGCTTTGGTTACATCTCTGCTTTGGCTGTGGAATATATTTGGACAGCAGGAAAAGCTCGGGAGGCTTGGATCATGTCTTCCATAAATGCTTGGGGAGCAAGGCAGCAGGCAACTCCAATGTGTGGCACAGAAATCTTGGTGCAAAAAACTTTGTCACATCTCTATATCATGTCCCACGTCCCAGTGGGCATTAACAAACCCTCTTGTTTGGGTGAATCACCTGACCACATTGAGGTATAAACCCACTGAATTAAATTCTAATTGATAATAATGTTCATAGGGCCAATTAATACTTCTGATTTCCTCAAACCTACGTTGACTCCAGTAACTCTGGCACAGCATGAATCCACTGGCAGTGCTCTCCTCTATTCAGCATTGTCCAGGCAGCAGGACCAATTCTTGGCATGAAGAATCAGCCAGGATTGCTTAAACCAGAATCCTTCTGTGGCTTCACCCCTGACAGCCTCAGCATTCAGCATGAAGTGAAGACCAGAAATGAAGGGCATTGTTGGTTGCTCAGACTTCAAATTCCCGAGTTTTGTCATTTTCAAGACCTGTATCTGCCATTATCGATGATTTCCATCAATACCTGTCCACCAAAAGCAATTTTGGAAGATGGATACAAAGGGGATGTAGTGCAGATTAAAACTGAAAGCTACAAGTTATTCCTTGAGATTCCTGTAGTGAAGGGAAACTAATGGTAAGTGAAGGAACACAGGAAAAGGAGGTGCTGGTAATTTCTACGTGCCACATTCCAGAATAGATTATATCTGCTTTAACTAATAAGAATCTATAGAACAGAATGAGAGAATTATGAATTAAATGTTCTTGTTAAGGTCTAGTTCAGTTTAATTAAAACACGAGGAATATATATGTGCACTTGTGCACACAAATTCTGGGTTATATATCACACACACACACACAAACCAATATATAAAATACAGACACCCTTGTTCATTATACCGAAAGTTTTGCTTTAAACACAGAGCTTTATACATTATTTTAAACACATTTTTAACACATGTTAATAATATTCATGCTGGTGCTTTGAAAAATCTGCGAGATGTGGTTAATGAAGAGAAACTGCAGCATAAATTGCATGTAAAATATGCAATCCACAACAACATATTTTTTCTCAAGCTGCAGTTTTTTTACATTAAACATCTTTTAGCTTGTTTAAATTTATTCCCTATTGTTTATAAAGAGCATCATCAGCCACCACTGCTTGAAACAACTACAAGTAGTAAACCAGGCAATCTTCTTACTTTAATAAGATTCTTTGGTTAAAAATAGATTTTAAGTCCATCTCACATTAAAGGGTGTAAATTCTAATGAAATTGCACAAAATGTTTCTCATTTCCAAGGGATGTTTTCCACACAACCAAATACCTATTTTTTTTATTTTCCCCTAAAATTTCACCAAAGAAAATAGCCAGAGGGCTTTTTGTTTGTTTGTTTGTTTGCACTTATATTCTTTTTGTATTTTACCCCAGATTCTTCTTTTATAGAGCAAACAATTCTAATTCCCTTATTTTTATTTTTCCCCTTGAAATTCTGATTTTCTAAATATATATCATTTCCCTTCTTCTCTTTTAGTCTGTCTCTAATTTGTCCACATCTTCTTTGACCTGGGTATTTAATGACTGGTTGGATCAAGCATTATCAAGACCAGGGAATGCAGGAGGATATTCCACATTATTATCTGTTGTATCCATAAGATTCCTGAGGTGTTTTTCATCCTTTTTCTACTGTCTCATAACATTTAAGATTCTGATTTTTGGAACTGTCCTACAGTGCTGCTGCCTTAACAGAACATCCCCAGTTCTGCATTTAACACCCTGGTAATTCCTAACTAACCATAAAAGGTGTATTTTTCCTTCTTTAATTAAATGGGAATTTTAAGTCTTTTCTCCAATTTGACATGGCCTTTTGAATTTTAATATTACAATTTCATGTTCTGCTGTGTCCAGCTCTGGGGTCCTCTGCACAGGAAAGACATGGAGAGACAAGCAGATTCTTGGAAGGGGTGAAACACCTCTGCTGAGGAAAAATTGAGAGAGATAAATGGGATATTGGGAAGGAATTCTTCCCTTTGAGGGCACAAGTCACCCAGAGCACCCGTGGCTGTCCCTGGATCCCTGGCAGTGTCCAAGGCTGGGACAGTGGAAGGTGTCCCTGTTGATTATAAGGGGAGTAAATGACTTTTTAGGGCCCTTCTAACCCACACCATCTGCTAGTTCCATGTACTGGAATTCCACTCTGCTTGGAGAGTGGATGAAGAGTTTTCAATTTCAGTTTTTACTTTTGGTGTCCAGAAATCTGTTCAATCCTTCTCATCCACGAGAGATGAGATAGTACTAAGAAATCAATCCAGGCTTTTACAGCTTAAAAGATTAGCCTAACACAAGGAATTGTTTTGCTTTATTAATGTTGTTTTTATTAACAAAATTGCTGGTGATCCCCAGACTGTAATTTCTGTCAGAATTCTATTGCGGTAAAACCTCCAAAAACACACATGAAGACAGGGAACCTGACTCAAATAATTTGGTGAAAAGCTAGATACAATATTGAACATGACAAGGAATGAGTGGTGACATAGATTTGCAGATCAACCAGTCACTCATGTTATATTCATGTCATGTATCAAGACTGCGATTCATTTTAACAGGTCTCAATTATTTTAAGATATGTGCCAATAAATGAATACATGCTCATCTCTCAAGGCAGCTGATTTCTTACTGCCACCATGGAAGTCACAGCAGTGGAAAAATGGGAAAAATGGCCTTGGACCAGATGTGATGTAAGTATGGATGAGGGGAGGAGGGCAGGGAAAGGATGGATTCACCTGAGAGGTGGCATTGCTGAGGAAACAATGGAAAATAGGGAGGGAGAGGTGAAATACCCTGGAGGGGTAAAGCTGAAAAAGGGTGCAAGGAGAGGCAGAAAGGGATGGTCAGTGCCCAGGGTTCCTGCATGCCCAACAGAAAAGGAGAAAGAGGTAATCCCATGGATGAGAATGTCATTGAAATTTTAATTGATTTGGAAGCCTGAAAATCTAAATTGGTAGAGAAGCATAAAGAACTTTATTTCTATTTATTTTATATTATAAAATTGTTGTTTGTTTCCACATCTTTATTCACACAAGCCATTGACTTTCCAAATCCATATCACGAATTTATGTCTCACCCAAACACCTCAGAGTTGGTGAAAGTGCAGCGACTGAATGAATAATTTGTAGATTTGAGTTGAGGCCTGTCCGGGGTGAAATTTGACTGTGGTTTTGCATTAGTTCTTTCAGTGATTCTCTGCTTGAACTGTGCTTGCTTTTCCTTTCAGGTGTGAGTTTCATTGTATTGACATTACTCAGGGGAGCAACAAACTGCACCACCTCACTCAGCCACAGATTTTTTTGTTTCTGCAAACTGATCTCTTCTTGTATTTGCTATTTCACTTGCTCATTTATTTGGAATCCTTAACATTCCTTGGGACATCCCTGAATCTTGCAGCTATTAGCAAAGGCTCATGGAATTATTTTGGTTGGTAGAGACCTTAAAACTCCTGTCATACCAAGCTCCTGCCATGGCAAGGGACACCTTCCACTATCCCAGGTTGCTCCAACCTGGCCTGGGACACTTCCAGGGATCCAGGGGCAGCCACAGCTGCTCTGGGCAAGCTATGCCAGGGCCTCCCAACCCTCACAGGGAAGAATTCCTTCCCAATATTCCATCTGAACCTACTCTCTGTCAGTATGAAACCATCCCCCCTGTCCTGTCACTGCTTTCTCTCGTTAATCATCTCTCTCCATATTTTTTGTGGGCTCTTTCAGCCATTGGAAGGCCATAATGAGATCACCCCAAAGCTTCTTTTCTTCTCCAGGTGAACAATCCCAGCTCTCCCAACCTTTTATCCCAGCAGAGCTGCTCCATCCCTCTGCTCATCCTGGTGCCTCTGTGGTCCCCTCCTGTACTGGGGACCCTGGAGCTGGGATTATTGCTCAGCTCCACATCCTGCAAGGCAGTCTGCTGCCCTCCAGACACAGAGATACAGCTGATTTTAAGGCTGCAGCCAGACCTTAGGCTCTACACCTCCCTCAGGATCATATTTGAGCTTTTGGCCCTTTTTTAATATTTTTGGGTTACAGAGTAACCCCGTCAGCTTCCAAATTAATGCTTTGTGAAGGAAAGAAAATGAGTCTTATTTTTTTTCATCTCAGTTATGGAAGGGAATGAGTGCTAAAAGCCACAATTCATAAATAGGTAGATAAAATTTTTCCTGTGTCCCAAATTTGGGCTTTAGCTCAGTAAAGCACATGCCCAGCTGTGAGCATGTTTATGTTTTAATGGGCCTTGGCATCCATCACAACCTGAGCAGGTCAGAATTCCATGTTCCCCCCACTCGTGTTGGAATTTGGGGCTACAGCAGAAAACAAAGGAATTGGAAGAAGAATCCTATTAATGCCGGCTGCTCTAATGCAAAACTGGGTTTCATTTTTAGACTTCTATTTTCTACTTTAATTATATAAATCTGAGCATACTTTCGAGATTATGAAATAAGAGCCGGGAAGCCAGTTATTTTTCATCATTTATTTTTAAAGCAAATTTATCTTTGAATTGTCATCTGTTAAAATTCCTGAGAAGCAGACCACAAATGAGTACAATATGAATGTGATTTTCCATGCCAGCCCAATTTGAGTAAAAGATGTAAAGATTTTTTTTTTTTAGGTTTTCCTTTGAACACTTCAGCTGAACACAAAGTGTGACTAGTATGTGCACACTTGCACATGTACATACAAATAATACCAAACTAAGCCATGTATTGGCAACACAAACTCAATTAAATCTTCCATTTAATGGATTCCAAAACCTTGAAATGTTCTGCAAAGGGAGCACAAGAAAGAGCTGAAAACGCTGTCCTGAAAATAAGACAGAGGAGGATCCTAAATGCTTCCTTCCCTTTGTTGTAATGGTCTAACATGAAACGTCTTGATAAGAAAACTTGAAATTTTGTTTCGTATTTTGGATTTCTAAGAATTTTGGATTTGTGGTAACTTCTGGGTACTTTGCTTTGTGCCTACAGGATCCTCTTCTGTCTAAAAGACCTCCGAGCTCTTTTTATTTTTCTCTCAAGTTCTGGTCAACAACATGTCACAATGTACCAAGTCCTGGTTGTCCTGTGTAGACAAATCCTTTCTTCTGAAGGTGCTGAAAAGTGAAAAATTGAGAAATTCCATCCTCAAACCTGGTTCCTTAGCTAGAAACTTGATGGACACTTTGGTTAAAAATGGAAATGTTTATCTTCACTTGTTCACTTTATTCTGATGAAGAACGTTGGAGCCAACCACTCTTAGCCAAGGTTTTTCATGTGCAGGCTTTGGTTATGAACACAACCATGAGGCTCTTTTCCTACACAGATTTTCAACAATATCTGTGTAAAATATCTATTTTTTATTATCCTTTTTGCATCAATAAGGCAAACCTAGAAGTATCTCACCTTGCCAAGGATCCTCAAATATAAATTCAGTATCCTGGAATTTTTCTCCTCCCAGGCAAAAAGTTTCCTTATCTTTGGATCTGTTTTTAACCTAATTCTGTGTAATAATATGATCTTTCTAGTCAAGTGTGTCTTCTCCAAGGATACTTTGCTCCTTTTCAGGCCATTTAAAGTGCTTTTTCTTTCTCTCTGACAGAGAAAGAATGATTGTAACTATAAAGAATAACCTCGTTCTTCCTTTGTAACTTTCAAATTTGGCATCTAAACTATGCCAAAAATGATTGCTTTTGGGGGCTTTGGTGCAGGATTCTGACTGTGATATAAAGAGGAAGGAATATAAGTAAAACAAACGTTTATCACTCTGCAATTTGCATACCACGTTGAGCTCAGCTATGATTTAAACCAGCACATAAAGCCCCCAAATTGGTCTTTGAACAGCAAAGTTGAGCTTAACTGCAGCAATGCTGTTAGGATATATTGGAACAAAAGAACTTTACATTCATTCTTGGCTTCTCTTTCAAATTTATTAACTTCTTGGGATATTTTTCCATGAACTCTGATGGACTGAGCCATCCATATCCATCTCCAAAGGGTTACAGTGACAACTTAGTGCTCTGAAAAGGCTTCAGTGTTTATTTAGTTGCTTTTATCGTGCTTTGGATTCTCTGCTGCTAAATATCTTCCCTTGAAGCCAGAATCCACATTTTCAGGTCTCCATCTAACCAACCTTTTGGGACAAAGTAAAGTTCCTGAAAGCTTAAGCCCAATATACTGCTGCACAATTATGAGTTGAACAGGGAAAGGAAATTGGAAGGAGCAACTGAAGATATTTTACTCTTATGAATTAGTACACAAATACAGATTTATAGGCTGCATGTGTGTTTTGTTTTGGCTGATGGCTGTAACTAAGGACACCTGTAAGTCAGGGGAAAAGGGAGAGATTGAAAACTAAAGGGAGGGGAAATGTAATGATACGCAGGATTTCAGAGCTGATTTGGGGTCTGTTATGTGAACCTAAAATCTTGTTTTTCTTCTTCTGGAAAACCTGTATGGTTTAGCTGGTGTGCCTTAGTGTAAAGTATGAAATATAATGATATTTTAAAAGATTCTTACAGCATTTCCAAAGGAAATGTTGAGCTAAGTGTAGAATTTGTGGGATCAGTTAGCTTATAAATAATGATCCTTTTTGCTGGCATTGGGAAATCCACGTTCCCACAGCTAGTTCAATAAAGCAATTAATATCAATGAATGCTGAAGAAAGCAAATCTCCATTCACTTTTGTCCGGATTAGTTAACATAAGAAAAATCCCATCCCTCTCCTGGAGTATTTAACCTTCTCCTAGGAAGACATGCTAATGAAAGGTAAATAAAACGTGCTGCTTGACATGTGTTTGCCATTCCTCCCTGTTCCTTGTGTCACACACTTTCCCTCTTACAAGACAATCCACGTTTTTTTTTTCCCCTCTGGAAATCTTCACTGCGGTTATTTTGTTTCATGCATCCCTCTGTGCCAAACCTGTCTTGTCATTCTCCCTTGACGTTCCTGCTGGTGTTTCGAGGCTGTTCCTGTTCAGCTGAATTTCATTAAAGAGGGACTTCACCTCCAGAACTCACAGATAATGTGTCTCAAGCACACACAGAGCTGAAATCCGCCACGTAGAGGATTCCTGATTTACTTGGCACTGCATTCAATCCAGGGGCAAGTGCTTCTCCTCATCCAGGGCATATTTCTGCAGCCCACGTAAAATTGTCCACTAAAAGAGAAGGAAGGTCTGTCGAGGGAATGGGTGTGGTTTCACTGACCTCATCCCACAGCCATGAATTTGTGCGTTCAGGCTTTGGAGATCAAAATTTTTGATAAAACAGAGTCGTAAAACCACCCTGAACTTTCCCTGCGTTTGGCTCCGTTATCTGAGATTTCACGCACAAGCAGTACAAAAAAAAAAAAAAAAAGAGCTTAAAAGATTTTTATCTCAGAGCAGCCAAGAAGTGTGGTAATAAGGTAAAGGTTGAGAAGCATTGTTGGCATAAGAAATCCCCTCCTTCCCCTGGATTTATAACACACCCAGTTTAGTAAGAACTGGCGCTGCTGAGCATTTTCTGACAGTGTTGGGATAATATATTGCAGAAGGCAGAGTGGCCAAGTCTCACACCTGAGGAGTAAGACACACTTCATCCTGCCCATGGAGAAACCTAAATCAAACCTTAACATTACTACAATGCAATTACTCCTCTCCTAGGAGCTCCAACTGTTCAGGGCTGAGGCATAAAACTTGTGATTTTGGTATACTGGAAGAGTTTATTAACCCCTTAAGTATTTGTATGGCCTCTGCTTTTGGAGGGATAGGCTTTTAAAGTTTACTAGATGCGTTTCAAAGGGAAGTAATAGAGTGTGATGCCATGGGTGTGAGGCCAAAGAGGCTTTGCAATGGAGTTTAATTTTTAAAAAAGTAAATAAAACAATATGTGGAGCTTTGGATTGCTTTTCCTGTCATTGGTGTGTGCTGTGAGACCTCCCTCACGTTTCAATAAGGAATTTTATTTAATGAGGAAATAGACTTTCCACGTTTGGGAGATTCTGTGGAAGGCTGGGGTCGCTCTTTTGCAGAACCACAGAATCATTAAGGTTGGGAAAGACCTTTAAGAACTTCAACTCCAAGCTGTGACAGATCCCCACCAGAGCAGTGAGTCCAGTCATTCCTTGAACACCTCCAGGGATGGGGGCTCCACTCATTTTCCATTTTGCATTCCTTTTTCCGTATGCAAAACTCCGTATCTTGCCACAATCACTTCTCCTTTCTCCGTGCTGTTATTAATAAACCCCCCTATCTTTATAAAAAAAACTGCTAAAAATACACAATGGAAGCAAAATTTTGGGATGAGATGTGTCAGAGTCTCACAAGAAAGGAGCATGGAATAAGAACATGCAATGCTGCTGCCCTTGCATGCTGCCTTTTCCTTCACATATACTCTTTCTTTTTCAAGAGATCATGTTTCACTCCACACGTATTGCAGAGTCTCTCTCTCTAGTTCTTATCGTGACTTTAATAGTTCATTTCCATTCCATACTCTGTGTTGTGTTACTTTTCTCATGTACCCTCTTTGATACCTCCAGTGAAAGCAGGAGAGAAAAAACAGACACCGAGTTCAAGCCTCATGTTCCATTTATTATGATGACTGTGGGAAGTTTAACTTCAAAAAGCAAATTTTATCGGGCGATAAGAAATAGAAACAGACATAATAAGGCAAGAGTTAAATTGAAAAACTGCTAACTTCTGTTGTAGTTTTGGGGTATCATTCACACGAAGACTGACACAACTGCTCAATAATTTTATTCTTTTATTTCTTTATAAAATTGGTGGGGGTTTTGTTTGTTTGCTTTCTTGGTGTTTTTTTTGTTTTTTACAATATTAATATTGCAGAATAAGGAAGGCAAGATTAACACACCC
>VYXF01004978.1:777547-868462 GCA_013397295.1 Polioptila caerulea
CCCTCCCCCCGCAATGTTAGCTTCTGATTTGGTCAAACCCAATAAAAATTTCAGTCTGTCATCGTGAATAGGAATAATTCATTTCATATCAGTTGACTGTCATATGTGCTGGCTTACGGTGATCCTTTTACAGACTTGTAGCCGAAGTTCCTCAGCCTTCCCTCTCCTGGTAGAAGCTAAAATTTGATGTTGGGTTATAACTTTTTATGATGATCAGCCCAGCAGAGTTATTTTAACGTTGAATGGAGGTTCTGTTATTTTAGGGCAACTTTGTGGTGTCTGACACGTTGGTCTACAGGAAAAAGCTGGGTCATGAAACTGCCATCAGATTTTCAGTGATTTTCTCCTGGCAGCTCCAGGGAGAGGTTTAATGTGGCCTCTCCTTTCCTGCTGCACAGAGAATTAAACACATTCTTCTCTCTTACGGACACAGACGTGGTGTGCCCTCCCTGGCATGGCCAGGTGAGCAAGAACACCCATCCTGGACAGGTCTTGAAGAGCTCAGCTGGGCTATCCTTCAGGAACTGCCTGATTATTTACATCTTTTGAGCCACATCTGACAGCACTGATGATTTAGGGCATGCAGAAATGCCCCAGGTGCTGGATAAGCCTTGAGGTTCTCCTTTGGCAAACTGGGAGTAACCTCCTTAACACTCCCCAGGACAGTGCAGGGTATGAACACAGCTCACTTTGCCAGGTCTTGACACGGGACATGTCCCAAAAAGGATTCTTATTTATTTTAGCCAGCAGACATTTGCATTTCCAGCCCTGCTGGAAATCAGGGACCAGGTTTGGCTGGAGTGCAGACAGAAACAAACACCATGTACCATTTTCTCCTTGCCCTGTGACAGCTCTGGTGAAAACTGCAGCTCCTGCCTTATGGAATGAGTTTAATCTCAAGCAAAAAAGAACAAAAAAACAAAAAAAACTTTTAAAATTGACTAGTACTGTAAAAGAAAAGTATCCTGCTGCACTAAACATATTTTTAAAGATTCATTTATGCTGATTTCAGATAAAAATCTGCCAGCAGAAGTAAAATAACCTCCTGCAGATAATACAGGTAGCCACAAACTTTGGCTGTCCTCTAATTCCCAAACACTTATCCCCACATACACTTCCTGTTCCCTGACTCTCGTCAGCTGGAAAAGTCATTATCTGAAGGGAGAGCTTTGCATCTGTCAGCTGGGAAAGTGATTACTTAAATTGATAGCAATAGCAGTTGTTTTAGTTTGAAATGGCCATTTCAAACATTCATTTTTCTTTTTCTTTTTTTGGGGGCGGGGGAGAGGGAGGTTTTTATTATTATTTAGTCATTTTATTGTTGTGAGCATCAAAGAATTAAACAAGATGAACATCTCAGATTCTTGCTGACACTCAGATGGGCAAATTTTGAAGATAAATTGGCCTGGACAAAATAGATGGGAATGACTTTTGGGGAGTTCTTTGAATATGAACAATCACACCAATAACAGAAATTGATTTTTTTGCTGCTCTTTCCTTTGTGCCTCCTCTTTAAGTTGTCTCTTCTCCATCATTTTTTTTATCCTGACATGTAGGTGGGAATCAAATACCATCCTGGGGACCCTCTCCTTGTCCTTTAAATACCTCACAGCGAAAACTGGTAAGAACTGGGAGCACCCTCATTAAGTGGAATTTATTACAAATTGATGGGTCCTCAGGAATTGAAGCCACCTCCCCCCCCCCAGCCAAATCATCTTTTCAGTTCTGTGAATTGCCTTTAATTGCTATGAAGGACATCATAAATATCTAGTTCTTCCAAAAAGTTATTGCTCAAATTCTTGAAGTTTTCTTTTAAAATGTAGGCCAGCTCCAAAATGCTCAAAAGTGTGACTTCACTGAATGCTCTTAACATCCATATTTAGTTCCCAAATAAGTAGCCTAATTTTCCGTAACACTGTGCAATCAGTAAGTCTCATTGACCTCACTGAGTGTCTGCCTTCTCAGCAATTCCAAAAAAGAAAGCAATTTATTTAGAAGTCAAATATACTCAGAGAGTCTTCACTTGTTCATATTTTCTAAAGAACGTGTTTTTTAAAAATGTATTGAACTTTCTCTGTTCATGTGTTCTTTGAGAGGCAGAGACAGGATGAATAATTTTGACGTGTTTATCTTCATATACTTTTATATTATTTTATTCTAAAAGGATATTAATCTTTTATTAGATTTGAATAACATGAGAAGATTGAGATGTCTTGGGCTGTGTCGGAAATAAAAGAACAGTTGTCTCCACTGTCCTGTTGTGGATTTGGCTTGGAAAATGCTTTATGTGGAAATTTCCACCCTCTTGTCAAATGGTTTCAGAATTCAAATGATGGGGCAACCTGGTTTTGGACTCCAATGTTGTCTGAATGTCTGATCCTTTGAGTTTTGTTATTTTGACTCTTATCTCCCATATTTTATAACCTGAATAACTTGTTGTCAGTTCATTATTGAATGGACCATTTATTATCCTGAGACCTGCTATAGAAACTCAGTTAACAATCCTGTTATTTATCCTGTGAAATATCACCAAATGTTATGAGTATTTTATTAAACATGAGGCATCTCAATAAATCTCATGATGGATCTAATTCGGAACAAAAAATGAACCGTGCAAAGTTCAGAATATATTCCTGTAATACTTTTTCCAGACAGGAGACCTGAATTTTAACTCCTCCTGGCAATCAGAGGGTGACAGAGTTATCTGGTATTTAAACTTGTGTGCTGGGGTCTTTTGTTTCACTAATACTTGTCAAACTTCACACTTAATAAGTCCTCCCTCCTTCCTATATTTCTTGTTACAGGTCTGTTTAAGATATTTTTCCATTAGAACCATGGTGAATTTTCATTAAAACAATAAAGAAAAGCTTTTCAAAAGTGAACAGCCCAGGCTGTGAGCCAGCACTGGTGGAACTCGTGAAAGATGATGGTGCAGACTGGAAGGTTGTCTGTCCTGATGCCAATTTTACATTTCCAGTGTCTTCTTCTGTCTTTCATACACCTCTCCAAGTTTCAACTCATTTCAATAGGAAAAGCATTCAACACCTTTAGCATGCATTGAACCATCCAGGGCTTCCCTTCCATTTTGGTTGATTTTTATTTTATGGTCTCATAAAATAAAATGCTGAGACATCTCTTTAGTTTTTCTCTGATTGTTTCTTTCTTGCTGCAAGTATTTTTATGACAACAGGAGTGGACAATTCTGATGTGCTGCTGTAAATTTCCCTAATAAGTCTCCTTCTCTACAGCCTTACATCTTTCCATGTTTCCCTCTGATCCAAAGCATTACAGGATGATACCAAGGCATGACTCTTACGTTTGTGTCTTCTTTGCACAGATGATTTCCTTGAGTGTGACAGCTGGAAGATCTGGGGAACGTGGAAATGCACAGCATCATGGAATACCTGCGTATTTCACACCTAGACTTTGCTGCAGAAACCAGTCTGTCAATCCCTCTTGCGTGTGCTGCTTGTAAAACCTCATTGCAGGTTTGTTATTACTGGTTAAACTCAGAGTTTTTTGTTGTGGAAGAAACATTTTTGGGCAAGGAGCCGGGGGTGCTGCGAGGAGCTCTTTTATAAAGAAGGTCTGGGGTGAAATTGGGTCAAACGAGACATCACATTTGAGAGCTGTTTGTGGGGAAGGAAAAGGGAACTGTCCTGCTACTGAGGAAGGGTAGGGAAGACAGTGAAGGAGGAAGGAAAATGCAAAAGAACATGGGCTGCACACGAGGCTCGGAGGGCAGCGGTGCCCAGGCTGACCAGAGGATGAGCGAGGAGTGGCAGTACAAAAAGGACAAGACCCAAACCCCCCCTCTGGTTGAGCCAAAGCAAAACCACAAGACCCCAGAATCCCCACGTTTTGTGTCACAGTTACACCTGTACCCCTTGGCCACTCCCAAAATCCACCTGCTGGATGGAAAGCATTGGCCCAGGTTGCCCCACAATCCATTGGTGGAGAACTTCACCCACAAAACTGGAGAAGCTCTTCAGAGGGTACAGTGTCCTTGGTGTTCTCCTGCTGGCTCCTCGTGCCATGTGAGACATGAAATGTTTGCCAGGCAAAGCCCTCCCAGAGCCAAGGCTTTCTCCACGCTCTCCTGGTTTCCTCCTGCACGTGGCCCATGTGCATCCCTCCCCTCCATGCCCCTGACAAGTGGTGTTGAGACACATCAAGAGCACCCCAGATCACCTGGTGTGACAGCTGTGCCCCATCCCAGCCATTTAAAGCCTCCAGGGCCAGGAAAGGTGGAGTCTGGCTTTTAAAGCCTGTTTTCACCCAGGGGATGTCTCAAAATAAAGGAGTGTTTGCTGTAGGTTGTTCCTAAAGCACCAGGAGGTACTTCAGTGTCTCCGTATCAGGAAGAGGTGATGTTGTCTGTAATAAATTGAATATTTCTTGAAAATTCAAAATCATATTGAAATGGAAACAGCTTCAGGAGGAAAAGTGGAGAAATGCTGCAGGTGAGATAAAATTTCCTTACATGACTCTTCAATGGTTTATTGGTTGTGTCCATGTGGTTTGGGTTGGATATTTTTTTTTTTGAGAAATCAGGTGATAGAAATGAACACAAATATAATTTCCTAACTTTTATTCTCTTTCTTCTTGTACCTGAATGTTGATTGAGCTCGGTTCTTTAATGAAAATCCTTCCTTTCCTGGACTTTTTATTCTTCTTCAAGTGTTAGAGGAGAAGTTAGAGGGTAAGAAGCTTTTCATACACCACAAGGAAAACTCCTTAATTTTACCAGTTCAAATGTATACGTTTACATATCTTTATATCCTGGTAAAAAGTATAATTTAAACTTTTTGGAAGCTAATAAACTGAGCAGGGATAGCAGACTGGACTGGGGATTAATTAAAGGGGCATCACATACAGTTGCTTTAAATTGAAGGACAGAAAGCAAACAGGCTTTTCCACCTCGGCAGTTCTGACAAATGGTAAAGTGTGAAAATGGACAAAGAGTGCTTCTTTTTCATATACATCTAAATTTCAACACTTAACAGTTTGTCTGTATGACTTAAACTCACATTGAATGTCTGTCCTCTGCAATTTGTGAGCCTCTGTTGTGGTTCAGGACTGCAGACGTGCTCAGGGAGGGCAGAGCCAGGAATTTCAATGGCCATGGCATGGAAGGGTTGGCAAATGCTGTGTAATGAAGTGGTTACAGCATCTCGTACATCTTCTGATTAATAAGACAAAATTTGGTTGCCCAAACGAAAATCAGTCCTGACCAGATGAGAAAACTTCACGAGATTGTTCCTTCTATCAGTTCAAATACAAATTACCCTGTGATCACTGTGAGTTTGCAGAAGATAACTCCTGTTCCATGTGGCATCGCTGCTCTTGGCATCTCACCATGAAATGCAGCCCTGGACTCAGGCCAGATTAAACAGCTGAGTAGCTCTGCCTTTAGATCCAGAGGCACAGGAGAGCAGGAAAATAATTCTCCAATGTCAAAATCTATTTTCTTACTTTTAGCAGTAGCTAACGTTTTGTGATATATACACACAAGCCCATGTAATGAAACAGTTTGTTTTATGAGGCTACAAGGACATACATGGGAAAGAAATACGATGCATTTTAAAAATTTGTAGCAATGGAAATTATTCATACTTTATGTGGTGTTTCAAGTTAATATTTGTAATCTTTGGTGCTGTTGTGCTGGGCAAAATGAGCATTGGTGTTATTTAAGTGACACATCACCGTGGATCAGAGACACCGACTGACTCCCAGAATTTCTGATTTTTATCAGCTCTAGTTCTACCTCAAGAAGGCTGCGGGAGTTGAGAGTTTATTCTGGGTTTTGGGGAGCAACTTTGAAACACTCCTTGCCTTGATGTTTGGCAGTGTAATTGAGGGAGGTTCAAAAGCTTAAGGGACTTGGGAAAGCCACCAGTGCAATGATTTACCAGCAAATTTCCCAAAACCTTCATTTTGCAACGTCACCCCACAGAGAGTACACTTCTTAAAAAATTCAAATTAGTTGAGAAGCAAGTTGAGGTTTTTATTGAATCAGGCCATAACTTTGGAACATTTTCATGCTTCCCTTAGCTTTTGGTGTTCCTTTGGAGCAGCAGAAATTGCTCAGGTTGCCATCCAATGGACCAGGGCCAATGCAGATATACAAAACTTTGAAGGTTATTTCCTACCTCCTTTTCTGGGGTGAACTGAAGCTGTACCCATGAGCTGCACCTGAACACTCACGAGGTCTGAGTTTCCCCTGACTGGGAAAACCTGGCTGCAGGAGTATCTGAGCTAAATTCTCCATGATAAATAAAATGGGGAGAAATGTTTTCTGGTGTGCTAAGTCAATACAGGCACACAGTAATGCCTGGTAAGTCAGCAACGCATCAAAACCCTACCAAAAAAAAAATTCAGACAGATATGAAATAACTGGGAGGTTCTCTTTCTTCCCATGAAGATCATCAATATACAGTAAGTCTCTTAAAGACCAGTGTTTAAATTATTAAGGCTGCCAGTTTAATGAAAAAGTAAAAGCTCGATTCAATAATTCATGACAACAATTTGAGGCAAAGCACACAAAATATTTTTAGCATGTGTCTCAAGAACAGTTAGACACAGGATCAAAATATGCAATGTTACACACAGTATGTTCTTATCTGCTAGGTCTGGTAGAGGGAATAAACATTTTTTCCTGATGAGAAAATCAAAGTTTTATGCCATTTCAGTGAAGTCAAGTTGACACCTGCAGAGAAGCAAGTCATGACATTTTAGCTGACTGGGTTTCCCCCCACCCCCTTCCAGTTGTGGTTTGTTTCTTCATTTTATTTACCCTGACAGACAAAACAAAAATGTTGAGATGAGGATTTGGCATCTTTTCTAATAATTTTTCTTCCTTTTTTTTTTTCCCCTTCCTTTTTGTTTTCCTCTTCTTTCTTTTCTTTCATTAAATAAGTAGCTCATACATTCTGGACTGGGACAGTTCTATTGAGGAGAAAAACATTTGGAAATATTAATATTTAAATAATGTTCCTCCTTTCTTTTTGCCCCCTCACCCTCAGATTGCTCAAACATTGCTACATTTTTCAAGATAATAAGCTTCAGATTTCATAATAAGTGATTTATTTTCATGTCATCCTGGCATAGACCTGCCTGACTGAGCCAGGAAGATCCTTAAAAAAATATGAATTTGGGATCAATAATATTTATAGCTCCATTTATAAAGCTGAAGTCAAAGGCAGGGATAATGCAGGATTTATTGAGGGAAATCACACTGGGGATTTTGTTTACTGGCCTCTAATCCTACCTCGACTTTTTAGCATCTCATTTTATCAGGAAAACATAAGTTGCAGGTGTTCATAAATGTAAACTGGCACATAAAGAAGCTCACAAATTATATCTGCTGTGACCTAATATTGCAGTATAGGGTACTCTTCAATGGCGCTTTTCCTGGCTGCATCTTATTTTTGTTAACTCTGGGTGCCATTAAAGACTATGATAAAGTTATTGTAATGGAATTGAAATACATTTTATTACACCAATATAAGTTCCTTTTACTGTGCAATATGACAGTGCTTAATAATTTTATATTACAAGCGTAATTATGACATCAAATTAGTAATTTTCACCAAGTACTTGCATTAGACACTCATATATGATGCAGTGTATTTTAATTCTCTGGGGTGCCTGAAAACACACATTTTAGCAGGGAAAAAGCAGAAATGTAAAAGGAAGCACCTCATAACTCCTTTGAGCAATTTCCTAGGGATACTTGCCTTCCAGGTATTATCAAGATTGTTTTTAGATTCCAATACACTGCTGATAAAGCCAGGAAGTTACTGAAGTTGAAAAATCATGATTCCTCTTTGGTGATCATGTCAAAGGTCCCCAAAGCCACTGCCTCGTTATTCTGAGCAGCCTCTCAGTTTGATTAATTCTACTGGACCAGTAAGGCTGCTCCTGATGGATTAAGTGGTGGGAAGGGTTAAAAACTCCAGTTCAGAGTCTGAAATTGGGAGCTGGTGGAGCTGCAGAACCCCCTCGGAAAAAGGAATCAATTTGTGTGCCACAGAAATGCAATTCCCTCTAAGGTAGAGCACAGCGGACTTGGCAGGGCTGAGCCACGCTGATTTTGAGGCAGGAACTCAAGATTTGTATCCAAGTGATGCAACCCTGGAATCTTTGGGGTTTTTTTCCTCTCCTTGGGGTATTCACATGGAATTAATTTTCTATTCAGGTGCGGAAAACTTTTGCAATGCAAATTCATCTGAGGGTTTGGCTTTTATCTGCTAAAATAAATGACAGAATGCGATGAAGGTTCACGAGCATCTTAATAAACCTTTAAGAGTCTGCCTTAAATACCAGTTTTCTATACTAGAAAGCTCATCAATATCTAGACAGCCATGCAAACAGCGAGGAGGCCAGTCCATTAATGAAATGTTAATGACTGAATTAGACCTGTAATAACAGAAGTAGAATGCACTGCTGTGAGTCCATTAACATCAGCAGACCCTGCTGGGAAACAAGTAAACACAACATACAAAGGGAAAACTTGTGCTAATAAACAGTTTTTGTGCAGTAAAGGTGCTCAGGAGCTCAAGCTGTAAATCCCTTTCATTGCTGTTCTAGTGGGGATTTTTTTGGAAAAGTTTATCCAAGCCACATACTGAATATAAAATTCACAGTGACACAAAAAAATAAATACCCCCAACAGCAAAGTCCTTGCCCCAAAAATTAGCCAAAGACTGATGCCATATATCCTGACAAACGTTCCTATTGTGACAGGTTGTAAGAATAAGCAGTTCAATGGCAATTGCAGTTCTTGCCTTTGTGAAGAATTTCTTCCCTGTAAGGGTGCTGAGACCCTGGCACAGGCTGCCCAGAAAATCTGTGGCTGCCCCATCCCTGGAAGTTTTCCCAGCCATGTTGGACAGGGCTTGGAATGACTTGGGGTAGTGGAAGGCATCCCTGCCCATGGAATGAGGTGGAACTGGATGATTTTTAATGTCCCTGCCAAGCCAACCATTCCATATCTCTTTCTGCAGCCAGTCCAGGTGGGTAGCAGGGAGCAGCAGTTATCACCTGATAAATGGCTGACCCAAGTGAAAAGGAGTTTATGGACCTCACTGAGGCCCTCGTAGCCATCACAGAAACTGCCACTGTTGGCACTAATTAAGAGCACTGTTAAAATTTTATCTTGTGCCTTAAAAGTTGATTGTGCTTTGCAGAAGGTGTTAACCCCAGCGAAGGGGATGGGAAATACAACACTGCCAGCGGCTTCCTGGGTGACCTTGTAACCCCCCACGTGAGAGTCCTTGCCTTGGGATGGAGGAATTAATGACTTTTGGAATGAGAGCTGCTTCTTTCCTCTTCCAGAATATATAAAAAAAACCCCAAAGTGACAAAAAAAATAGTTGAGTTTTCTTCTGGTCTTGAAAACCTCAGCAATTTCCTTACACAGGGGCTGAAGTGGGAAAAGCCATCGTGTCTGGATCTTATCTAAGTATCTTCCTTTTTGGCAAGATTTAGAAATGTACAGGAAACTAAATATTCTCTTTCTCTTCCTGGAAACCTCAGTGGGGCTGCTTTTCTCCCACCTTGCCCTCACCTGTGTGCAGGGGTTTGATTTGTGTTTTACCCAGTAATAATACAAGTGTTTTCCCCAATTTTGCCAATGCCATTAAAAAGGATCCCCAGTGGTGTTTCCACTAAGCTGGTTCTGGTGGTCAGATCCTGGAGGAAAATTGGGAATATCAGTTCCCAGATCCCAAGGCTGGCACAGGCTCCACGTGTCACCTCGAGTGAACCAAGTGTGCTCTGTACCCCTAAATTGGGGTAATTTCACCTCATTACCCTACAGAGCTGCCTCGAGGGTAAAACCATCAAAAACCTCACTGGGGGGGGGGGCACATAAACCCTAAATCTGAAATTACATACGTTATCACCTTCCTGTTAGTACCATTCAAACTTAAATTTTGGCCGCTAAGTGTCTGAGTCCATGGTGCCTTTGGTTTTATGGACTTGTCTTTGTTTCCTAGGGTAACACTGAAGGACTGTATCGAGGAAACTAATTTAATTAGAAAGAATGCAGTGGTCTGATTATGTGCATTGAAGAAATAAATATAATATCTGAATACTGAAAGAATTCAGATTAGTTAGAATTAAATTATATGAATCACTCACTACCCTTCCCTCTGCATAAAAGAACTAAGCTGGACTTTTGAACCACCTTGCCAAATAAAAGTAACAGCTTTTTCTTTTCAGAAAAAGCAAATTTTGATATGACAATTTGAGCACCGTGTATAGTTGACTTGTCAGCAGAACAGTTCTTGCCATTTTCACTTGTGTCCTGAAGCATTTGTCATCTTTCTTGCAATAGAAAGTTTTAAAAGTTTTTACCAATACAGGATGGTGCATGGGATGCTTTGCCTGCGTGAATGGTCTGGGCAAAGTGAGGAACTTTCAAAACGAACTTCAGTAATATTTTTTTGCTTTGTAATCCTCAACTGAGTCACACCAATTTCAAATTAGATGTGATACAGAAGGAAGGGAAATAGCAACACAGATGTAAGGTAATGTAACAGGCTAAAAGGAATAATTAGGAAAAAGTCTGTAGCTAATAGAGATGAATTAAAGATCTGTCTATGTTTTCCCACAGACATAAAGAAAAACTTGTTCTCTTTGGCCAGTTGGAAGTGAGGACAGAGGTTTAAAAATTAGGTGGAAGCAGGGGAGGGGACATGAAAAACAGGAGTTTTTGAAGCAGGGAGAGGTGTTCGAGAAGCAAGATCTGGAATGGAACAAATATCAAGAATCCTGAATGCAGTGTGGAAAAGGCAGAACAGCAAAAGCAAAAAAAAGCAAAACAGGGAAGTTGTGGTGAGGTTTCCTTGGCTTTTCAAGGATGATCAGCTCAGTGGCTGCAGTTTCATCAGGGTGTGGTAGACACTGGGGTGAAGGGATGAGGGCAGCCATCAGAACCATCTGGAACAAGAAGTTTTACCTTTGGGTGCAGACAGGAATTTAGAGGTGCATGTGGGAATTCAGGGCCTCAGCACCCGGGGGCTCCTGGCTCTCCTGCAACATCTCACTCCATCTCTCACCTCTGAGAGCTGGCCTAAGTTTTTTAAATCCCCCCTGCAGCTGAGGGTTGTTGAGTGAATATAAAGAATTGATTACAGCCTGTTTAGAATAAAATTGCCTTTCTTGCCTTTGTCCAGGAATTCCTTGATGCTGTTGGGAGCCTGGCTGGTAAACCAGCCTGCCCTGAAATCCCCATTGAGAGAAAACTGTTGCTTTTTGCCCACTTTTTACAAACTTCAGAGGGTAGAATGCTTTCAGCAGATGCATTTATTTGTCTGATTTTGCTGCCTGGTGTCACGCAGTGAGGTTTTCTGGGGTATTAACTATCACTTGAAATTCTTCTCGCTTTGAGTCATCCCATCCTGTATATAATTTGAACAGGTTTTTGTATAATTATTTCTCTCAATAATTACCATTATACAATTGCTATAGCTGCCAGTTTTGTTTTTCTCTCCTGCCAGAGAACAGCAGAAATGTATTACACGTTAGTTTAACTTATGATCTTGGATTCATGTTTAAAATGCATGGAATATTTTTCATCTTCTGTTTGAGGCAATACCTCATCTGGGATCATATCTCACAGTGTAAGTTTACACTGAGTAAATGGATGCTTTGTACTGAAAAGGGGAATAATCTACAATGAAAAAGAAAAAAAGATGCAAAAAATAAATAAAATCTAAATTTTTAAGGCATTGGAGGGCCAGTATGTATCAATGGCTATAGGTAGTGACCTGGCACATCTGGACAGTCATGCAGAGAGTTTTTGTATGACATCCTTTTTCCTCTTAAATAAATTGGATTTGGCCATCACTACAGCCCTTTGTTGTTGTCTTTTGATGAGGGTTCTAGGAAACTGGTTTGCTGGCACTCGTGGTTTACTGGCAGGGAGAGCACACTGGAATTTGCAGGCACAAGGGCTCCTAGTGGATATCTAATTCCAGAAGTTGTAGTCCCCAACAGAAAGTTCCTTAGCTTTGAATTTTTCTGTGTGTGCTTGGTTTTACCCCCAGGGTAGGTGGGAGTAGATACGGTAGGATGGAAGAAAGGGGCAGCAGAATTGCAAAGTTTGGGAGGAGATAAATTTTGGTACCTAATCCACCTGTAAAAAGCCAATGCTCAGTTGGGTCCACAGAAAACAGGAGGGCAACCTCTGTAAAGAACAGTGAAATAACAAAATGATGGCCCATTGTTCTAAATGAATCCATGATGCTTTTTAAAAACTGATTTATGGCTATCTCCTGACAAGGGTAATTAGAGATAAAACAGTTTAATCTCATGAGTCATGCTGAAATTTTCTTTCAGTGACACTTAAAATTGGAGTGCAAAACAAAAGAGGGAAAAAGGAAAAAAACCCAGAGAATATTTGGAGTATGTAGGTATGAATATTTTAAAGAGTCTGGGATCAGGATGCAAGTTTGCATAATGACAAACAATTAATAATTTGGGGTAGCACAGGGTGATTGGAGGAGAGCAATCAGGTCCTCTGTGGCCATTTTTGTATGCCAGGCATGTGGGAAATTGGGCACCAAACTCTTCTTTGCCTTTTAGAGTTTTAAGTCAGCAGAGAGGCTGAGTGTGCAGATGCATTTGATTACTGATGGTCGTTATGGCATGAGCAGCACCGTGATTTATTAGAATAGTTGTTGACTGGGATTCCAAGAAAAGGTGATTGTTTCAGAATTATCCCCACAATTAATTTCACATGTGTGAAGCCCATTAACTGCAACTCCAGGCCACGAGATCCATGTGAATGTTCACAGCAAGAGCTGAGGTTTGGGATGAGAAGGACAGGACTCTGGATTTCAGGGGAATCTGAGAGCGGGTTCGGTTTTTTCCCAGCTCTTTCTGACTTCCTCTGAAACCATAACTGATCATTCCATTCCTCTGAAATTCCAGTGTGCATCAGGGACGGAAATGTTGATGAAATGGAAACATCAGTGATGTAAAGGTGCTCGGGCTGTGCCAACAGTAGCTTTTGAACATGGTGGGACATGTTTTAACACATTGTCCTCGTTGATCCTTTGTGTTTTAGTGCTGCTTGTGCTGCTGCTTGACAGTGGGACAGGGATAAGATGTCAAACTATTGTAAGACATCTGTATTAGCAGAACTGCTGCCTGTACTGTACCATGAAATGCTCACAAACACCGTGCACAAAACCCCAGCAGTTTGCACCCTCAGCAAACACAAAATATATGTTATGACTCGCGATACGACAAATTTTGAGCAGAATTAATCCTTACTCAATCATTCAGCAATGAAAAATATTGAGTTGTTTTTCTTAAGGATTAGGAAAATTCTTTTGGAAGGAGACAAACATTTGTCCCTGCTGGAAGCTCCTTCAGCTGTAATGCATCATTGTGCCTGACCAGCCCTAGAAACCTTGGAAAGACAAAATATGTACAAGCTGGTTGTTAAGCATATGTGATATGTTTTGCCTCGTCACCTGGCAACGAAAAGGTTTTTCTAAACAAATTTCGCACATTGCCAAAATTCCAACTTTTTGAAACACGTAAGCTGCTTATTTTTTATTTATTTATTTCCCCTTTGTCAAACGCAGCCCAAGGTACGTCTCCCTCAGAAGAGCAAATGTTAGCATTTCTACCAGGGAAGGAAATAACTTTTGTAAATTTAATTCACTCAGCATTACATACTTTGGGTAACAGCACTGGGACTGTATGAAAAGATAGGAAATATACTGTCAGTGGAATGATTCATGGTCTGTCCTACAAGTGTTTTAAAACTAACAAACAAATCGACATCAAGAAACCTTTGATTGACCTAAATTCAGCAAATGAGCATAAAACTAAAAAAAAGAAGCCTGGCTCAGGATAAATTTTAAACAATAAATTAATAATGAAAGCAGTGAGGATAGTGAAGGGCCTTGAGGGGAAGCTGTATGATGAGTAGCTGAGGTTGCTTGGTCTGTTCACCTGGAGGAGACTGAGGGAGTCTTCACCTGTCCCAGTCTTCATCTTTCTCAGGAGGTGAAGATTAGGGGCAGACACTGATCTCTTTTCTCTGGTGTCTACTGACAGCATCTGAGGGAATGGCTGGAGCTGTGCCAGGAAGGTTTAGGTTGGATTTCAGGGAAAGATTCTTCCCCCAGAGGATGTTGGGCACTGCTCAAGCTCCCCAGGGAATGATGGCATTCCCGAGGCTGCCAGAGCTCCAGGAGCACTTGGACACCACTCCCAGGGATACTCAGGGTGGGATTTTTGAGGTATCTGTGCAGGGAAAAGTTGAACTTGAGGATCCTTGTGTGTCCCTTCAAACTCAGGATATTCCATGACTCAATTTCTGTATCTAGATATTGTTTTGACGGAACATAAAGAGAAGTGAAAGTTAATAATTTTCCAAGTTGTGGAACATTTAGCCTAGAAAGGATCGCATCACTGGCTGACACAGATCTGAGCCTTTAGGTTGGAGGGCAAAAACCCCCACTGAGATGGCATTTCTTAAGTGTGAGTGAAAGATTCTAAGGACAATTCTTCAAATTGCAGTGGAAAAGCTGCATTGCTGCACTTGGGCAGGCTTTAATAACCTCATACATTTGGGTGCCCCCTTAATCTGCCTGTTGTTTTCTACAGATCTGCTATCTGAGTATTTATCTTCTGCCACCTTCCTCCCCTGTGCGTGGCAGGCTCAGAGCTGATCCAAGGCAGCGCTGATGGGATTCCAGCCCATTTCCACGCCGAGGGTGGCTGGGATTTGGGTGCACAATGGGGTGTGACACTGCAGAGGTGTCCCATAAGGCGGCAACTCCTTGCAAATGACAATGCCCCAGTAATGACGCGGAGTTTGGGAGTCAGTGTTGCTGAGGAGACCTCTTAGCTTAGAAAGGTGATGCCCAGGAAATGAAGATGGATGATTTCCATGTGGTTCACACAGGATTTCACCAGCTCCATGCCACCACTACTGGCACCAGCACGACAAATCTGATGGCTTGTCTCTGGATGGGCGCTCCGTGATGTGGCCACAAGCACTGCTGGCGTTGTGCTGCCAGGAAAAGTGTTGGGATTTGTAATTACCTTAATGTTGAACTAAAAGTGCCTGTGTTTGCAGTGCCACAAAGAGTGCAGGAAAGGGCTGTAAAATGCTGAAACAATGGCAGGCTCCTGGCTGAAGGATGCAGCACGTTGTAATAACGCGGCGCGTTTCGAAAAGATCTGTATTTTTTCAAAGACAAACATCAAACAGAAGGAAAAAGGTTATGTCACCTTCACCCTCACAGTACTGTCATTTATATGCTATCAGCTCATTAAATTCACATTAAGATACTCCATGGGACTTTAGGAGCTATTAGTGCACCTAAAATGGCATAACAAAATCTCAGTTCACTTTAAGAGAGATGGCATTGCGACATTTTGTATTTCATCACTGAATTATTATAGTCTCAGATGCATTCTGCTGTGATGGTAATGGAAGGAGGAATACTAGAGAGGAAAGCTGTCCATTTGTTTATCCCCAGGGAGAGAAAAAAGAAAGTTTGATAAAAAACTAGAGTGAAAGTAAAGCATTAACAATTTAACCCCTGTAGCAATGCTCAAGAACACGCAGGATTTTTATATTCTGCTTTTCAGGATGTCTAAAATAAAGAAAGAAGGAAAATTTTGTATGTAGGGAGTTGCTCCAAGCAATGGAAGGTGCAGCAAATGTACTGCATGAATGCAGGCATCTGAGTCTTTTATAGGTGAAGTCCTCATGGCAGACATAAAATACCTTCCTTCGTATAAATTCTCAGGATAAAAATGGTTATTGTGATTAAAGTTGATGTTCTTGTTAGTTTGCTGTTGTTTTTCCTCCCTTTGCTTTCAGCAGAAAATAAGTGTGCTCTTCCAGGTAAATCTGGAACCTCGTGTTCATAAATCCCACGTGGGTTAAATCCCAGGCATCAGGCTCAGGACGGAATAAGGAAAAGTGAAGCCATACCAAGTTATCATTAAAAAGTTAATATATATTTATACATAGACACTAAAGAAACACTACACTGTTTGAAAAATAATAATGAAAAAAGGATATATGAATTAACTAATATATATTTAAGTTTTGGATCTGGAAAATAGGTTGATCTGAGGATTTTTTTTTTACACAGTAACAGCAGCTGTACATGAAATACATAAATAAGATGTACTGAAGGATAAAGGATAAATTAAATTCAGGTTTTGAGGCAAAGGTAATTTTCTTATAAGTGTGTGAATAATCAAAGAAACCAGAAGTGAGATGAGGAATGTTCAATCACTTTATGAAATGCATTTTTCCTAATGTCTAGAAAACATAATAATTCCTTAGAAGGGCTTCCTTCCCTCTCCAGTCAAAAAAATAAAAAATTCCATGAGCTTAGCCTCCCATGGAATAAAAGGCATCAGAAGAGGAGGTGAATTTGAGAGTCTAAAGCATTGTGGAGCCTCCAAGTCTGCACATTCCCTGGGAGTGGAACTCGTCCCTGAGTGAGAGTCAGGACCAGCCCAACTCAAAACTTTCAAAATCCCTTTTAACCACAAAAACCTGGTACAGAGCACTTTGGTGGAGCAGAAGTGAATCTCTTCCGTGGAGAGGGAGCTCAAAGGCTTTGGGAGAGCATTGCAAGAGAAAAGTCAAAGTTTTGAGAATAGAGGAAAGCAGGCAGGGAATAATCACTGAATAACTGCACCCTGAGAACCTGCTAAATTTAATGTTTGACTACATTAAGGGCAAAATGTCTTCAGCACAACAATTCTGCTGCTTATTGGACAGCTCACCTGTTGGAAAACACAAGAGCCTCCAGTTTTATCATCAGGAAACTTCTCTTAAATGGTGGCTCTGGAGGTTGAAACCCGACTGCAGGAAGAGTTTTCTGGTGGACAGAAATGATGAGTTGCACTTAAACTCTTGGGTTTTACCAGCTCCTGTTGGTTTGTCCTTCCCTGGTGATGTTGGATGCTGACTTGAGCATTGGGAATTTTGGGAAGCAGCATTGTTAGTTCCTGTTAATATCTGTCTGAAAACATAGAAGGGTTAGAAGGGAATTTTGTCCAGTCTGGGGCAGGATTTTTAAAGGTCTGATGAAGATTTACAGTCCCAATGTTTTTGCTAAAGAGCACTGAATTTTAACCTCTCTTCAGGCAGTGGTACCGTTGAAGCCATTAGGAATTGCTGCACATAAACAGGGGAAATTAATGGTTAGGATGATGTGAAGCAAAAATCAGGAATAGTTGTGCAGTTTTGGGGAAACTGTGGGACACCCTAAAATGTCAAACCCACAGAGTGCAAGGTGACTCACACTGTGGAATGATCAATCTGGTGAAGGTGGCTGAAACTGTCTGTATTTTAAATGTTCTGCTCTAGCCTTAAAATGCAAATTAATTAGAATATTTGGAGAAAAAGACAACTATATTTAGGTTTATTTGTATATCTATTTCCAAAAGAAAAGAGTCAATGTGTGAAGAAAACACGAGGTTTAACTTTTTTTTGGTACTTGCCCTATTACCAGTGCCATATCCAGAGATACATATTTAGAAGTCAGGTTTTTTTTTTTTTTTTTTTTTCCAAGGGAAATCTCCATGGTCAGGAACAGAAATTCAGGCCTGGAGGTTGTGGCCAATTTAATCCACACACTGCACCTAGCTCACGAATTTTAAGCTCTAAACCATCTCTGTCATGGATTATGGGCATTCACTGGCTGAAATGAAAACTTGACCATCCACGTATGAATGTAGTTTTATAACTCATTACTCTATTTATCTATTTTTTTAGCTAGATTTAGATTATATATCAATTTATATATTGTTTACATATATTTTTTTAGGTAAAAGTAATTCTCACTGCTCTTCAGTAGCAACGTGGTTGTGTTGAAGTCACTCTTGCCATCAATGGATGAATTAAAGCTCAGACTTCATGTGCTGGCTCAGATGGAGGATTGCTTTGGATCCACACAGCTTTAAATCCAGAAAATCATTTCTTCCTAGAAGTGCATATCTTGACAGGGAATATCCTGCAGCAAAGGAGCTCCAGCACAGCAAATTCTGAGCAGAAAAGCCTCCAGTGCTGCTGAGAAGACTGGGAGAAATCTTTGTTATGATTTTCCCCAAACCCAGCACAGCAGTCAGGTTACTGAGAATCACATTTGGTCCAAAATTTATCAGAGTTGACTAAAACTGTCCCTTTCAAAGGAAATGCCAAGGGTGGATGGACCCACTCCTACTCCAGGCTAGGAGCAGGGGCTGGGTGCTGTGGATGAAGACATGGGAGAATTGTTGCTTTCCATCCTGTCACCTTTCAAAAACCCAATGTGAGCCTTTTGTCTGCTGTGTTACAGCTGATACTGCCAAATAGAAATAAAACAAACTTAGACATCGTTACCCTAAACCAGAGAGGCTGATTTTACACCAAGAGATCCAGAGACTCTGATATTCAATGGCATTCAGTGATATCTAACGTGCAATCTTTACATGAGGTCTAAATAATCCATGTTATTTGTTTGCTGTTATAAAGTAGATTTCATTTCATATGTCTCGTGGCCACCCAGGCCCTGTTAAATGTCTTCCACTGTGTCTTACAGATCTTTAATATTTATTTTGTAAAGTGAAGCACAGTCTATCCTCTATTCTTGTATAACCACCTAAGCCAAAAATCCCCTTCAGTTAGTAAAGAGCTTAATTTTGCACCTTAGTTTTTTTTGTCACACCTCATGACACCGAGTAGATAATCATTACTGCCACTAATGGCCCTGTAATCCTTTCACAGGTATTCACTGAAGCTGCTGGAAGTAACTGTTGCTTTGGCTGATGGAGGGCTCAGTATCTGGGTATTATGTGGTGTGTCAGGAAAGCAACGTGGGATGTGTGAATTGTTCTTACAGACCTGCACAGCCCCGTGACATCCCCAGGGGGGTTCAGCAGGACCCACTGTGCTCTCCAAAGCTGAAGTAAAAGCAGCCAGAAGTTAAACCAGGACCTGCCTGGGCTGGTTGGCAGAATCCACCCCACTATCCTGCTCCCATCATGTTTAATTTCTGCAGTCACCAGCTGGAGGGGACTGGGAGTAAAATAAATGGAGATGAATGGAGATTCTTTTTTAAAGAATCCCATAAGCAGGGAGGGGCCTCAGTAAGAAGGGACCAGAGAGATTCCACCATGGGCATGGACAATTTCCACCATCCCAGGGTGCTCCAAACCCCATCCAGCCTAGCCTTGGGCACTTCCAGGGGTCCAGGGGTATCCACAGCTTCTCTGGGCACCTGTGCCAGGGCCTCCTCATCCTCACAGGGACGCATTTATTCCTAACACCTAATCCAATATCTAATCTGCTGTCGGTGCTGTCACTCCAGCCTCTTGTAAATTGTCTTCCCTCACCTTGCAGGATCCCTTCAGGTCCTAGAAGGCCACCCTGAGGTCGTCCCAAAGTTTCTTCTTCCCAGGCTGAACAATCCCAGCGCTCCCAGCAGAGCTGCTCCATCCCTCTGCTCATCTTTGAATTCCTCCTCTGGACTCTCCCCAGCAGCTCCGGGTCCTCCCAGGGCTGAGGCAGCTCTGCAGGTGGGATGAGGTGTAATTTTTGTATATTTTGGGTTTTTTTAGGGTTAGGATTAAAAGTCTGAGAAATAGAGGGTTTTTTTTATTTGGATGTTTTTTATTTTTTATTTATAAATAATAATATTTTATTTATAAATAATAAAAAAATAGTTTTATTGATTGTGAGTGGTTNATGTTTTAATTTTTTTATTTTGTTCTATATTATTATATTTCAAAAATTTAATTTTTTAATTTTATGATTTAATTATACACTTTCAATTTTAGTGCTGTTATTTAATTTTTGATTTTTATTTTTTTTTATGATTGTAGGTAAAATGTAGTGTATTTTTGAGGATTAGCTTTTGTTAGTAGAGAAAGTTTGAAATAGTTTGTGTTTAGGGTTCTGACAGCGGGGTCTCACCTGAGCAGGGCAGTTTGGCCCTTCCCTGCTGCCCTGGCTCTGGGCTGTGGTCACCCTTTGTGGTCCCAGTGCAGCTGGGACAGTGCCAGAGCACAGCTGTGCTGGTTCCAGCACCCACAGAGCTGTTTTTGGCACTGGCACCCCTTCAGCCTGCAGGAGAGATCCTGACCTGCCCTCCTCTTGTGGCTGCACACAGGGTTCTGTATCAATAATAAAATGATTTGTGTCCTCTCAGTCAATTAAGGAGCGTATTTAGAAATATTGAGGTGAAGCCCAGAGCTGTAAGGTGTGGTGTGTGCTTTAACAAAACAAACAAATAAATTATAGGTATGGGAAATTCATCCCAGCCTGGATGATGAATAGCAGCTTTAGTTGAATATGTAAGCAGTAATGTTCCTTGAAATGTAGAGTAAAATTTAAAAAAAGAGAACCTCATCTCAAGTATTCTTGTTAAATCAGAAAGGAAAAAAATATAGATATTTGTGGGGTTTTTTTCTGGGGGAAAAATAAACATAAAAGGTCACAGCATGTCTCTAACTGATGTGGACGTGGCTGGAGGGAAGAGCTGTGTGCAGAGTTCCCCCCTGGACTGCAGGCTGCAGCTCAAAGCTGAAATTGCAGGCGAGCAGTCAGTGCCCTGCTTCTGCCTCCTGCACTTGTCTGGGGAACAAGATCCTGGATGTTGGGATTCCTGGGGGAAAAATCGCTGCCATTGGAGCTGAGATGCAACTCTGGACTGTGTCCAAATCCCCAACTGGACCCACCACCACAGAGGAAGTTCTGTGACATTTTCGGGTGTTTGATAATGGCACATTTACATCTTTAGCCGTGGTGGACTCTTGCTTGGGGTTTGGCTGTGGGAATGAGCTACTGTGGCCTGACAAATTACCAGGCATCAGCTGAGCCCCAGGAATCAGTTTGGTGCACCCTGATAGCCTGCAGCAATGGGAAGGTAAAACACATTATCAGCTGGAGAGAAAGAGGCCTACTCTCACTTGGTTTATCCTTTTTTTGAGGTGGCCCAAGAACCTGCAAATGAGGCAGAGCATATAGGAGCTGTTCAGTCTGTGGTGACTTTTTTGTGCTCTTGGTCTACAGGTTTGTCTGTGCTCTGGATGCCTTAAAATCCTAAATGAAGCCCAAGTCAGATCAGTGTGGATGTGTGCAGGTCCCTGCCTTTGGTGGGAATGGTGAGGGAGGGGCCATCAGGGGTAAGGTACTGAGTGAAAATCAAGCAGACAAAATTATTGCCAGCTCTTGAATTCATTATCTGCACAAAATCAGAGTGTTTGCCAGCTTCTAGACAGAGCCACATGAAGTTCTTGGTTCCTTTTTGGATTTCACATTTTCTGTAACACAGAGGAAAGGTGGTGGGGGCAGAAATAAAGATATTTGTGAAAGTTTGAAGTGATTAGTTTCTGAGTGTGTATTTCTCCAACATTTTCTTTCTTTCTAAAGAAGCAGCGTGTGATGTGGCAGCCGCGTTACAATGCACTCAGACACACTGTTAATTTTTTGGGGGACAGAAAAAGCAGATTTTGGGGATGACTTCAGCTTTGAGCGTCTCACTTTATTATGAAGTGTCATAAGCAGCCCAACTTCAACCTGACACCCTTCAGGAATTCCTTATTCCAGCCCTGAAATTACCAAATACACCAATTTTTGCACTAATTATGGACAGCATGGCTTTGGGAAGTGTAGAAGAAACATGGTGGTGCTTATTTGCTTTTTGGGTGGTGAGAGATTGTTATGTGGAGGATTTAAAGAGTAAACAGGTAAAAATACAGCTTTCCTTTTACATTATTTTCTGTGGAACCTCCTTCATCTCTCTTGGAGGGTCTCAGCACCTCGTGGCACAAGGACCTTCTCTCGTAGACCTTTGGGTGGCTTTTCCTGTTAATTATTGCCAGCCCACTTGGCACACAGTTGTTTAAAGTGACAGGGGGCCTAAAAGGTTTCCTTCTAACCTAAATTCTTGGCTGCAGTACATGGGCACCTGAAGGGTGAGTGCTGTGATGGTCTCTGATTAGACAAGATAGTGAAATTTACTTCTTGAACTCTGCCACTATAAACACGGACTGGAAGACTGCTTGGACTAAAATCTTGGGTTAAAACAAACTGCAGATAGCAGAAAGCAAAATCTGAGTTGAGGAGAGGTTAAAATCCATAACAGCAGTAAAAAGAATGATTACAAATCAATGCAATAAAAGAGATAGATTGGAATAAAATAGCATAGAAAACCATGCTATAAAATCAAGAGTTGATCAGCGTGGCCATGGATCCAGCAGTGGTTTCAGGTCTTGCTGGTTCCACTCACTGCTTGATCAGATTTCACAACATTTGTTTGTCCTTGACAAAACCCACCCTGGTCCATATTTACTTGCATGCCATACATATGTTACTTTTATTAAGCCACAAAAAGCAAAAACCTGCTGTCCCTGACTCAATCCTGATTGCCAGTAGGGAACTGAAGTCTGAGATATGGCCCTGGGAGATGCTTTGGATAAAAATGCTGTTTTCTTGAGATGCTTGTTGGTGGAGTGTTGGGAAAAGATGACTTGGGAAGTCTTTATCAAACCTGCAGGAGAACACTGCATTTGTAGGGGCTTTAACTGCATAAATGCATTTTAGTTGTATTTCTTTTACAATAATGGGACATTTCAGTGCCACACCATGGCATGGATGTGTATGGTCTGCTTTTAACTTAAATGTGGTCTAAGCACAAATAAGTGGAGCAGCCAAGATAAAGTGATATTGAAAGCTAGACCAGAGTCCCATATACTCCACCATTATTCTTATAAATATCTCTATAAAATGATATATAAATCTGATAGTGATTAATTGAAAGATGTGGACAGTCCTACTCACTGCCTGCAATGCTGACCCATTGCTGTGCTGACCCAGCATCTAACCCCTGTCAGGTGGGAGGATTTCAAGCACGTCAGGTCACTCTGGCTGTGTCTCATTTAACCCAAAAAAATAGGGAGAATTAACTATGCTTGTGTCTCCTAGAAAATCTTGGGATTTGCTGCTGAGCAGGATATCCCTGTTTTATAAAAAATCAGCCAGACTTACAACTCTGGCTTGTAGCAGAGGAAAACACGTGTAACAAAAAGGAAGGAAAATCACTGTAGAACGCTGATAATTGCTCTAATAAATACTTTTATTTTTGTTGTTTTCACTCACAAGAACAAACAGGAACATTTCAGAGTTTCACTAGAGCTGTCTGTTACTCCTGCTTTAGTTATATTGCAGACTTAAATCAAGACCCACACCAGACAAAACCTGCTGTCTGCTCTCCCTGCCTGACAATATTTGTTTGATGAGAACTTGGACTCTCGCTGGTGATGAGAGAAACTGTTCTGAGCTCATCTGCCGGTGAGAGAACTGCCTCGAGAGCATCCAGCAGCTCTGCAAGGTCTGAAATGAATCTGTCAGTGCCCTGACCTTGCCTTTGCCCTCATTCCAAGTATATGCATTGCTAGATATCAACAATCTAAACAGAGCTAAAACCCTAAGCAACCAAAACATAAACAATCAAAACAACAAATGCATTTGTTGCATTAGCTGACAGCACCCATAATGTCACTGGACAAATATGTAAATACTGACCTAAATCCCTTCACTGGAGACTTCTGGGCTCACTTTAAATGTTGGAGCAGACAGCAGCTCCAGCACGGATAGCCCTGGGTCTGACCAGGAACCTCGGTGCCCACATGGGTGCAGAGCCCTTCTGCTCCTCCTCAGACTCCACAGCACTTCAGGGAACCGTGATGGAAAGAGGACTTCATTCTTGGGAATTTTGGCACCACTCATTAGCATTCAATTAATTAAAACCAAACTTCTAATATCTTTTGGCCGGCTCAAAAAAAAAAAAAAAATAGACATCTGAATGTGCAGAAAACTGGAGTGCTGGCCCAATCCATCAATTAGTTGGACATTAATTGCATTTTTTCCCACTGACTTCAGGAGCTGTGGATCACACTAAATGTGGTAGTCAGGGTGGAATCCTATTTTTGTTGCTGAACCCAAAAGGCTTTCCCAGGTGTTTGCTGGGGTAATTAACACTAATGTTCCTTTCCATCAGGATGGTGAGTGGAAGCAGGATAACAATGCTGGTGGTGCCTAAGCAGGATATTCCAGCCTCTCCAACCCCCAGGGATGGATGCTCAGATTTTGCAGCACTATAGAAATGTAATAAAATCTCATTTTCAGCCTTTTGGCTGAGCAGGGGGTGCTCAGTTTTCCCAGCACTGTCCCTTCCCCAAAGAGCAGGAGAAGTTGATGGTGTGGGTCAAGATAAAACCAAGAGACTGGATAGATTTTCAAATTATTAAACATCCAAGGAAGAGTTTTTGGCAGTAATCATTAAAAACCATTAAAGAATAATAAAAAACTTCTAACTGTACAGTTACAGCTGGGACTCAAATTTGTTTGTCAGTACTGTCCAGGTTAGTGTATAATTTTCCCTGTCCAGATAAATAGGAAAGAAAGTAGCCAGTTCATCAAAATCATTAAGTATTCTAGCAAACCTGTCTTTATATTGCAATAACTTTCATAAAACAGTCTTAAAATTGTTTAAAAAGTTCTTTATCACCCAGATAACAGATTTTTTTGGTAAGGATCAGAAGGGTGCTGATGTTAATAACTCTTTATGAATTAATAATTTATTCTGAAGCCCCTCTTCCTCACCAAGGTGATGTTCACCTCCAGGTGGGCAGCGTTCCCTGGCTTCTGGAGATCTGTGATCTGCTTTATGCACAAAATGAAGTCCTTGTGGTATTTCCAAACTCTTAACTCAGGCGGATTCCAGCAGGAGCCAGGCAGCTCGCTGCCTTCTGGGATCCGTGGTGCAATTTGCTCTGTGTAAAACAGCCATAATGCCACTTACCTGCCTCAGTGACATTTTATGAGGCTAAAACTGAAGCTGAATTGGCCTTGTGAGCGTTTCTGGCTGCCCACTTTACAACAGCCTTTTTGAGAAAACATTTTCAGTTGCTGTGCTGCGAAGAGGTGTGGAGGGAAACAATTCATTGTGATTTTAAGGGAACTGAAAACCAGAATTTAGTACTCTCCATCGGTGTCTGCGGTGTTTAGAGTTTCTGTGGGCAATATTTCTATTTGGAATAATTTCTAACAGCAATTTGGATGTTTCTAAAGATGTTTGGGAGCAATCATAGAATTCTGGACTGGTTTGGGTTGGAAGGGACCTTAAAGCTCACCCAGTTCCACCCCCTGCCATGGGCAGGGACATCTCCCACTGTCCCACGGTGCTCCACTCTTATTTTGGCCTGTGATAGTGAAAATAGAATAAAATCTGTTTTTACTCTGCTACAGGGAGGCCCTCCAGGGTCTTGTGCAAATTCATGTTTGGAACTCTGCTGTCAGTTCTGTGATTTCACCTTAATTCTCCTCGTTTTCAGTATCAACACATGAAGGAAAAAAGGATTTCTTAAACACACGTTCTTCCCCACTGAAATGACACTTAGTAAATAAAAACACAATAAAAAAACTTGAGAAAACAAATAATATTTGAACACTTCAAATATTTGGTTTCTCATAGAATCATGGAAGTGCAGCAAGTCGCTGCTTCTCTATGACACTGAAAGTAAAATTTTTAATAGAAAGTTCTGTTATCTGCTCTTGCGTAATGTCTTCTAAAATACTAAATAACCAAGGAAATTTTTCATTTGTGAAGTAATTTAATTCTGGATTTTATTTTTGATTATGGCCGAAGTTAACTTTGATGTTTTGAAAATGAATTTCAAAGACCATTTATTCAGCTAATTTTGAAGGCAAAAACAGACTGAAACTTTTATCCCAGTTGGTAAGCAGCTATCCCCTAGTTTTATTCGAGTTTTCACATAAAAATGCCAGTCGGGAATAAAACTGACAAATATATTCAATCAAAGATGGAATATTTTTTTTCCTCTTAAGTTGCAAATGGCTTCATTAAAATAAAAGCACCACCTTAGGGATTGCATAAAGCAGAATATTGGTACCTAAATGGTATTTATGACTCGGCTAAATGTAAAGTGAATTAAAATTTAAAGGATTATAGTCAGGTAGGCCAGGGAGGAATGTCCATTAAGGAGATGAAAGAAGTGCTGTCCCCAGCGACAGGCACACGGCGGGCTGGTGGTCAGACACCTCCACACTCAGTGGCACTGGAAATGGAAATATCCTGGGTGAACCCCGGGCTGCTTGGGGGCAGGAGAAACAAAATCCTCCTGCAAACATCCAGGGATGTGCTTAATTTTTTGTAAACTTTTATTAAAATGTGAATTTTTGTAAAATTTCATTAAATTTTATTTAGTGTGTATGTGAGGTACAGGTTTTATGTCAGTGCATTCAGAAGTATAAATATATATATATATGAAATATATCTCATATTTTATATAAAGATTCATTATTGCAATATTTAATCTATTATCTCTATTGTGTCTATTATATATATTTATTATATATGTATTTTAAATTTAGATATACATAATACATATTGTATACCATACAGAGTTATCTATATATATGTAATATATCTATTATATATATTATAAATATATAAAATATNATTAGAACTTATTTCAGGTTAAATTGTTTAAAATAAATTTTTTTACACACACCTTGTTGTTTTACACATACCAGGACAAACTCTGCTGCTTCCCCCTCTTAGTAAAATGTCCAAACTGTATTTCAAGGGATTCATCAGATGCAGAGGCACAAGGAGCTTTCACAGTGAGTCTGCCACAGCACACAGGGAATTTTTGATGTGGACAGAGAGCTGCTGGGTTTGTCCCACATCTGCACACACTGGCATCGATGTGTTGCAATTCCTCATTTTTTATCTCTAAGAATGAGATAATCACAGGTAGTTTGGGTTGGAAGAACCTTAAAGCCCATCCAGGGCCACCCCTGCCATGGCCAGGGACATTTTCCAACCTCCCAGGCTGCTCCAAGCCCTATCCAGCCTGGCCTGGGACACTGCCAGGGATCCAGGGGCAGCCACAGCTGCTCTGGGAATTCCAGCCCAGCCCCTCTCCACCCTCCCAACCAGGAATTCCTGCCCCAAATACCATTTAACCCTACCCTCCTTCCCTTTGAACCATTCCCTGTGTCCTGTCACTGTGCTAAATCACTGAACTGAATCCTGCCAACATTTACCTCCACGACCAGCAAGTGACTGGCAGAAGTTCTTGGAAGATTTCATTTCTTCCCTGAGCCCTGGTTTCTTCATGGAACAGCCATGGTTGAGTTACAGCACAGCGGGGAGTTGCTCAGGAAGCAATTCCTCGTTACTCAAAGTGTTTGTGACCAGACAATAATTGTTCCTCAACCTGTCTGCTTTTAATTTACAAATGCATTCTGTGGAAACCAAGATTTTCAGTTACAGTCTCGAAAAAGCAATTGAAAAAAATAATCTTTGATCGACTGTCCTTGTCTGACACCTGCGCACTCCCTTGGCCATAGGAATGTGGGGTTTTGCTCCAAGTACTGCTCTTGTTGCCCTGGAAAAAACCCTTACATCCTGCATTCAGCCAATATGCTCAGTCCTGAAGTTTATTTATTCAGCACCACTCCCCCTGAATATTGTACCCCCAGGATCGTGACAATTATTGGTGTCAGGAAATAGAGACCATTCAGTTCACCACCTTTTTAAAAGATGTGGCTGATTTTCACAGCAGCCTTTTGTATAACTTTATTTATTTCCTGCTGCTTCTATCCAGCTATTCCCTACTGTGAGGTGCTCCTGGCCTTGTTCTCTCCCTTCTCTGAGCCAGTTACACTCACCAATGTCACATTTGGGTGACACCACTTGTGTCACCTCTGACTGTGGCCCTGTGCATTTAATTTAGCATATTATAATACTAGGAAGCTTTAAATCCAAAGGAATATGAGCTGGGCTATATCTATTTATTAGAATATTAGCATCTCTAACATGACGTTTTACACAATGCCTTGAGGCACACGGTGCATGATCCTTTATTTAAATAGCACCTCTGATTCTTAATGTCTTCTTTCCAATTTGGACAGCTTAGCTAAAAGTGGAATCCTCTTATTACCCACCTGCTTTATACCACACTCAGATCTTTGATAAGACAGGTGATCAGTGGGATGCTTTGTAAAGTGCATATCTTTATAGCTGTTAAATAAAATGTAAACTTTTTTTAACCTTCATATATATAAATTTCCCATTTTATAATTCAAAATATTTTTATACAACTTTTACGAAAATATTAATAATAAAAACCTGGCATTTGCAAAGCAAATGACATCTAGAAGCAATGTTGAAGTGAATTTTCTTCTCTTTCTTTCTTTCTGCCTTCACCTAAACATTCAAACATGGTTAAAACGTTGAGGGTTTGAAAGGATCCCCCAACTGGGCTGTGCAGCACAGAAATCCAGTTTAGCAGTGGGGTTCTACCTGGTAGTACATTGTGTGCATTTAAGTAGAATAGAAAGTATTTAAAGCAGCTCAAAATATCCTTCCAGTTCCTTAAAGGACTCCAGGAGAGCTGGAGTGGGACTTGGAACAAGGGCTGGAGGGACAGGACACAGGGAATGGCTCCCCCTGCCAGAGGGCAGGGCTGGGTGGGAGATTGGGATGGAATTCCTGGCTGGGAGGGTGAGGAGGGGCTGGGCTGGAATTCCCAGAGCAGCTGTGGCTGCCCCTGGATCCCTGGCAGTGTCCCAGGCCAGGCTGGAAAGGGCTTGGAGCACCCTGGGACAGTGGGAGCTGTCCCTGCCATGGCAGGGGGTGGCCCTGGATGGACTTTAGGGTCCCTTCCAGGTTCTCTGAAGTATTTTGTGACCCTCAAGGGGCTGGGATCAGGTGGCCCTTGGCCAGCCCCTCAAACCTTCTGATGGTTTATGGCTGAAATTTGGTTCTGAAACTCCACACGATTTTTAAAATTTTTTTTTCTCCCCAGATGTCTTCCATGACCCAGCAGAGCTGGAAGACAGAGGTGATAATCCAGTTGTGGTTTCTCATATCACTTATATATAACTTTCTCCCAAAGGGAAATGGGGTCCTATCATACAGGGCAAAATTAAGATAATTTGGAACTTTGAGTGCTAGCAATTGGATTTAAAGTGTTTCTGCAGAAAATTTGTAGAGGAATGAACAAAAGAAAAAGGGGTTCTGGTGGGGAAAGGCAGTGGGAGAGGAATCACCAAACAACCAACCTGTTACAGGTGAGTGATTCAGAGCTGTTACTGAACTTTGCTTGGAATAAAGGAACGTAGGGAAAAAGGAAGACAAACAAACCCATTTCATTTATGAGAATAAGTTCTGAAACACTGCACTTTTTGGGCTGTTTTCAGTTGGTTTGTAGGATGATAACCATAAGATTGTGCTGCAGAGATTTGAATAGAACATAATGCCACGTAAAAAAAACCCAAAAAAACAGAGAGTGCATGAGAAGTATGTCTTTAATCTGAGGCACGAAAATGAAATGAAGCTATGGATGAACTGTGCTAATTGCCTCTTGCAATTACAGGGATCTGACTCATGAAAGTACCAGCCCAAATCACGCACACAAAAAAGCAAACAGAACATTTGGAAGTAACTTCTGAAAAGGTTAATATTTGCTAAGGAAGGGGAATCATATCCTGGGGGGAGGATGTGCAAACTGAGAGAGAACTCCACTCACAGGGGAGGCCAAGACAGAAATGTGGAGTTTGTACTTGCTGGGGTGCAACTGGGTAATCCCTGGAGGAGGATGCCAGGGATACAGCAGGGACACTGGGAAGCTGGATGCAGACTCATGAAAATCACATTTCTCTTTCAAAGGAGTGTGTTATGGGAGGCTTGTTTGAAAATGAACAATTCTGCCCAGTTCAAGAGGAAATCACTTTATTAACTTGACTTGAGTAAACTCAGTGTTCAGATGAGGTTTTGGTGTTATAAAGATTTTATTAAAAAAAATATATTTAAGAAAACTTTTGATGGTAAAACTCAGGACCTGAGGAAATCAGAAAATTGGTTTTCCTGAACTTAACAACATATTTTGAATAGGTGAATTAACTTTTTGAGGAGTTGTTTGTCCTAAAGTTCCAAAATTCATCAACAACATGTGCTGGGAAAAGGCAAGGACATGAAAAAATCCATCCAGAGATGGAAGCTGAACTCCTGCAGCCAGGGGTGGTCTGGAGCTTTAAAAGGAGCTGGGAAAGCTCAGCCTCCCCCAGTATCCTTAAAAAGATTTTGCTGCAAGGTAGAAGCTAAAAAATGGACGGTGATGGGCTCATTTCTCTGGGAAAGAGTGTGGGAAGCACAGCAGGCCCTGCAGGAAAACACCCAGGAGATTGGGGGCATAAGAGAGTGTGGATACAGGAGACAATTTCCACTGCCTGTAAGGACAGGAACACGAGGGGCATGGCAGATTTCAAACACTTCTCTGCCACAGGATGCCCCAGAAGGGATCTGTGAGGTCAGTGTGTGCTTGTACACATTTAGTAGCCCTTTATTAAAGACTTGTCACAAAAATATCATTTGGGCCGTGACTCAGCACTTAGGTAGGTGGCAAAGGGAAATAAAACATATTTTTAACCCCTGGAGGAGTTATAAACTATGATGTTTATAGAAGGTTTGTGGATGACGCTGGTGCATTTTGCAAAAGAAAAAAAAAATTAAAAAATTCTTTATCATGAAGACGTTTATAGGACTTAAGGAGAAGAATGTAAAGAACCCAGGAGTTAGGCTGGGGTGGAAAGTGTCAAAGGACAATTCTGCCCAGTGGAGCAGTGGGTGAGACCACAGTTTGTGATCCCCAGCCATGAGGAGAAGGGGGTTCCTCCCAGAAGGGGAAAATTGTGTTTTCCCTCCTTACTTTGGGTCATTCCCTAGGGATGTGCCAGAGAAAACTCATCTCAGTTCAAGCTTTACTGCTTCACTTCCAGCCCCTCCGTTTGCTGGGCAGGCTGTACCTCCACATTCCCAGACATACATTTAATGTATAGATCTGCAGGGCTCTCCTCCCCTCCCAGCCCTCTCTGGGGTTACCAGAGAAGCTGAGCTCCTGGAGATGCAGCTGTGGGTCATTTTTGGGACCATCTCAAATTGATTGCCATGTCCTTGCTGGGTGTGTGTGGCAGAAAGCTCTGCCCAGGATTGTGCAGGGAGAGGAGTCACTTCAGCAGTTGTACAGATGAGGAGTCAGGGTGACAATGCGTAGGAAAAACTTGGGGTTTTGTTTGACAATAAGGATTAAAAAAGATATTTATTTATTTATCTTTATTTGATAATAAAGAAAAAAGAATTTTTTGCTTTTAAATAGCTAATTGTTAGAGGAAATGTGTGTTGTTGTTTAAATGAGGGTAATTAATGCCCTCTCAAGACTGAGAGGCACCTGAAGGACATTTGCTAATGGGATTGGAAAAGTGGTTGGTGCAGCCTGGAGCTTGAATTTAAGGTCATCAAAGGTAAAAGCTCCTGGGTGGGGTCAGGCTGATGCTGCTCACCTGAGGGAGGGATGGCCAAGGAGCAGCAGCTGGGGCTGAACTTCCTGCAGTGAAATCACCTTGGGTGGAAGTTCTGCTGTGTGCTCACACATCATCCCATCAGAGAGGGAAGATCCTGGAGAGCCACCACCACCTCCTCCTCCTGCTTCTGAGGATCATCTGCAGCTCCAAGTAGGTGTGAAGCAGCTTTTGTCTCTTTGAGGTTTTGGTGTGCTGTGCAGAGTCCAGGGTGCTGTTTGGCTCAGCTTTGGGGATTTGGATTTAACCTGACTGGTGTTAATAACGAAGAGAGATTTGAGGCTTGGTGTGGCTCTGAGTTGGTCTGAGCTTTGGGGTGAGTTTGACTGAGTATCTCCATTTTTGTGGTCCATGAGGATCAAAAGGCTTTAAATTCAGGTTTTATTGCAATGAAACTGGAAAGTTTTTTCAATAGAAAAAATTCACAGTGGTTGTGGAAGGTAGAAATGATTCTTGTTGCGTCTTTGAGAGCCATTCCTTGCTTTTAGGCTTGGTTTTGGCTGAGTAAGTGGCTGTTGGAGCTGTAGCATTTTCTGTGTGGTGTTGGAGAGTTTTTTTTAGTTTTATATCAGTTTCCAGGTTAATGTCTAGCTTTTCTGTTCTCCACCACCACCCCTTGCCCCAGCACAGTTGGCTGGCTGCTCACTGGTGCTTTCCAGAGGCTTCTCCATGATGTGTTTCTTTAAAGAGTCATATATTTCTTGCAGACATAATTTTGTCAATTAAAAAATTGAAATATCAATGAATTTTTGGCTGAATCAAATGCAGAGATATGGCAGCTGTTCCTGTAATTCATGGAAATGCAAAACCAGTGGTATAAATGAAACACTGAGAGCTTTGGGTATGAGCTGAAGACCCAGGGAAAAAGGGTCTCTGCAGTAAAATCAGGATTGAGTTGCAAAAAAAAAAAAATAAATAAATAAAAAGGAAGAAAAATCTGCTATTCTAGACTGCTCTCATTTTCCTGCAGTAAACTGCCTAAATGTCAATGAGTATGTTAATGCATCTCTATCTGGTTTTTCTAAATAGTACAAAAGGGATATGTAATGATGAGTCAAATATCAGCATGAATTTATGTAGTTTCTAATGGATTTGGAATTTGTACATATCAGCACTAGTTCCTACTAATTGTTTAATGGAAATGCATTTAATTCAAGTAGCTGCTGGAAAACCATGTGAAATCCTGATTTTTTAAAATTTTTTTTAAATTTTTTTTTTGTGTGTGCTTATGGTGGAAGAGAATGGTGCCAGTGCCGGAATAAAGAGATTGTTCTGGAAGAGATCAACCTGTAAAACTGTTGGTGCAGCCAAGGGGAATAATCTGAGGCCCTTAAATTGTGTGTGGGATGTCAAGAATTCACATTGTTGAGTTTTGGCTGGGGAAGGGGGCACAGGGCTGTGCTGCTGGAATTAGGAAAGGTTTTGGCAGTGTCATCCTCTAGTGATAAGTCAGATTAAAACATGAACTTGAAAAGTTTCAGCTTTTTCTGTGGCAGTCTCCTGAAAGTGGGGTCAGCTGCTATAGACTGTGGTAGGAGATGCACTTGGGCTGTTACAGCAGGGTAAATCCAGAACCTGTGGTGTATTTGTGCCCTTTTGACTGATTTTTTTCATGGTACTCTGCTGGGGTGGTTGAACTCTGGTTTTTTTTCCCTTTAAACAAAGTTGGGGAAGGCCTGTGGTAGAACAGAGGCACATGCCTGGGGTGGGAAAGAGCTGCTATCCCCAGCTGGGCAATTGCTGCACAATACAGAATTCAGCAGAAAACTTCTAATTTGCAGCAGCTGTGGATGTGGAAATAATTAAAAGTGTGTTTTCTGTACCTGAATCATTCTCTGTGTATATGAGTGGAGCTCAGTGAGGTTCTTGGTGCTGTTTGTGCTGTGACCCAACTTATTTATCAGTAGCAGCAAAATGTAACTGATTCTCAGAATTACCCTGAACAAAATGTGCCAGCTAAACTGCACTCAGAGTGGGGGAAGGAAAAAAAAGAAACCCAACCCCACAGCAAAAAAAGCAAAGAAAAAAAACCTCCTCGCAACCTGATCTGGCTGTTATGGGAGACGATTTTTATAGTTCTTCACTTGCAAATTTTCCATTTGTGTTAAGTTGCTTCCCACAGTCTCTCACTGTCACATTCATTCAGAAGCCAGAATGGCATTGATGGAGTTCAGCGTTTTGGCTCGTTCCCCCCAGTGTTCTGCCTGGAGACTGGACGTACAGGATGTAACAGAAATCTTCCCCCAAAATTCTGCCCTCCCGGTTGTCTGTTTTTGACTTGAAAGCTCTTCTTGGGCTCTCCTTCTCTTCCTTTTGTCCCAGCTCGAATATGCTTTGAAAACAAAACAAAACACTTGAAATGGCAATTTTGGAGCTTCCCCCTTGCAAAGCTCTTCCTCTTTCAGATGATTAATAAAGGAAATAAAAACCAGCTCAAAAATCCTGGTTTGAAGCTGCCCTCACTTGTCCAGAGCTCTGAGGGCTGGAGCCCCTCTGCCCTGGAGATAGTCTGGGAGAGCTGGGGTGTTCAGCCTGTTTCAAGGAAAAATGCTTTAGATTCAGGGAGCTGCTGGAAAATCCTGTCAAATCCTCATTTCTCCTTTGTTTTGCCGAATGGAAGTAGTGGTGTCTGCTTCTGGTGGAAGATAATGGTGCCAGAGCCAGAGTAAAGGGAATATTCCAGAACAGAACAGCTGTTGGAGTTGGGAACACAACTTTGGAGAAGAATCCAGGGTGACCTTAGAGCTCCTTCCAGTGTTAAGGAGGCTCCAAGAGAGCTGGCGAGGGACTTGGGATAAGAGATGGAGGGACATGACACAGGGTATGACTTCCCACTGCCAGAGGGCAGGGCTGGGTGGGATATTGGGATGGAATTCCTGGCTGGGAGGGTGGGCAGGCCCTGGCACAGGATGCCCAGAGCAGCTGTGGCTGCCCCTGAGTCCCTGGCAGTGCCCAAGGCCAGGTTGGACGGGGCTTGGAGCACCCAGGGACAGTGGGAGGTGTTCCTGCCCATGGGATGGGATGAGTTTTTATGCCCAAACCCATCTGTGCTCTCTAAAGCAGTGCAGAGAGAGGCTGTATGACTGCCCTGAATTAATTGGTTTTGTTTGCAGCTGGTTACCATCCTGCTCTGGAATATCCACGTCAGGTTAAAGAGAGCCCTGTGCCTCTTGCAGATTTTGTCATTCTGGGCTTTTAGTTTAGAATTCCCACTGCTATTCCAGCAAGGACAAGGAAACTCACTCCCACTCTTTGCTGTGATAAGGTGCCTCATCCTCCTCCCTGCCATGATTTCCTCAGTGCTCCCCCTTCTCTCATGCAGAGGTATTTGCAGCAATGATAACAATTTTCAAAAAGAAACTTAATAAAACCTGCTCACATTTATTTATTTTTTAAAGGCTTGTGATTTCCTCCCAACGAAACTGTCACTGAAGCTGGTAACTGCATTTAGCAGGAATGGTTAGAGGTGTGTGGCAAATTTACAGCAAAATGCACAGCAAAACTGGGAATATTCTCCTTTTCATCAGCTCTGTGAGAAGTGAGGAGGAGAAAACATGTTTTCCTCTCCCTTTCTGCCTGACAATACTTGAAAATGTAAGATAGGGGTGTATAACTTCTGAATAATGTTTCTGGTAAAGTTTTAACCAACTTTTTAAACAGAGAAAGTACATTCTAGATGACAAACAGTGACCATTGGTTAACATCATTAACCAACAGGGATGGGAAATCTTGGCTTGTGACAAAACCTAGAAAAAAAAAACTGCTCTTGATTTTACAGCAGTTAATGAGGCAAAGTTTTTTGAATGGAGGATAAAATGTGTTTGACTCATAATGGTCATATTTAAAATACTTGTAAAACACACAGTTGTGTTTACATTTTGGTTCTGTATTTCTTGTGCCCACAAAAATGATGTAAAAATATAAATACAAGAGCCTGTGCTCCCATGGGAGGGACTAAACCACTTAGTGCTTCAACAAAATAAAGAACTTCCAGGTGTTTCTTTGTTGATTTAGTCACTATCCAGCAAACTTTCTTATTCTCCTCTTTCTAATAGATTACAGAATTTCACTCTATTTAGTTCAAGGTAAAAAGAAATTGTATTTTTTCATAGCTGGTATTTTTTGAGGGCATGGACCCTATCTATATTACATATTTTTGATTAATATTCTTGGAAACTGTTTTTAAACAGTGTTGAAAAGAGGTAAAATTGGTTAAATAATTTCTCATAGATTGCATAGAGATTCCTGAACAGAGTCAATGAAACACTGATTCTCCCAAGCAGACGTCCATCCTATATTGGGCTGAGATTATCAGCAGCAGAATGGAAAAAGATTAGGGGTAAAAGTGTGTGGAGGCCTCCATCTAATGTAAGTTAATATTAAAATTATGTCTGGAAGTCATTGAAATCCCCCAGTAATGGTTAAGTAGAGGGAAAGCAGCAGTATTTGAGTGTTAAGGGAGGATATTGGCCTGTTGGTTGTTGGGTGGAGGGAATGTAAAGGTGTTGGACAACTTTGGGAAAATATAACATGCACCTCTATGATCTTAGATTGCTGTTAAATACCAAAACTTCCCTGGAGTTACAGAACTTCAGTTGTGCTCCAGGAAAGGCTTATCAAGAGAGAAGTGTTGTGAGGAAGGGGGTTTTGGGAGGATGGATGTCCCAGTCTTGTCTCATTTTTATACTTGGATTTTTATTGAAAATTATCTCAATTGTTACAGTGGTGCTTTAAGTTAAAATCAGATCCTGAACATGTTAAAGGATAAAGATTACTTGTGACAGTAGAAACATATAAATTCTATTTTATAAGCTGCCTTTTTTTAATTTTTTTTTTTTTTTTTCATTTTGGAGGCAAACACTGAAGCATCATTTCAGTGTTTTGGTTTAGACCTGGATTTGTTGACTGTTTTCAGGGAATTAACTGTAACAGTAAAAATTGTGCGTTTTTTCTGTCTCTCTGTAAGTGTTGATCATACTGCGTCACCAGGAGCTTTATGATAATAAATTTAAGTTTCCATTTGAACTGAGGTGTGTTTCATCACAGATATTACACTGTTTTACCTATGAAATTTTATATAGATAAAGGACACACGTAAGGAGGTGACAAAAAGAAAGGAAAATAAAGGAAGAAGGAGTTTGTGATGCACTGCACCACCAGTTTGTTGGCTCAGAGAAGGGAAAGGAGCTTTGGTTTTCTTCTTCCTGGAGGAATTGAAGAGATCCTTACCCCAAAGGCCACATTAAAATGCCACATAAAGTTTACATGTCACGGTCATCGTGTGCCCTCATCAATAATCTTCCAGCAATGTTGAGGTGTGGGATTATTTTTGACTCTGTTTCCCATCCTGAAAACCAAGTTACTGTTCCTCATCTGTCTTGCAAGGATGTTGTATTTACCAGGGAATGCATGCAGAATGATTTCTGAAAGATGCTCCAGAGTGCAAAGAATTATGGCATTGTTTTTATTCATGACTTGAGCTGGGTTTTAGTTAGTTGCACGCCTTTGTATGCCGCGTGTTGGGTTTTTACAGCAACGCCTGTGTTCTCTGGGTACCTAAGCAGAGCTTTTCATTTTCAAACTACATCATTCAAATGCTGGATCCGTACCAAATTCACCTCCTCCACGCGTTTGAACCGCATTATTAACAATAATATGGTTGATTGCTGATGCCATATATTTGTTTTGCAGAGAGCTCGTCGAGAAGCTGGGCGTGTTAATAAGGTATGGTGTGTTTCTCCTGTGTTCTCAGCAAGGCTCCTGCCTGGAGCACGCAACTGGCACTGCCCATGTTCTCTCTCCACCACCGCTCCTAGGCAGAGCACGCAGGCGTTTTCAATTCACCAGATCATTCACAAGTTACCTCCAACCCAACCTTGTCATTGCAATTGGTCACGCTTGCAGTGGATGCTTTTATGTTCTGCATCTCGCCGGAGTCTCATCGCGCCAGGCCAGTGCCACAGGGTACGAGACAACAACAAAGATCTCAAGCGTAGTTTAAAAGGTAGCACTATAAAAGAGGGGAAATAATGGCTGCAATCGCTGCTAGATATCCTGTTCCCACAGATCCTGCAGCCTTTCCTTGATTTCAGACCAAAACTGAGTAGTAGGAGCTGCTGCCTTCCCCACTGCCACCCTAAGCCTGATGTATCTGGCACCCTCAGCGTGGAGAAGCCCTGGCATGGTATTTCTTGGAGGGAGCGCACTGGGCACAGCTTCATTGTGAAAAATGTTGGAGGAGGCTCTCCCTAATCACCTTTTGGCTGACACTCCGTGGGAATTAGGATGGTGTTATGAATGGACCTCTGGCTGTGCAGAGTTCCCGGCTTTGCCGCAGGTTTCTGGGGTGTCCTTGGACAAACCATCAAAGGTTGCTTTATCTCTTGTTGGAAGCAGTGAAGTTATGTTATTTCTTAAAGGAAAAAAAGGGGAGAAAAAAAGGTGAGAGCAAAATAAGTCTGCTTTTCCTCTGTTTTTCATCTGGAAAAGGCAAGTCATAATTTTTTCATAATCCTTTCCCATCTGGTTTCTAGATACTGGAATCTGTGCCTTAGTGTGTTTTCATTCAGTCCCTGACATAATTGTTTCTTGGTCTCAGTGATGACCCTCAGGTCACAGGAACTTTATGGTAATTTCTGTCAAGAGATGCTGTTGCACTGTCAAGTGCCTTCTGTGGGGACTTACGGGCAGTCTGTGCACCACTTCCTCCCCTGGAGTCTTCAGTTTTTATTTCCTTTTGTGAGCTGGGTAAACTTTTGTTTTCTGTCAGCCTGGGTTAGTTCCGATAGTGATTTGGTTGCAAATACACCCGTGTGAGTTTTGGCACAAAACCTGTGCAAGCCTTAGCATGGAAGGTTGCAATTCCAAGCCAAGGAATAGCTGCCTTGAGGTTCCCTCTGGAATTTCTCCTTTCAGTCACTAGAACTGTGCTGGAGCTGTTTTCTTCAGATTGCAATAAATTCCTGTCTCAGGAGAAAGACAGGATTTGAACTAAGGCTGAGCTACATGAGTGGAGAGGATTTTTTGGGAGTGAGAACTTTTGTAGATTGGAGGAGGGTTGTTGTCCTCAGGAACAGCCTTTCCAACCCCATCACCAGGGATATGGTGATACAGCAGGCCAGTCAGTGCTGGGGAGAGTGTAGGAGGAGCCAGTTCATCAGAGATGTGGCTGCTTAGCCAGTGGATCTGTCCTGCTGCTGGTATTTTATGATATTGATCTGGCCACAGATATTGTGAGAAGGTTGTGTCCCTCTGCCTCCGCTCCTTTCCATGCACACGCTGGTGCTGGCAGAGATTTTGACAGAGCTCACTGGGAGAGGAGCAAGTCCAGGTGAGCACACAGTGATGCACAGCCTCAGCCCTGCTGGGGCACCATAAATCATAAAATTGGTCAGGCTAAAAGTGGCCTCTGAGATCATGGAGTCCAGCTGCTCTCCCAGCACTGCCAAGGCCACCTCTAATCACTGTCTCCAAGAGCCACATCCACAGGGCTTTTTATGCCTTCTGGGGACAGGGACTCACTCTACCACTGCCATGTGCAGCCTGTTCCAATGCCTGACCACCCCTGCAGTCAAGAAATGTTTCAGATAGCCAATCTAAAGCTCCCCTAGCTCAGTCTGAGGCCATTTCCTCTTGTCCTATCCCTGTGCACTGGGAGCAGAGCCTGAGCTCACCTGGCTGCCCTCTCCTGTCAGGGCATTGTGCAGAGCTGAAGGTCCCTCCTGAGCCTCCTTTTCTCCAGCCTGAGCCCCTTCCCAGCTCCCTCAGCCCCTCCTGGGGCTCCAGCCCCTTCCACAGCTCTGTTCCCCTCCCTGGACACGTTCCAGCCTCTCAGAGTCCTTCTTGTAGCAAGGGTTGCAGGGCTAAACACAGGATTTGAGTTGCAGCCTTGAAAATTCCAGCATTAAACTTCGCCCCTGGAACTCCCAGCACAGACACAGACTGTCAGCAGGTGATGGATTTTGGAAACATTGTGGTGTCCATTGAAGTTAATAAGAGTTTTGGGGTTTTTATTTTTGCGATCCCAGCGAAGCGAGAGGTGTGGAAGTTCTGCTGTTCACTTTTTTTCTTGCGAGAAGGTTTTTATGTCTCATTAAAAAGAGGAGGGGTGGTCCAGGACACCCTGGATTGGGTGTGCTTGTGTTCTGCCTGAAGTGCAGTGAGAGTCTCCTTTGCTTCCCCACCCGCCTGGCATTGTGTGTGGGTTTCCCTCGCTGTAACTGAGTGTTGCTATAATAAGATTAGGCCTGGACTTTTCATTGCTGCCTCTCAAGTTTCTGTGAACATGTTCTCAGATTGTAGGCATCTGCTCAAATACACTTCCTGCAGACAGGCTCTGCTGCCCTCTCCCCTCCTGCAAAATGAAAGGATTGAAAAATGACAGTGCTACCCGAGTCCTCGGGTTTCCTGAGGAGATGCAGGATCTCATTGCAGATACTATTCAGAAGATGCTTCTCTTTTAATGATTTGGTCGACAATGGACAGGAAGAAAAGGTTAAATAGTAATGAGAAACTCCACTAATTGCACTTTTGAGGAGTGGTGCTGTAAGTGATTACACGCATGATTGAAAACCATACATTGGCTCCACAAACACAGCCTGACCTACCTGTATATTTTCAATAAGAAGTAATGTCTCCTATTTCTAAGAGAAACTAAAAAAAAAAAAAAAAACCAACCCCTCACCCTGCTGTTTTTAGATATATACAAATGATAAAAGCAAAGACATCAAAGTGTGCAGCCTTTCAACTCATGCTCAATTAGAATAAAAGTTTGGTTGCTGTTTTAAACATTTCGGGCTAACTAACTGTGACAGCGTCTCAGCTCTGCAAATGGGATGATTTTGGATTGACTTTTGATCTGACTGACAGTTTCTTATACACTTCAGTGTTGGTTTATGGTGTATAAGTCTGCATTTGGATCCACATGTGACTAATTAGAAACTGTTTATGAGCTGCATGTATACGTTCACACAAGAGTAAAAGGGTTATTTTGGAACTGGAGCCACGTTATTAATGAAAGAGTTAATTTAACAAGGTGCTTGATGTGCTATTTTTTTAGTGTCTACTACAAAGATGTGAAAAATAAAAACACAAAAGAGTATTTAGCATAAAGAGTGAATATATATAAATGTTAATGCCAGATATGGAAATCGTAACAATGAAAATCTCATCTCAAAATCATCTATAATTGTTTGGCTGTTAGAGGACTGAATTTTAGGCACGTTTTAGAACACTTTCATTTTATAGGTGTTGTAGGAATTTCCCTGCAGTTTAATTTTTTACCTTTCTGTATAAAACATGACAGAAGAATGCACATTTCTGTTTATCTCTTAATCTCACTTAATGGGAAGGGCTCCACACACCTCAAGGGATGCAGTGGCATCCGTGCCCTCAAATACAGCTGGGGGGGGCTGGAAAAGTCTGCAAAGAGGAGTTCCAAGAGGAACACAAGCATAATAACATTTTCTTGATAAAATAATGCTTCCGTGTCATGGAAAACGGAACTGTCAGCGCTCCTTTGTCGGCCTCTCCCAGGCTTAAGAAAGGGTCCTTGACAGTTTCAGCATTGCCTTTAAATATCTTATTGAAATGTAGATTAAGACTGTACATCTTATAATAGTTGGAAAGCCTTTTCATTTTAAGTCTTGTAGAAAAGCAAGTATTAAATAAGTATTAACTCTAGCAGTTATATTTTAGCATTTTTCTCAGGTTGATCCCTGCTAGACCTAATATTTAGATTTATTTAAAGAGGCAGTAGATTACCTGCCAGTACAGTAGTAGAGCATTGTGCATTCCTCTGAGTCTTCATAAAGTAAGATTAGCTGTATCTTTTATTAGTGCCACCATCTCTCCTGTATTTCACAAAGGTGTCCTCTGTGTGGGTGCTGCTACAATCAATGATGCCTCAGTGCTCCTGGTTTAGCACTTTCAAATGCTTCCACCATCAGTTTAATATTAACTTCTTTTAAACAAAATGCTACTGAAATCTTTTCTATAAATAGGGCTTTTCCAGACTCTCCTGTAACTCAGAAATCCTCATTATCCTGTTCTTATAATTTAGTGAGTGGAATACAGTTTAGTGTAGATTGTGTTTATTGGTCTGGACTCTGCTTGATATGTAGACTATTTATTTTATCTCTGTGTAAAACAATGCTATTTTAAATCAGTTTGTGGGGCTTAGTTTCTGGGTGCTGATTTTGGGCTCTCAGACTTTCTGGAAAAAACTTCAGAAAATCCATTTCCACATGTATTGGTGTCTTGTTTTGCCTTAGAAAAAGATTGAAATTACCTACAATAATTGTTCATTTGTGCACCTCAGGTTTGTGGCTGTAAATCTCCACCAGAACCCTAAAACAATGACCAAGGTCACAGGAACCTTGACTTCAAGGTGGTGACCTGGATGTGACAAGATAGCCTTGTTATTATCTTTATTTCTTCCATAACCCTTATTTCTTTTAATCTTATATAATTTACATGATGTATGTAATGAACTTGAATTTTTGGCTATCAGGATAAAGTCCAGCTGCACAGATGGGATGCAGAGCTAATTGAAAGCCAATAAACACACAATTTATACACTCTGACTTTTCAGAATGGGTGCCTGCCTTACAGAAATACTGGGCTGGGATGGCACTTGGGCCCTTCATACTTGCTGAATATGTACAAATAAATATTTGAACACAGACAAGGAAATATCAGCCTCGGCTCACACGAGATGGGGACTGGGCATCAGAAGGAAATGATTCATGAATGAAAAGAGAGACTGAGCAGTGCAGTAACTCGAGTCAAAAGAATATTAAAACACTCCCTGGGAGTTTCTCAGTCCTGTGGTAGCAGTTTGGAACCCAGATGGCCAATTCACAAAATTCTGCAGTTGTGTGGAAGATTCTGTTGGGTGTTTTCCTGGCCTTGGAAAATACCAAGGTATTTAAATATTCCAGAACTTCTATTGTTTTTTTTTTTTTTCTTCTGGATGCATGGATGGGCTTAAATATGAGCCCTACCCTTGAGCTGGGTATTTGGACTTTGATTCTGTGATTCTGTCAAGAGCAGAAGGAAGAAAAGTTTTGCTGGGGTTTTTAGTGGCCAAGTTAAAATTCCTCAAAGATGCAAAGACTGGAAGGGATCTGTTTTCCTTTATTTGGTGGAATATCTGTCTCAGGACTTTGGGTGTGAGCAGTGCTGGTGTAGAAGAAAACAAGGAAGAATTTTTATAGAGCAGTTCTGGAGATGTCTAATGCACACCAGACTTATCAACTGAAAATCTTTGAGATCTTTTTTCTCTCTTTATTTTCTCCCTGTGTCTCCTTTCCTGTCTTCTACGAAACCAGAGCCCTCCAAACTGCTTGTGCAAAAATATTACAAACAAAACATGATTTTTAATTTTATTTTTTTTTTTATTTCTCAGGGATTTGGTTGGTTTGGATGAAGAGCAAAAATACAACAAGATGCTGAATTTTCTCCTTTAGGGAAAAATAATCTAGAGTGGGATATTTCAGTGTTTTAAAGCTGTTCCATGGGTTACTGGGTCTTCAGAGAACTTTGTTGAAATTAAAGAGCACAGTTTCATGTAATTAATTTAAAATGATGGGAAGAGCATAACCTTGCATGTCCTTAGTCATGTGACTGTGTTCAGCCCTCTCTTAGGGATTTGTAAAAAAAGGGATAACGCAGTTTTATGCACAGGAATGAGAGGAATGTTCGGCTCCACGGTTTGCAGGCGTTTGTGGTGGAGTTGTTTGGGGTTTTTTTGGTAAAAAAATCCCTTCAGCCTTGAAATACACGTTAAACTTTTCATTTAAAAAGGTATAACATTGGAAGAGCACCAATAAAATCACTGTTGTTCCTCTGGATTTATATCCAGTGATATGAGGAAGGACTTGGTCCTCCTGCTCGTGCTTTGACGTTCAAATCAAACTGAAATGTTGAAGCACGCACAGAAATGCTGTGTTCTAGTTGATGCTGAGCCAAAACCATGGAAAATAATTGAATTTCCCATGGTTTTGATAAAAAAACATAAACGGTTCCAAGTTCGCTCAAGCTGAGTCCAGAGATTTCCGGCAGTGCGACGCGAGGAATTCTTGAAAAACTTTGGGAATTCAGCAAATTTGGGATGAACGTGGACTGAGGTTTGAGTGTAATTACAGAATCTAAACCCAAGCAAATTTTGTCATCCTTTCAGTTATGTAATGAAGCTTGTCCCAGGTTGTCAACAGGGATGCTCATTTCTGCTGGAGCCTGATGAATTCTGCTGTGATTATTTCATTTTATTACAAGTCCTGCACTGAACATGGCCAGAAATGCTTTGTGGCAGTTACTAAAATAGGAAATTACTCAGCATCGTGATTAAGATGCCTATTTTAAGAAAGTTGTTTGATTTTCTCTTTGGTGAGGCAGAGCTTTCCAGCTCTTCATCTACCCTGCTGATTTTGGGGGTTTGGGGTCTGTTTTCTTCCCAAAACAACATGGTTGCTTTATATCATTTTAAAGTGTTTCCTGGTGAGGTCAGTGGGGATATTCGAGAAAAATAACTCCCCAATAATGATGATTGGATGTAAGTAAGGATTTTTGGTAGTCCTTTAATATTTTGCTGTGTGCTCTTGTGCTCCCTCTACTGACTTTCCACCTGGGAATGACAGAGAACTGCGACAATAGAGAATTTCCTGACACCATCACTGGGAGAAATATTTTAATTAAAAAAAAAACCCAACATTTTTCAGATTTCCACTCCAGTTCTTGGAGTTTTGGAAACACAAGAAGGAAAATAAACGCCTGTTTGTGGATAAAGGGGAAAAGTATCCTCTTTTTTTCTGTTATTGGGGAGAATTCAAAAATTTTTTCTGATATTGAGGAGATAATAAAGAGGCAAGAGACTCTTATGATTGATTTTATGAGATTTGATGGAGAGATAAAAGATTATAGGATAATATAGAGAACAAAGAAGCCATTGGGAAAAAATCTACATTTATGTCATTTATTACTGCTGTTCAGTCCTATGAAACTCCAGGAAATTCTTCAGAGGAAGTTACTGAAATCCATTTGGGGTTGGAAATCCAGAAATTTTTCATTTCAGCAATGGAAACCCTTAGAATTCGTAAGAAATGAAGACCAAAATAAAGGTCTCTTGTCTAGACTAGAGCTGCTTTCAGTCAATGAAAAGGTTATTTGAAAAAAGGAACTGATTCAACAAAGACATCATATCTAAGTACAGTTTTGATGCTTTCCTTGATATGGTCCAAAGTCTTGAAAGTTTTCTGATTTTAACTCTGTTGAAATGAACACTGGAGACATTACAAAGTGGTTTCAGTCCAAAATGTGCATTTTACCTGTGACTTACNGTCTAGACTAGAGCTGCTTTCAGTCAATGAAAAGGTTATGTGAAAAAAGGAACTGATCCAACAAAGACATATCTAAGTACAGTTTTGATGCTTTCCTTGATATGGTCCAAAGTCTTGAAAATTTTCTGATTTTAACTCTGTTGAAATGAACACTGGAGACATTACAAAGTTGTTTCAGTCCAAAATGTGCATTTTACCTGTGACTTACAAAAAATTTCAGTAATTTGTAGAATAAACCACTTGATCTGCTTGTTTTTTTTTGTTCACCTTTGCATGTTTTTGATGTTTTTTTTTTCTCCTCTAATTAGTGTCTGGTGATGAGATGAATTCTGGGAATAAGAGCAACTTTCATGTGTGGATGGGAAATCTGTCCTTGGGCTCTCAGTGGTACATTTCATCTGCAGAAAATTAAAGCTGTTGTGTATTTTTCTGTTAGTTGTGTGTTTTTCTGTTAGTTCATTAATTATGGGAGCTAATTACCTGAGAGGTGATGTGAGACTCTCCTTTCCTTGGCAGGTCAGCTTGTTGTGACGTGCTGGGTGTTTTTTGGGGGCGCTGCATGGGTTGGGTTTCTCCTCCCTGACTTTGCCTGTCTGTACTTCAGCACGGATGTCACCTGGGATGCCATCAGCCCATGGTTTGGGTTGGAAAGGACCTTGAGGGTCCCCTAATTCCAGCCCCAAATCAGTCAGCAGGGAGGGATTCTGCCTTCTGAGCTGTGGTAAATCGAGTGCCTGTTGGATGAGAAGCTCCTGCTGCATCCTCTGGTGGTGATGTGCTCCCTCTGTACTCCCACGTCCTGCCTTTGAGAGGACACCCAGATCCTCTTGTTGGGCACCTGAACCAAGCCCCACATTCCTTCCTTTCCATTAAATAAGTCATTTCCTTTTGATGTGCATTGACTTTGGAGGGGTTTAGGAACAACCAGCTGAGACCCAGATCCCTTGTAAGGTAAAGGAAACATCACCAGTGTCTGTGAGTTGAACCAGGGAATTCTGTTGCTGTGTTTTGGGGTGCTTTTTGCTGGTTTTTGATATTTAAGTTCTTTATATTTCATCTTTTTCTGATGATTCATTTTTCCCATTGCTTTAGGGGGATTCTGGCACCTCAGTACCAGATCTAAATATTTTTATTTCCAAAAAACTCAGGTGATGGAAACATGTATCTGTAAGGCTGACAGTACCACAAGATGAGCAGTTACTGGGCTCCTGTCACAGTGCATTAATATAAATGTTAAAATATCCTTTATGTGGTTTTAGAATAAATTAAAAATATATATATGTATTACAAATTGAAGTATATGAGGCTTCTGAATAACTTTGACATTAAATAGATTTCTACTGGAGGATTTTAAAACACTCAGGATGCTCCTGGACACTCCAAAATATTTTCTTCAAAGACTGAAGCTGGGTAATGCTAATGTTAGGTAGAAAAACTGAGAGATGCTGAATCTCATCTGTCCTAAATTCTCCAGGTTGATTTTTCTCACGTGATTATGTCACAAATCTTTCTCTTCTCTCTCCCTGCCATGCTGGGACTGGAGAAAGGACCACCCTGGGTGATTCTCCTCCTCCAGCCAGAGGTGAAAATTCGCTGCAGATGCTGTATTAAAGTGCAGTGACCAGCTTGAAGTGTGAATCTGTCACTTTCTGAACAATTTGTCACACAAAAGCCACCCCAAACTGTTTTTCCCTTTTGCCTCTTCTCCCAAAAGCCCTACTGGGAACCTGTGGTAGATTCCAGGACCCCAAGACTCGCAATTGTATATTTCCATCTAATTTTGTCTCACATAAAACAAAATTTTCTTAAATCCAAAATACTAAAATTCTCAGAAGATTTATGTTTTACTGAAATATTTAATTTTTGCATTAACATTGCATCAAGATTTATAATCTGCTTAGTTTTGACCTGAACTAGAGTGAGTTGATAGGACCAAAAATATTTTTCTAAGTTTTCTTGGTTTTTATGTGAAACACCAGTAGTAAGCAAACTTTAGATCAAAAGAAAAATAAAAAAAAATATAAAAAGGAGAAAGAGTTGTCATTGAAATGCAAAACTAAAGTGTTTGTGTCCCAAACAACTCCTCTGGGGTCCTTTAAGTTATGCACCAGCATTTTATGGAATCAGTAACTAAGTAGGGAATACCTGAGTTAGTTTTCAGGTGGATCAGGAGTTCTCATTTTTATTTGCAGTGGATTTCAGGTTTCTCTTCTTTGTTTGCAGTTTGAAAACGGGGTGGATTTTCTTTCATAAGCTGCTGGCTACCATTGATTGTGGTTTGGAGCTACTTCAGGTGCAATTTTCTACCTCTTCCCATGGATGACTGATCCACCTACAGGAAGAGCTGGGAGCTGATTCATCCTTGAGCAGAATACCAAGCACAGGCTTGGGTCTAAGATTTATCTAATTAATAAAAAAAATAAGAAGAAAACTTCTGCCCAGGGCCCAGAGTTCTTCAGCATCATTTTTCTTTGCTGCTTTCCTTTGTCCTCTCTCAGTGGGATGTAGAGAGGTATTAAAAAAAAAGGGTAACAAAAATATATTGGTTAAGATTTGGGTCCACTTTCAGGAATAGGCTGAAATAAATTTCTCTCCATGTTAGGTGCTGCAGATGAGATTTTCCTCCACGTTGCACTTGGCTTTATACGAATGCAGCTGAGAAATCTCTCAAATTTCCTTTCTCTTGGAAGAATATATTTAATTATAATTGTCAGAATGGTTTGTGATGATCCTATTTGCTCAGGTGGAGTTATATTTGTTTTGACTCCTGTATATATAATTCTGCGAGTATTAAAGCAGCAACCCAGTGATTCTTTGTTATTACTCCCTCTGATAATACCCCTTCTGTCTCGTAAATAACAATAAAGAGCGAGCCATCGATACTTTGCAGCTTCTTAGCTACAAGGTGTCTGTAAGAGGAGTCGGTGCATTGCCTCGAGGGAGTAGATTAAAGGGAAAATGAGTGTGTTTCTGCTTACTTTCTTGGCTCATTGCTTTATGGATATGTGGGATCTAAGGAATAAATGGTGGTCAGAAGAGAACAAACACATTTATTAGAGCAGTTAGAGAAAGACACTGTTTTGCTGTTTGCCAAGGTCCTTCTGAGCAGCACGTTTGGCAGCTACCAAATGACACGGCCTGCACAGAGCTGATTTTGACGAAGCCTCTGGGATGTGTTAAAAAGTAAACCAGAGCAAATCACGTACTGGAAAGCATAACTCAATCAAGGAAAAATGTATGATTAAGGGCGACATGGGCAAGGAAAGCTTTGCCAGAGCTCAGGGTAAATATTTGTATCAGTGTGAAGTGAAAGCTCCACATCGCTGATGTCAAGCAGCTGGAATTTTCATTGTTTATAAACTTTTGTTGTTACAGTTGGGTTTTGGCAGAAAAGGTACCAAAGAGGGAACAGTTTCCCAGCGAGAAAGTTTGAGTTTTGATAAAACAGCTTGAGCAGATAGGAGCGCAAAGATGCAAAAATTCATGGGCCTTTTTTTAAAAATAGCATCTCATGTGACCATCAGTTGCCTTGTGATGTGCAGCTGACTCGTCCTGCAGGAGATTTTTGTGTGTTTTGTGGGCAAAAGACCAAGGCTGACCACCAGCCTCCTCTCACAGAGATGACCAGCAGCAGTCAAATTGAGATTTGGATACTTGCTTTAGTAATTACAGCTTTACCTTGTTCTGAGTCCAGAGTTCATTTATCTTCAGAGAACATTGCCAGTGTGAGTCAAATATTTTAATGAGAGAAATATGACCTACTTGGGGATTCAACCCAATTTTTGGGTTCTATCCAGGAGTCTTAAGATAAACTAATGTGCCTTTTCCCCCCACCCTTACCCTCAAAGCACTTAAACTGCAGCGAAGGGCTTGTGTTGCTATATTTTACACCATGTTTTATTCAGCAAGAATATTTTGAGGATCTTAGAGCTAATCTGTGGTGATATCAATCTTGGGGTAGAAATTTTTTTTATTTTACAAGAAGTACAAGGCTGGTTTTGGTTATTGTTCTCTAGATTGAGTCTGTCCTTCTAAGACAGGAGGGCAGTGATTTATACAGAAGTTGAGTCACAGGGAGTGGATATTTTCAACACTGGAGGTTCCTGTGATCTGGGTCTTAATCCCAAAAGTTTGTTGTGGGGCTGGTGTTTAGCCTTTTTGAAGGTGAATTTACAGCTGAGCAACACTGAATCCTCCAAAGAAGAAGAGAGAAACCGAGGTATTTAAAAGCCCATTGGGAGAAAAAGAATAAAATCAAAAATGAAAGTTTCTTGGGTGAAAATTCTGAGGCTGGTGTTTAGAATCCCAAGTAATGAGTTACTGAGCCTTACAGGAACCTGGGCTCTGCTGAAGAGTTGGATGTGTGTATGAAGTGTGTGTGTTTTGTTACATATGTGAAGGAGCTTCAATTTCAAGAGCTTTATATTTTTGTCAGAGTAAACCAGGGGCTACCCCTGCCAATGAGAAACAGAGCTCTGCAAGAACCTAACAACATTACCCAGCTGCACTAAGAATAGAAATCAAGCCCCTGCTGGTATAATTAAGAAATCTTCACTTCCAGTCCCTGGGCTTTAGAGACCTGGATCACTAACTAATTCCAATTTAGAGAGCTTTTTTGATAAGAGCTTTTGTAAACTAGGAAATAAGCTGAGAAGGAAAACTTTTCAGTGCGAGTATTTTAGCTGCGCACTCAGCCTGTTCAGTGTTATTTAATGTTTGGTCTGTCCTGGAGGGAAATCAGATATATCAGCCTTGAATTGAAGAAATACAGCACACTCATGCTCCTAAGGGTTTTGTAAAAAAAAGGTGGCACTCATCCATGGTCTCGGATCTTACATTTGGAAAAGAGCAGCAATTTCATTCATAAATGTAGGGCCTGGCCATGCAGCCTCATGGCAGAGTAACCTCCTGTGAGTCCTGGCTGCTTTGAGCTCTGGGTGATGTCGGGTAGAAATTCAAGCTGGGAACAGACTTTTTTTCTTGATTAATTTAACTGGTTTTCGTCTTTTCTTTTTCCCTTCTTTTTTCTTTTTTTTTCTTTTTTTTTTTTTTTTATGTGAACTTCATAGTTGATTCTGGTCTCATTTGTGCTGGTGTGGGAGCTGTGGCAGGGAGTTGCTCTGGCTGACAGTGATGGGAAGGATCAATGTCACCTGTTTTTTTATTCCCCAAACACAATTAAATATACATTTATCAGTATACCCTCTCCACAAATGAGAAGCATTTGTCAAGGATGAAAATCATCAAAAACTTGACTGAACGTTTTTTACACACAAGTAGTTACTCTTGCTTTGTTTCCATTATAGCTTCTATTCTGCTCATCTCATTCTTGTTTCAGGTTTTATTAATTTACTTTATTCCTCACCAGTTGGCCACTCCTCCTCCCGCAGTTCCTTTGAAGCAGCAGGCAAATTTGGTGCTACTTCTGTGTGATTCAAACCTCGTAACCCACACATTGCAGGAGGTTTAAAGACACTGGTGAGATCACCCACCCACTCATTACTTATTATTATTTTATGTATCATGGTGTAACAGGTCAAATATCTGCCTCGTAAAAGTGTGCACAGAGAGGGAAGTGCTGCACAGGAGATGGAACAGAGTATTCCATTTCCAACACTGCTGCTGGCATTCCAAATCTCTCAGTCTTTCCTACTTGGCTTTGTCACCTAGGATGCAAGAATGATAAACTCTCCCCTCATTTGGGAGCTGTGTAAATTTTGGACAGATTGGACCCACAAAATGAGATAATAATAATGTTCATTAAAAATTCTCGCTGGAGCTGGAGAGTTTTTAAATTCCTTGTCTGCTCTTTCACGTCTGTTGAGTGGATGAGAGGGTTTTCCAGAGAGTGGGTCAGGCTGGAAGGGACCGCAGTCGCTCCCTGGTGCCACCTCCCTGCTCCAGCAGGGCCATCCCAGAGCAATGGCACAGGATTGTGTCCAGCTGGATCTGGGCTATCTCCAGTGAGGGGGGCTCCACAGCCCCTCTGGGCTCCGTTCCAGTGCTTGGTCACTGCCCAGTAAAGTTCTTCCCCATATTCAGGTTGAACTTCTGGGCATGAGTTGCTGTTCCCCATGCTGGGCCCATGGAGCAGAGCCTGGTCTGTGCTCTGACCCCTTCCTGCAGACTCTGACAGGCACTGATGATGTCCCCTCTCAGCCATCTCTTCTCCAGGCTGAGCAGTTCCATTTCCCTCAGCCTTTCCTCAGCAGGGAGATGTTCCAGGCCCTTAGGTTGTGTCAGTATATCGTGGTAACACCTAAGAACCTTTTACAAATTAACAATTCCCCACCTTATTCTAAATGGAACCTTCCTTTTACATCTTGCTCATCTCCTTTCCTCCTTCCATGATTTGATAAACCATCCTAATTTGTGTCTTTCCAAACAATGTTATGGCAGGAATATGAATGTAGGAATTTCCTTAATGGAAGGGGGCTTCCACTTCTCCACAGACCTGGTGCTGCTGAGACTGGGTACCAGATGGAGCTCTCTGATTTGATCTAGCACAGGGCCTTGGGTGGGCCTGAATTATCAGAAAGGAGCACAGTGTGCTCCCAGTACCTCTTTATTCTATTTTTGATTTCCTCTGTCACTGAAGAAACAGAATTCCTTGTGTAAGGTGCACACATAGGTGCAAGAGATGGCAGGAGATCATGGAGCAGTTCAGGCTGGAAAAGACCTCCCAGATCCTCGAGTCCAACCATTAAGATGAGTGAAGGAGTTCCCAGGAGCTGGACCACACCTGTAAATGTTCTGACCCCTCCTGGGTCTGGTGGAGATGGGTTTTGGCTGTAGCTCTGTGCTGTTTGCCCAGTTGGTGGCATTTCCTCCCCATGGATGGTCTGGGGAGGCTGGCCTTGTACCGGTGCCCTGCCCAGACACACTTCTGGATGGTTGTGCATCCAGCTTGTTTTCCAGGAGGGATTTCTGTCTCCTTCCCAGGAAAGCTGCATACCAGGTTGTGGGCACCAACATCAGAGCTGAAATTCATGTCCAAGACTTTTTTTTAAAGTAGAAAATAAGAATATTTTCCTTGATGTTTTCAGAGGCTGGCTACTGCTTTTAAAAGTTGCAACCCCAGTCATGTTTGAAGCTTGATTTAATTTGAATTTTTATTTTTTTTTAAGGAGGGCAAGAGTACGATTTAGACAAACATTTTTTTATATTTTTTTTTTCCTGGATGATGAAACTACTGCATTGCAATCAAGCTGCAATAAAAATGTGAAATACTGTCAGACGATACGAAGCTGGTGCAAATGAAAGCCAGCGATAGAGATAGAATCCTAGAATAAATTCCAGGAAAAGGCAAGCTATTTACTTTCAAAATACAGAAAGTAAACTAACCTTAAAAGTACTGGGACAATGAAACTGCTTTGGCTGTGTACAGGATCAGCTGAAATAGAACTGCAGATCGCTTGTGCAGTGAAAATAATTGTTAAAAAAAAACTAAAATAGAACTATTAAAAAGAAAAAATTCGGGAGCAGGCAGCGGAGGGAGGCCAGGCTGGAGTCAGCTTTGCGAAGGGGACTGTAGGTGGAGCTCGGATCTGCGATTCCTCGCTCGGGCTCCACAACGAAGCGATTGTTTGCCCGGCTCCGCTCGGCGATTCCTCCTTCCCCCGGCGCTTTTTTGGGGGCACTTGTGTTTATTTCCACGGGCACCTTCGCGCCGGGGCCGCCCCGCAGCGCTCGCATCCCCCGCGGGAGGATGCGCTGCCCTCGGGCTATTCCCGCCGCATCCGTGGGGTTTGGGGAGCCAAAAAAACCTTCTCAGGAACACCTAATCCTTGGGCCGCCTCCAAGCACCACAATCTCTCCGCAGAACTGACACGGGCCGCTTGGGACACTTGAGGGCTTTAGGTGTGTCTCTCCCTCTGAAGTCAGCCACAGCCAAGCATGAGGCAAATGTGCCCAGACCAAAGAAAATAAATTATGCGGGCTCCAATTTTCAGCAGTTCTGAAGTATTAAATTGCACATCTGAAGGACTCGCTCGGGGGTTAACCCTTCGGAACCCGCGCGGAGCCTCCTGGTGGCTCCTCCTGCCGGGATGGAGCTGCCCCGAGTTCCAAAGGCAGGCGGGTCGCTGATCGCGGGGCTGCAGTGCTAATTGGAACGGGTGCCGTAATTAATTGTTAACGCAAAAAAAGGGGGCATTTGGAACACGTGGAAGAGAGACCTGGTACCTGTGCAAAAGCTGGGAGCTGCTGGGGGATGAAGAAGCAGCTCTGGGTTTTGGCACTTCTCGGGCGCATCCCGAGAACGTCCTGAGTGCCACTAAACTTTAAAATAAAATTATAAAGTTTTAGCCTCTGTTTGGGAGCCACGAGTGCAACTTCCAACAGGACATTAGCAGGCACTCCTGCACAATTATCACGGCCTCTGGAGCTGCCTCTTCATTCAGGTTTGGAGAAGTGCTCGTGAGCCACTGCGGTTCTGCTGAGATTTTTGCTGAAAAGGCATCAGCTCTTTGTAAAAGATACAAAAAGTACGGCCTGCCCTTCCTCTCTCAAGCATTTCTGGTTCCCCACAACCATCTGTAACATCAAATATCTGGTACGTTGTGTTGCTGAAACTTAGAAGTGTAAACCCCACACTGAAAAAACAAACGGCTAATTTATTTATTTTATTTTATTTTATTTTTTACAAGAGGATTTTTAAAAGGTATTTTCTTAAGCAAATAATTAGCCCATGGAAGTGATAGTGATAAACAAAATAGACAATTATTCAGAAGGAGGCTTTGGACTTGTTTTCCCCACTCCTCTCTTATTGCACCAATTAAGGTTTGTAGTCTTCTTGCAAACCAATTTGAAACTGAGTTTTGTAATAACTCCAGGAGGCTGCTCTGGTGGTGAGCTCGCTGAAGTTGATGCACCTTTGCTGCTGTCTCCTGGCACATACAGTTTTCCATGGATAAAAATCACTGTTTGCAATCATTACATGCTTTATTATTACTTTTTTTTTAAGTCTTGGAAGGAGCTGATCCTCAAAACGGTGGAAAATGAGGTTTTGTCAGCATGAAAAGAAAATCTGGGAGATAGCATTTAATCTTCAAGGGCAAGTTGGGGTAATTCCTCCTGCTGGTCCCTGCCCTGCCTTGCTGGGGCCATGGGTGGCTGTGGGGTGGCCCTGTCCCAGAAGGGACACACTGTGGGGCTCATGGACCGTGAGGACTCTGGGCTGGCCACACAGGAGCTGGAAGTGGAGTGAAAGGGACTCACAAAAAATCTGGAGGTCACTTCTGAGGTCTCAGGGAATGCTGTGGGCCCGTTGCCTGTAACCTCTGTGGCAGGATGGAAATGACAATGACCCTGTAAGATTTTGGGCTTGCAAAACGCCATGTGTACCATTAAACTGCTTTTATGCCTCATGCACCTCTTAGAGATGACATGTTTACGTGGTTTGGATTACAGATGAATATCTCTCTGGCCTGAGAGTGTCTTTCCAAACTCCCTTATTTCTCATTTCCCGTCCTCAATGACATAATAGATTTAAAGTGCAAGGTAATTTTCCACCTCTGTGTTTTTAGAAATGTTTTCACAAAAGAATAGACCCAGTGTTTGAGGGGGTGGCAGCTGTGAGCATCAGTAAAAGATGTAAGTTGTAGAAGATAAGGCATGGAGGAGGTATAAATACTATTTCTGTGTATATTGAACATGGCTTCCAAAGTGAGGATATGTTTCTTTTATAGTAGTATATTCTCTTTAAAGTCTGCTCTAGTAGGGAATGAATCAGGACGTGCATGTGTGTGTAGGGGGTTTCCTTTTTTTATTTTTTTAGGGATAGCTTATTTTTTGATTTTCCTTTCGGTAGTGTTGTAGTTTTCCAAGAGTTTCCAAAAACAACTTACTGGATTCAGTTTTCTGAGCACATTTTTTTTTTTTCCCCTAACTGATATGTGGCATTAAAATTCATGTAAAATGGGAATATTTGAAAGCAAAGAAAGGGAAGTGTAGTACTGGAGTGATACTGTGAAAAAAGTGAGTCTCTTCTACATGCACAAGCAAATGGGCAGCAAGACTAGATGATTGGGTTAATGACTTTATAACTAGTCTTAAAAGCTTTTTGGGTAAAACCTGGAAGAGAAATTATCCTATGGCTCTTTTTGTGGCACATGGTTGGATTTTTTTAAAATAATTCTCAGTCCAGTTTCTCCTGAGTGTCTTTGGACCAGGTTGCAGGAGGCTGCTCTACACAAGCAACCCCTACACAATCTTTTTTTTCCCCTGGGGTACCAAGGAGGTTTTTTTCTGAGTTTGGGAGCTCTGTCAGAGCTCCGTGCCCAGTCAGTGCTCTCAGGATGGCTGGGGGGGCTGCCCAATGCCACATCTGTCAGGTGTTGACAAATAACATAACAAATCTTGCATTATTTCTTTTAGTTCAGCAGTCCAGGATAATGTACATGTCAAAGCCAGGTCCTTGTTTGTAGCCCTAAACCCCACCAAATTGGCATTTGCCCTTCAAGACCCAGAAAGTGCAGGAATTTTGGGTTATTGTACTTTATTGGAGAAAGCTCTGCTTGCCAGGAGCAATTTGTGTAACACTTTTGTAACCCCCTCGTTTTCCACACAGTGATCAGGTGAGAAGGTCGTGGATGTGTGACACTGTTGGCATCAAAAATACGACAGTGGAGTCACCATTGCTCTTAGGATCCAACAGAAGGCATTTCTGGAGTGTATGAAAATCGGGGGTTTGTCTGCAGGAGAGAAAAGAGGATTTGGGAAGTGTGGAATAGAGCCCTGTGCAAGGGCTTTAATGCAGATTAGAACACCAAAGCACTTTGGCACGTTTGGGTTTGAGCCAGAACATCACTGGGATGAGGCCAGATGAAAAACCTCAGTGTGCAGAGTCTCTTCCCAGCATCCCTAGTTTGATGGTGTTTAGGTGGCTGGACTAGTTCCAGCTTTGGGGCAAGCTGGTATTCCCACGTTTCGGTGTGAGGACCTGGAACATGTGGATTTTCTAGCTTACACGTTTAAGAGACTCAGGAGATTTTCTGAAGCTTTCCTGAGCTCCACTTTTGAACCTAATCAAGCTCTTTTGTGGAATTTAGAGTCAAGTGGAAAGTGCAAAAACTGGATTGTGATCAAGGAAATGCAACGAGCACATGAACGGGGAGGTAAGGGGTAAGGTGCCTCCTGTGACTTACAAGATCCAAAACAGCACTGAGGATATTCTCTCTCCTGTTCTAAGTAACCCGATCCAAGTGGTTTCTTTGCTCTGTTCCCTTTGTAAAGTAGCTATGAGGAAAATTACAGATAAGTCTCAGCCAGAAAATCCATCTGGTATGAGAAGAAGGGGCCAAAGAACAGCTCTTTGAACACTCAAGGCTGCCTTCTGTCTTGACTAAACTATCTCCTGCCCAGTGGTGGGGTCTCCCATTCCCTTCGACTCTTCTCATCAGTTTTATTTTGCATGTGGGGAGGGAAGGTGCTGTGGTAAAACCATCCTTCACATTTCGAAGGATTTAGCACGATGTTCCTCGCTTTTGCCAAGGGGTCCTGCTCATTTCTCTCCCCAAGATTCTCTTGGATCAAGTTGTGTCAGGGATCATTGGTATCAAAGTCTGGGGGCCAGGGGAGACTACTTGGCAGGTCTGTTCCCATAGCTGGTGCTTTTGTCCACAGTTGGTTCCAAATTTTTCCCCCAAAAAAATTTAACCCTCACTTTGGTTCACAACTTTCAGATGAAGTTAGAACGGAAGAAAGTCGGGGATTTTGCTGAATTTTGTGTTCAAATTGTAAGAAAAAAAATAGAAAAAGTTGTTTAAAATGGAGAGATTGTTATGAAACTCTAAAGCTGAAGGGTTTCTTTCTTGTTTGGTAGAAGATAATTTTCAGTTTGTGTGCATTTATTTAAAGACAGGTTCACACTTGCAAAGCCTGCATGTCCCTTTTTCTGAACAAAGCAGGGTATGGCTGAGCTATTTCCCACCTCTGGCCTGTGGCTCCAGCTGAAATATTGGCAGAGGCTAGAGCAGAGCAAGCAGAGGGGGACCTGAGCCCTCCTGGGACATGGTCAGCTCAGGAGTCTCCTGCAGCCCCTCCAATCCCTGCTGCATTGGGTGTAGCTCCATGTTTGGGATGACAACAGCTCCAGGTGGCAATTTACAAGTGTCTCTGCAGTGGCAGTCACCTCTAATTAAATACTTACAAGAAGTTGCTTTCAGGCAGTTTCAGGGCAGCAAGAAAAACAACTTGCTCAAAGGTAGGATCAGGCACAGCTGCAGCAGCATCTCCCTGAGGGCATCTGATGTGCATGGAATAGAAGTTGAGGGTTGTGTCTGCAGAGGTTTAAACTTCTCCTTTAGCTTTGCTATGGCCCAGCTGGGAAGGAGATTATTCCAATCCTTACATGGCCACCAATGTATGCACAAGTTGCAGTCAACTCATCTCCACGATTTTCTTTTTCATCATCTTCTTTCCTCTGCTTTGCACATTAAAGGTCTTGCACTGGTGTCACCCAGAAACTCGTTATAATTTTTCTCCAAATGGTATTTTTGCTGTGTGGCTGGTGGAATCAGGGCTGACGAGGTAGTTGTGTATTGCAGACCCCACACTTGCCCTTGGGAAGGCTGAGAGGACAGGGGTTGTTCAGCTTGGAAGAGAGAAGCTTTGGGGTGTGTTTATTGTGGCCTTTCAGTCCATCAAGGAGCCAACAAGAAAGATGGAGAGAGATTATTTATGGGAGTATATAGAGTGCCAGGACATGGGCAGTGGCTTCAAACTGAGAACAGGTTTAGATTTAGAAAAATTCCTCCCTGTGAGGGTGGGGAGGCCCTGGCATAGGTTCCCAGAGAAGCTGTGGCTGCCCCTGGATCCCTGGAAGTGTCCAAGGTCAGGTTGGACGGGGCTTGGAGCAACCTGGGACAGTGGAAGGTGTCCCTGCCCATGGCAGGGGGTGAAATGGGATGACGTTTAAGGTCCCTTCCAACTCAAACCAGTCTGGGATTCTGTGATACAGGTGATGCCAGCCATAGGAAATGCAGCTGGAATCTGCAATGCTGGCCTCAATCTGAGCGTGTCCATCTGTAACTGTGAGTGGTATCATGGAATCCCAGAATGGTTTGGGTTAGAAGGCACCTTAAAACTCATCTTGTTTCAAACCCTTTGCTGCAGGCAGGGACACCTTCCACTACACCAGGCTGCCCAAAACTCCATCCAACTTGGCCCTGAACACTTCCAGAGCTGAGGCAGCCACAGCTTTTCTTGGGTACCTGTTTCAGCACCTCAACCAAGGGGAGGAACCTGTGTCCCTGACAACAGGAGACACCAGCTTACCTGTATTGACTGCTGCAACTGAGAATTGCCATGGGTGTTCATGTACAGGCAGTGTGACACCAAAGTTTTGTGCAGCAGAGGGACATGTGGAGCTCCAGCAGCTCCTCCTCAGGTCCAGCCCTGGCTCTGGGAAGGCCCTGGCATGTCCATGGAGATGGCAGTGAGGTGCCAAGGCCTCTCGTGCTGCCCACCCTGCCCAGCCCCACACGCCCTGTCCCTTCTGTGACAGCTCTGCTCGCCCCTGCAGTGACAGCAGGTCCCACTTGAAACCGTTTCAGAGCCACAGATGACACAGGGAATCAGGCAGCTGACATTTGCAGGGAGATTGGAATGATTCACTGCTCTCCAAGATACATTGCTCAGGGAGACCCCCACTGCTGTTGCCGTTCATGCTGAGGACCTGTTTTATTTCTTCTGTCCTAGATGCTGTGGAGTATTGTACTCTTTTGGCAGATTGGTTATAGATTGAAAAATACCTCCTTAGTCTTTTTGGTGAGGCTGCAGTGGTGCTCTTGGTGTGAGATGTGCCTGGGATTTGGGTAATGGCTGTTTTGTTAACTCTGTGCTAACAGAAGAGCAATGTGAAGGCAGGATCTCTGTCCAAAGGAGACAGTGGATTTAGCAGCCAGAGTGAGCCAGGAAAGAGCAGGGGATAAAAAGCTTCCTTTGCATAGTTCCTGTGGTTGTCCCTTCATGTCCCTGCCCCATGGCATATCCCTTTGGGATCATGGGCCCAGGGACATGAAGGGACAGCTTCTTTTTCTTACTCTGGCCTCATGTCAAAGGCAGCAGTGATGCTGGGTTGTGCCTGTGCAGGAGTCTCAGGAGAGATGTCAGGTGGGGAGTCTGAGCAGATGAAAGAGGCACAGGGCTACTACTCGTGTGTTTCCACATTTGGTTATTGTTTTTTACAAGTGAGAGCTGGAGCTGGTGTCAGAGGATGAGGCTCTGGAGAGGTTGTTAGGCCTGTGTCAAGGATGGGGACCTGGGTAAAAGGTCTGCTGTGTGCAAACAAACCCCATGTCCTTGCACTCTGGAAAGTATCAATAGCTACTCTCTCTCTCTCTCTCCTCTGAGTTTTTTTAATTAAGCTGATGAGCAGTTAACTTCATTTTGGCTGCTGTGCATCCCCTTTTCATGCCCATGGATCTCACCAGGCCCACAGCACACACCAAAGGCAGCGAAGGTGATGTTACTCTAAGACTCTGGACTATCTTAACAATGCCAAGGAGACAATTTTGCTCGGTAAATTCTGCTTTTCCACCTCTTCAGAAATCCAGAGGATTCAATAACACAATGCTACATCAATGGGTAATCAAGGCCGTGCCACAAGAACCTAAGTGCTATGAAATACCAATAAATAAGTTGAGACAGCAAAAGCTGATGTTGTAATCACTGGGAAGTACCTACACATTGCAATCCATGGAGTTGTTTTTCATTTGCTTTGGTGCCTTCCACAGCATGCCCCTGCCATGGTTTATTACAAGGAAAATGGTTTTGTTGACATTGGGCTGGTGCTGTTGCCTGTTCTGAGAAGGGACTGGGGACAGGATCAGAGGCGGTAATTTCACTAAATTAATTACACTAAATTTCATCCCATGAACTCTTTGCACAAGCAAAACAAAACCTGAGTGAAAAATACTTTTGCCCTATGTTATTGTAGTTTTGTGCTGCTGGGCTTTTTGTTTGGAGTTCTTAATAGAGGGAGCATCAGTTATGATTAAAAAAACCCATCTAACTTTAATGTCTGTATCATTGAAATGAAGGTATATGAGGAAGCAGAGAATAATGAGGAGCCACAGAGAGCTGCTCCACTCAAATGCAGGACTTTGCTTGTCACAAGCTCTGTGTAAGAAGATCTTGAAACTTTCCACAGTGCTGGAAATCTCTGTCCTGCCTGCTGCCCATGGCTCTCCCAAGACAGAGGCCCCTGCACATTCCCTCAGGAATCTCCATGCCTGCTGGAATGGCACTTTTCTCAGTCACAAACCACACTGGGTTTAAGAGCAAAACTTGTACCATATCAGGTTTTTAAGAACAGGGCTCATTTAAAAAAAGACGGAGTTTCTTTAAGGTTTCTTTAACCCCATTAACACAGCTGTTAAGAACATAACCACCAGACTGTGTTTATTTTTTGTGGGAATTCTTGGCAATCACTCAGGGGATGCTATTTCCCCCACTTATTTGCTTCTCCCTCCACTAGAGGCAGAAATTCAGCTTTTGCTCTATTGAAGAGATTCGGAGAGCTGCCATCAGGGCTCTGTGCCCAAGTCATAGGAGAGCAAAAACTGTGTGGTTGCTTTGTGATAAGATGCCCAAATCAGGTGTTCCTGAGCCTTCCATAGGCTGTTTGCTCTGACAGAATGGACAGGTTTGGTTTTTTGGGTCTGACGACTGAGATGCTTGATTGATCTGGCCAGTTACTGCATCATACAGTGATTACAGAATGGTTTGGGTTGGAAAGGACCTCAAAACCCATTCAATGCCACCCCTGTTGTGACAGGGACACCTTTCACTGTCCCAAGTGTTGCTCCAAGCCCTGTCCAGCCTGGCCTTGGGCACTTCCAGGGATCCAGGGGTAGCCACAGCTTCTCTGGGCACCCAGGGCCTCCCTACCCTCTCAGGGAAGAATTTCTCCTCAATATCTAATCTAGATCTTCTTATATACGTGTCCTCCTCTTAAGCTGTGACACAAAATATTTGTTCAAACTTTACCATGGCCTTCTCTCCCCAGTTTCCTGTTAAGTCAAATGGAGTTTGTTGGGTCTCTTGCTAAATTTCTGACAGGTGCTCACATGAATCTCAATGGACTGAAAGTCATGTAAATCCCTTCCATCTGTCTCTGGGGGTAGAACAGGGCATGCCTAGAAAGTAAAAAAAAGAATAACTCTTAATCAATAAAAATCTTTCTAGTGATTTTTCTATATCTGGAAGTTAATTTTCAAAATGTCTTAATACTCTCCTTCACCTTGACAGCCTCATCTTTCACTGGTTTTGACTTCAGTTGCTGTACAAGCTGGAGTTGAAAACAAAATCCTTTATTCAGTTTTCCCTTCCTTTTAAAAAGTATTGTTTACTGGGTAGACAGTAACATTATCTAGTAAATTTATTATTTTTTCTATCAAAATATTTATTGTGCTTTTTAACATGGAAAATGACAGTATTTCTGAAATTTATGCACAATGTTGGCTTAATAAGAGAAAAGAGCGTAATCTAAAAATGGATCATTGAAAAATAAGCACTAAAAATATTGAATACTCTTAAATTTTTAGCACCAGAGGACAGTTTGTTAAGAATGGGCCTAAATGTGATCTAATGTCTATTATTTCCTTTCAATATTTCTGACTTCAAAGAGGGTGAAACAATCCTAACCTTATAAAATGTGATGAAAATATTTTTACTATGGTTATTTAAGGTCAATTCTTAGAGTAAGTGTGGGAGGGAAATTAGCTTAATCATCAGATTAAGTGAACCTGATCTTCGGATCAGAACTTTATGTAACTAAAGATGAAATTATTTTATATATTCTTGAGATTGTGAGTAGTTAAATGTTGTCCCTTGCTTGGAGAAGGAGCAGTGCTCTGCAAAACGTGAGTTCTTCACTGCTTCCTCTTCCTACTCAGGTGCTGGGGATGTTTTGCACCTTGTGCTGCTTCTTTCATTCCCAGTGTGGGTTTAGGGCTGCTGTGCAAGGTTGGGCTCAACTGTCTGTTGCAGCTCAGCAGTTTGAACAACCTTAGGGAATTAAAGCCTTTCAGAGCCCCAGTGATGAGTTAATGGTGCTGTTACCAACTTAAAAAGGCACAACTGCACGGGGAGCAGGTTGTCCACGGGCTGCAGAGGTGGTGGTTCATGGAATCGCATCCCAAGGAGCAACCTTGAGAGGAACTGTCTGAGGTGTTCAAAGGGGCCAGTCAGTTAATTCATTAATTAGTTTAAGGTGTCCCTGCCCAGGGCAGGGGGTAGGATGAGGTGAGCATTGATGTCCTTTCCAACCCAAACCATTCCGTTATCTTCTGATTTACAAAATACGGGAATAATCAACTTCACGGATATATGAGGGCACAATTTTCACCAAAATGTCCCCTCGTGAAACTAAGAACATCAGGAGCAATCTCCTTTTGGGTGAGGAGAAAAGGAGGGGATAGTAGAAAGGAAACACAGGAGTCTTGAGGAAAGGAAACTGCAGAAACCGTGCAGAAGTTGCAGAAATGTCCTGGTATTTGAGCACAATGAATGCTCCTATTTCACATGGAAACAAGAGTTTGTGTTCCTGTGGATCAGGAGAAAGATGATAAAATCACTGCTTTTTACAGCTGATGGTCTTGGATGTAATTATTTTAAGCATTTAGCCACGCCTTCACCCGCATGGCTGCATTTGGGACCATCAACTCTGCATCGCACCAACACCATGAACCTGTGACTTATAGGAATACGGCACTTTTCTGGTTTTCTGGTTTTTAAGTTTGACATCACGGGACCCTGCACATGCATCCCATGCTGTTCTTCCCTCCTCCTGATATTCCTCTGACTATCTTGCCTCGTTTTCCACTCGCTGTTTCGTTAGCGGTGGCGCTCCGATGGCTCGCGTTTTATGTCCACGCGGTTCTGGCGTTCCCTTACCATATGGTCATCCTGATGTTACCATTTGCCTCAATCATCCTTTTTGTAGCTGCTTGAACATCTTAATTGATCTCCTGAGCTATGTTAAAGATTTATAACAGACGTCGGTGTAATTCATTTCACGAGCACGTAACCGCGCCTTTCCGTCTGATTGGAGGTCCACACCTCTCCCTCATAAAAATGCACGAAAAGCTTGGCCTTGTGTCTCTGTGGTAAAATAATGGGCGTCTTGAAGGATATTAGAAACCTTGTACCACTCTACTCCAGCCAAAAGGATAAGCTGTGGCCCCTCAGTTGGTGCTAATAAGGTGTTCTCTGCTCTATCCTAAACAATGCCTCGAACTGGAGAACTTTTCCTTTCTCCACTAGCAGCAGAGATGGTGAAACTTTTTTTTTTTATTTTTGAGTGAGATTCAAAACCATGTGTTGATAATATTGTTAAGCTGAAATGCATATATCAGAGTGGTGATGGTGCCAGGAACTGCTTTTGGCCAGGCCTGTGTTTCTTAGTATATGCGGCAGAGGCATGTGCAATTAATGATGTTGGCAAAAGGAGCACTGTAGGAAGAGCACAAGAAATGATAGGTTTGATGGTTTCTGCAAAGTACTGTGCCCATCTTTTCATGCAGAAAATGAGTAAACCATTACTCTACATATGATTGGAGCAGAACAGAGCAGTTTTTGATGGGGTTTGTCAGAGAGCATTCAGAAGAAGCTGTATATTAGAAGATAAATTTCATCACCCGGTTAAGAAAATATGTCTAAGGGTAGATAGGAAAAAGATAGGGCACGTCCCTTGTGCCATTAGAGGGGTGGATTTTTGAGTATAAATGAGAGCCAAGTCTGTCTGATGAAGAATTTTCATCAGGATATCCAACTAGGGTATAATTGTTGAAAATCATCTTTGGCCAGATGTTTTTCTCAACACTTGTAGCCTTTGTGACTTCCTTTCTCACCTGTGCCACTGCAAGTGAGTTAAAACCTTTATTTTCCTCCAGCTTTAGTTTTGATTAGAAGGTGTCAATCTGGTACCAGGTTTTGTACTTCTTTGGTAGAATCTCTGTGTGACAGTTCCTGGTCAGACTTACTGACCACTGGCCAGACACTCAGCAAAGCAAGTTGGGTGAAGAATTTGTCTTGCAAAAATTTTTAGTGCATGTATGCAACCCATTTACTTTACTATTCTTTTGCTAAGAGTCTCTCACTCCTTTGTGGTAACAATATATTTGAACACTACCTTGTGTCCATGCAGGTAGTTGGTATTTGTTCAAGTTTAGGGTTTTTTTTAGTCCTGTTCTGTGATGTCACTAACCAAAGATTTCTTGCAGTAGTTTCTCATTGGTGGTATCTATTCTAGGCTGAACCACTTCTGGCCTCAAATGTCTTTCTTTTTGGAAACTGAGGTCACTTTAATGGGAAAAATGAAGTACTCTAAAACTTTGTGTGATGTATAAAATTGGGATGAAGCACAAACCTGTGTTTCAAATCTCTCCCCTGTAAAAAAAAGAAATAAAAACTCTACACATCAAAGGAATAACTTTAAAATATCAAGTTAAACTTGGTTGTAAAGTCAGAGACAATTAATCTTCCTAGCCTATTTCAATAATCTTAAAAGATGTTTAAAGTTCATTAATTTTAATTTTTTTTTTGCTAAGAAATGGATTGAGCCTTAGACCTTTCTGTAGCATGGCTGTAGTTCATGGACAAGTTTGCAAAGGTCCTTCCAAGGTTGGAAGAATCTCTTTTTCTGAGCTGTTCAGAGTAATTTATGGCTTATTTTTTGAGATACATGTTGCTATTTTTCTCCACTTTGAAATACTTCAATTTTTAGATGTTTGTGGAGTTTAAAGACAAAAGTTACATGATCAGGTAAAATCATTCAGTAAGAGCAGACCTTTCTTAATTGCATGACAGCCAAGATATTAACTCTGATTCTTCACTTCTGTTCCTCCTCAGCTCCCCAAAACATTCGCTCTCCAAAGAACTTTCTATGTTGTGTGGCTGTTCCTTTGGGGACAGAAATAGGGAATTTATTGTCTGGGTACTTCTATAGCAAAGGTTCCACTTTAACCCAAGGAAAGTGTTTCATAGTTGACCAAAGTCTTTATAAATAATCTTTTATTCTGCTTGGAAATACTGAAGAAAAATCTTCTCAGTTCTTGTTTCAAATAAACCTCGTGAAGTAAATATGAGGGGGGAAAGAAAAAGAAAAAAGAAAACCAAATTTGATGAGTACCATTAAAATCACGGAAGAAAGCAAGCAAGAAATGAGTGTGCTCACCTTGGCAGTAAAATTGATGATGTGTTGTCCATCCCTTCTGCCTCCTCCAAGGAAGCTGCCTGCAGGACTGGCAGCTGAACACGGATCCTTGGAAAAGGAGCGCGCCCTCGCACCAGGCCCGCGTGTGTACATAGCGCTGGAACAGCTGGTTTGGATTTTAAAAATTCTATTTTTATTAGAACACTGACTCTTGTTTATCGTTATTGATTTTATTGGGTTATTATTGACTGACTGCACCCCATGGGCCTATTAGTGAAGTGCTAGTAAAGCATTAAAGGAGGGCTTGGGCTTTTCTGTGCTTTGTACTTACAACGTTTGCTTTTATCGTGACTTTTAGCCAGCTGCTTAACTACAAGCATGGGCAGCCTCACCCACCAGAGACTGAAAGGAGGACAAGAAAGCAAAGAATTTTATGTTTTTTTTAGTCTTTAGAAGTACAAAACAAAGTTTTGAGGTTGTTTGCTGTTTTGCTTGATTAATTCTCAGGGAAATGTTTACATCTTTCTCATTTCCCTAGGACTTCTGGCTAATATTAGAAATAGAACAAACTCCTCAGTCTTACTCAAAAAAAAAAAAAGTTATTGCAGATTATTTTTATTATTATATGCTATTTGATGTTTCTGGGTGGAAAGGGAAATTTATTTTTGTATAAATACGACTCAATGATACACAATATTTGGTTTAAGCCAGATCAGAGTTGGGTGAATTCTGGATATCAAAATCTAGAGGCCACCCTAATGAAATTTTAGGTATCATTGACTGTCTCCTGTAACAGTGTGTCCTACAGTACTGTAATCTCTAGATGTTCCCACTGGTCCAGTCATCTTTCTCCTGTCCCTTTAATGTTATTTTTCTCTCCCCTGCTCCATAGAAATGAAGTAATGACCTTTTCCCAGTATACCCCAGTTCAGGGTTGTGCGCTGGCCTTACTGAGCTGTAGCAGAAGAGGCACTGAGCAAGGATTCATCGTCTCATTTGTGAAAATCCCATTCCAGGGAGTGTCCAAGGCCAGGTTGGATGGGGTTTGGAGCACCCTGGAGTACTGGGAAGTGCCCCTGAGGGAGGGATGAGGTGGGCTTTGATGTCCCTTCCGGCCCAAACCATTCCATGATCTTGTGATTTACAAAATACCAGAATAATCAACTTCACGGATATATGAGGGGACAATTTTCACTAAAATATCCCCTAATGAAACTAAGAATCTCAAGAACCTTTTGGGTGAGGAGAAAAGGAGGGGATAGTAGAAAGGAAACACAGGAGTCTTGAGGAAAGGAAACTGCAGAAACCGTGCGGAAGTTTTAGAAGTGTTCTGGCATTTGAGCACGATGAATGCTCCTATTCCACATGGAAACAAGAGTTTGTGTTCCCAAAACTGCAAGCAGACAATCAGATTGGGATGGCAAAGAGGTCTCAAACAGGTCCACTGTGCTATTAATGGCAGCCAGTTGCTGCTCCTGACTGCGAAAAATGAGTTACGGGTTAACAGAAATGGGATAAAAATGAGTCTTCTGCTCCTCTCTAAGAACAACAAAGTCACCACACATTAATTACGAAAGTCATATTTTTCTCTGTCAAATCTACTGCTGTGAGTAGTAATAGCTTCTCCTGAAAGCTGTCACAAACTAAAAACAGTGACAAAGAGATGTCTCTGCAGCACAATGTCAAGCTGAACTGGTGGGCAAACTTTATTCTGATTGTGAACGGTGCATTTTTGGGGCTGTGATAGGAAAACAGCACCCAGAACTGAATATACAGGGATGAGCTATAGAAATGGTCATATGTCTGCAGGTTAAAACTGAAAATTAAACAGGTTTACTGCCTTGTCTTATAAATAATTCAGCACGTTTGTATTTACTTACCTTAACTATGAACTTTGAGGATGGAAAGGATCACAAGAGAAAGAAGGTGCTGAAAATCATCTTGGGAACTTTATACAGGAGGAAAACTTACCTTAGGGTTGTAAATCCAAATATAAGTTTGTTTTTCAAAATGATCTTAATGCAAGTCCAGCTCACAAAGGAGTCCCTTGGCTACTTCCAGCCAATCCAATGTGTGAATGTGTCATTAAAAGCAGGAAGAACCCTGGGAACTTTGTTCAGAAATGAGTATATTTTATTTTAAAAACAATCTAATTTTGTCTTTGAGCTCCTCGAAGGGTGCAGCAGACAGCAGCCAGGCATCACCAGTCACTGTTTAATTTGCTGGTACAATCAAACACTGAGATGCTCTCACAATTGACTGTGCCCACAATTTTGTGCTTGACTGCAGGTGCAAAATCGAGGATGCAAAAATCAGAGCACAACTTGATGATCACTTAAAAATTTGGTCCATTCCTGTTCAAAAATCTTTAACTTCTGTTTGTCACATAAAATAAAATAGTTTGGATTTTTTTTTTTTTTTCAGTTTTGGAGTTCACCAATATTTACTTTGAAGGATAAAAAATCCACCTGCAAGCCAATGCCATATTTATACTGTAACTTTGAATAGAAATAATAAAAAAATATATATAGTGCTGTAAAAAAATATTTTTTTATCTACTTATCCCAGGTAAATTAGTGTTTGGACTGGTTTTTTTAAAGTTTTTTTTGTTGTTTTTTTTTTATACTTTACATAAATAGTATTTAAAATGTTCTGTCATAGTAATAAACATTCATAAAGTCACTTTCAATAATAGTCAGCCCAGAAAGCTGCAAATATTATGAAAATCAGATGTTGTGTTTTTATCTCACAAAATATGCGTATGAAAAAATGTTTTGATGATGCTTAGACAGAAATACTGTGTTGCTCAGTAGCAGCAGCATTCCACATTGACTTGTGTGAAACACAAAACTCTTCTGATAGTGATATATTTGGCCAAATTTGGCAAAACAGCACCTCTGTGTTAGCCAAGTAACACAATTCAGGGACTGCTTCTTTATATATGATTGAAGTGCTTAATATTGTTATTATTTTATGGATGTCAAATGTTCTGACCACAGATCAAATGGTACAATTTAGGTTTATGGAGCTAATTCATTATTTCTGGAGAGTAGTAAGTTGAATTTCCCAATTAGTCTACTTCAGAAAATGAGTTAATATTCAGAGAAACGTTTTTACTGTCACAAACTTAGATTTATGTTGTATTTTTGATAACTGAAAAAAACCCACAATACATTTCTGTAGCAATATTTGACTTTCATTAGTGAAACTGAGACCAATTTGTTGATCTCTTCATTCATGTGCGATTCACAACCCCTCCTTTATGCTGAGGGACATCTCTGCTTGCACTGATGAAAGATTGGCCAGGGATAGTTGGGAGAATGAATTTCTCAGTATCAAAATGGGATGATGTAGGAAAATGCTTGGTGTAAGCCAAAAACCAGAAAATGAAGATGGAGTTTATGTATTTGGTTTGTGCTTTTTTTGTTGTTTGTTTTGTTTTGTTTTTGCATCATTTTACCCCAAGTATTAATTTTTATTTTTTTCTTGCTTTTGGGGTATTATTTTGTAGAAAGGGTGGCATTTCTCTATGCAAGTATTCCTGGCTGTCAAAAGGAAGTCTGGATCTGCACTTTGAGGGTTCTCAGAAATGTTTTGGAGTGACAATTGGAGTTTGTAGGACAAGACCAGTGAAAGGAAGTGACTGCAAGGATCCTTCAACCACCCTGTTTCTTCCATGTGCACGACCTTCCCAGAGCCCAGTATTCTTTATCCCTGCTCTTCTGCAGGTTCCTGGGTTAAAGTGGAGCTCTCAAGAGTTGTCTTATTCCTTTTCTGTTCATAATTATTTTCCTCTATTCCTCCTGCTACCTCTTCCAAGACTGCTGGAATTTTTAGTGGGCGCTGCAGATCTGTTTTAATAATTGTTCTTCACTAAAGAACAAACAACCAATCCAACAGAAAAGGTGCCGGGGAATTTGAGGAGGGGGAAAATCCTGTTTTCTTTTTGTTTTCCTTCCTTCATATCGCATTTCCTTTACCTCTTCTCCACCTCATTTTCCTTTTCCCAGTCCTGTTGTTCTATCCCTGTTCCTTCATTAATTCTTCTTCCTCGCATTATGTTTCTACTCACTCCTCTCCTAGCCCTTGCCAGTTTTTAACAGTCCATGATTTCAGATGGAAAATCTGTCGCCAGGGCCCCTCCTCCACTAACATTAATGGCCACTCTGGAAAGCCTGCCCTGCCCTCCGTCATCTAATTTCAGACACTGAGGGGGCAGACGAAACAGATGGTTGGCACAGGGCTGGATGATTCACTGCTTGAAATCATGGTGCAACATTGCTGAAATTGGTGAGGGAGAAGGAGGTCTGACATTTGACAGAGCCGTGTAAAAATTGCCTGATCCAGGCAAAGTTCAGACTAATCACTTGACTGTTATTTTCCAGATGCACTGATCATATGGCTGTAATTGTAAAGATTATATTGACAGTGCACCGTTTCCCAAACATGCTGCACTCATTCTTAACAAAATGATTCTCCCTTGGGATGCTCAGGTTAGGCTGCAGTGGGGAATTTTGTGTTGCCGTAGATTCACCCTTGAATTTTCTTTTCTTTTTTTCCTTGAGTGGATTCATTCATCTGCTTTTTGGCTACAGGAAGTTGTAGGCTTTCAGGTATACACAGTCAACAAAACTGAATAATAAATTTGATCACTTCCTTTCAGGCAGGTTTCTCCATGAATTGGACTAAAATGACAAGACTTAGACATGAAAAATAAAGAAAGAACGTAAATAAGCAGGGGAAATTTTAGGGCATCATCTTTTCAGTGTGTGTCTGATGAAAGTTGAATGGATTTCTGTAGTCATAGATCTTTTTATAAAGATGGTAAGAACCTGGTGGAATTGGGGAAGTATAAAATCACAGGGATTCCCTGGATAGTGTTTCAGGAATCAAAATTTCATTGATTCTTCATAAGTAGCTGCTTGCTGTTGTCTGTTTTGGGAGCCCTCTTTGAAACAACCACTTTGGACTGAGCCACTTCAAAGCAGAGCAGGAAATTCCCTGTAAAACCTTTTAATCAGTGAAGGGACAACAATCTTGAGCATCACGGTGGAAATTTCTGTAACCACAACAAAACCCAAGCTCTTAACTGCATGAATTGAAAAATGGCTTAGGACATAGAAAAGGAAAAAAAGAGATGAATTTTAGATGAGCGGTTAAATTTTGGGTGCTCCTGAGAAATCCCAAACACTTGCTCAGCCCTGATGTCATTTGAAATGTCTAAGCATCAAGCTTGGTGAATTTGCTTATAATTAGTCTTGCTAATTTTTATGAATTTTGGGAAGAGCTTCCCAAATGTTCTCAGCCTTCTGCTGCTCCTATTGCTCTGAGCGCGGCTGTGAATCTCGCTACTTATTTAGATGTCAAAGTGGTAACTGAAATATCCTTAAATGTCAATGCAGTTTGTGCATTAACACCCTTGAAAATTAGGCCTTTGTTCACCTCAAACTGGTGCTGAAGAAGGAGAAAAGAGGTGGCAGAACTTCATCTGCGGTTTTCAGTTAACTCCTTTGAATTCCGTGGGTGAAGGTTGTAACCCCAATTGTTATGGTTAAAGAATGGACAAAGCCCTAGATCATCTCCTGTGCTTTTCCGGCTGAAAGGCTGATTCTATTGTCTCAGACAAAATGAACACCTGGAGAGCATCAGACATGAAAAATGTATTTCCCAAGGGGTTCAGATGGCTCAAACTCCTGGAGACAGAACAGGTCTGAAAACATAATGAGCTGCAAAGTATGAATAGAAGTGAAAATACTTCATCTTAAAGAAGAGCCTGGGAGCAGATGTGGGCACCTCCAAACAGGGAAAAGCAGGGGCATGGGGAAGACTTGAAATAAACTTTTGATAAAAACCTTGTGGGCTGATAAATTCTAGGAAATGAGGATTATTGAGCTTTCCTTCTACTTGTGAATGAAGGGGACCTTCTCCTGTGGTAGCAATAATAGTTAGGAAAAACTGATTAGGAGACACCTAGAAGAATAGACAGATTCTCACTGTGGAAACCCCTGCTCATGCCAGGCCTCATCACAGGTCCCCAGTACCTTAAAAAATGTTTTACTTTTGCTTTGGTGTTTGTGTGAGTAGACAAGAGTCCAAGTTGGTGCTACCACTTGAGAAACTGCTGGTCTTGTGGTTTTATTGAGGAGTTATGGCAATTTTTGCTTTAACACTTCTTTTTAAACTGAAACACAGCATCTTGTGAGTTTGTAAAGCTTTGTTTGCTTTTTGTTTGGTTGGTCTGGTCTGTTTGTTTTGTTTGGGGTTTGTTTTTGGATGCTTGTTTGTTTGGGTTCTTTTTAATCGTCATGGGTAGTGGAGGTTTTCTGGCAAACTGGTAGCGGGGTTCTGTTCCAGACAGAGACATCTCATATGATTTAGGTATTTCAAATCCTTCTCTAGCAGAGAGAGCTATTCAATACCATAAATGCACCTAAGAAAGCATTTCAGACCCAGCCAGGCCTGCTTTTTGCCTTCTGAATTTCTTTGGGCACTATATGAACTCTGTTGACCCTTTCTGACCAAGGTGAACTTGGATGAGAACAGACAGACAGTGAAATATCAGTGCCTTCAGCTGGAGCTGATATCTTGCTTCTGTGTCTCAGTTCTGAGCATTTTCTGTTCTCACTGGATTGGAAAAAAAAAAGGGATTCTTGGCTACAGGGAGAATTAACTGTCATGGAGCCACGAGTGTGAGGACCTGCTCCAGGACAGGGACCAACTTCAGCACCTTGTTAGAAATTTCTTCTTTTAATTTAAACCTTTTTGGCTTGCAAACGTCTTTGGAATGAAGGTAATTGGAGCTGTAGGGTTGTAATAACAACCCCCAAATTCTCATTATTTTGTGTAATTGGTGGAAAAGGCTGAGAACTAGAAAAGGAAAATATTGACTTTCGTGCATTTAAGTTTTATTTATGTGATGCTCGTCCAAAAATCACCAAAATAACTCATGATACTTTATATATAAATATGTGTGTGTATAACTCAGGTCATTGAAAAAAATGTAAATTTCTCAGTCTCCCAAAAAGGAGCCCTCTCACAGTTTGTGGAAAAGCTGCAGACACTTTTGAAAACAAAAACTATTCTCAAACTTCAAAGGCCAGATAGAACTTTACATGAAACATAACCTAAAGATTTTTATCTCTCAGTGATTTCTGGGAACCTCTCCTATCCGTTGCTATTGAATTTGTTAAATATTGATAGTTTTTCCTTTTGGGATGGGATTTGGAATAAACATATAATTTCACAGTCTCAGGAAAAAAAAAAAAAAAAACAAAAACAAAAAATGAAAAAAAAAAAAAAAACAAAAAAAAAACAAAAAAAAACCCAAAAAAAAACCAGAGGAAAAGGAGGCAAATTGCAAGTTTGGATGAGAGAAACTGATAAAATTTGGTTTGGCAGCATTTAGTTGGGAATTTATGAAAGTCTGGTTTACTTTCTAGGAATAATCATAACTGCTTTATAGTTTTTTTAAGACTTTTCTTCAGGATATTGCCAGTATTTTCACGTTTATGACTTGAAGAATAGGTATATTTATCATTATAGGCAAATGTTAATACAACTTTCGTTATTTTCAAACCTTTAAACTTAAAGGAACTGTCAAGAAATTGACTGCACTAAAAATTATTCCACTTTTTGCTGGGATTTGTGTTCATACAGAGAATTTCACTTTATTCTGAGACATATATTTTAATACAAGTACTCTTTTAATAGCATATTACGTAAGTTTCCATTCCTGAAAATGTACATTAGTTTATAGATTATGGGAATGTATCTTTTACAGGAGCTGGCAAATACGATTGAGGTCCTTGATGATTAGAAAACTAGAGTTAGATCTGAATATCAGAATTATTTACAAGCATGAGTATTTTTAAAGAATATCCAAATTTTGCAGAAAGTGTGCATTTTAGTTAACTGGCCTGATTAACCACTAAATTTGTCAAAGAGAATAATAAATAAAACATCATTTGGAGGATACTTCTGTTTCAACAGAAATTCTTACCTCTAGAAATCATCAATGTGGTGCTCCTTCTTCCAGAATTTGTACAAGCCAATCACAGCTAATTAGGAAAAACAAGGCTTGGTATTTCTCTTTCATGGCTGAGTAGGTACCAGGCATTTACTTAAAAATAGTAATCACCAAGAAACTGCATTTAAAGTGGAGAAAAGAGAGAGTGGAAGGGGGGAAATTGGATCACATTTTGACAGTGAAAGCAATGAGTGTCCTGGATGGAATCTTTACAGCACAATATTTCGTGGCTCTTTTTCCAGTTTTGTGCAACTTTGCAAACGGGATCGTTTGTTACCAAACCTGTTCATGAATCTTGGTAATCATTTAGAGATTAAAATCAGCTTCAGCACTCAGTAATGTTTCAGTATAAGAAAGATAATGAAGGGAGGTGCAACTTGGGAGGTGAATCTTGGTTTTCTGGAAGGAAATCCTGGAATTCCAGAATGGTTCGGGTCGGAAGGGGCATTAAAGCACATGTGTGGGAACCCAGAGCTTGTCCTTGACTACCCTGGGAGCTCAGGGACCTGGGCAGGGGGCCCAGAGGGCTCAGAAGCCCTGGCACCAAGCCCAGGACACCTGTGGGTTGGATTTTAGCCCTTGGGAACGTCTGCCAGCTTTAAAAGAAAAACTACAAGTCTCACAAGTTTAAATAGAGTAATAGTAAGATTGTCACAGGGTGGAAAAGTAGATTTTGGGTTTAGTACATGGGGGTGGGTGAAGCCAAAATGGAGGAACCACGTGGCTTTTGGGCTTCTTCCTTCTTCTTCATCTCCTCCATGATTCTGCTGTGGTGGTGGCACTGGTGATTGGTTTAGGTAGAATGCACACTGTCTAATGTAGGTGATAGGTATTGGAAAATAATTGTAAAGAAGGTATAGGTAGTTTTTAATATCAAAAGATAACCACCACCCTTAGGGCAGGGATGGCCTCGGACTGTCGGGCTGTGAAGGCCTCGGCAGGACAGAGAGAGAAATGTTTTAGATAAGGTAAAATAAACAATACAAAAAAACCCAAAAAACTAAAGACCAAAGATTCTACGTTCCTTTTTTCATCTCGGGCAAGGAAAAGGACTCTTAACATCTCAGGGACGTTTCTGCAAAAGCAGAAAACCCCACACACATGTTATTCCAAACCCCTGCCATGGGCAGGGATACCTTCCACTGGAGCAGGTTGCTCTAGAGCTGTTCTGCCATTTCATGAGGTATTCCTCGGTATTGTGAGGGATAAATGGAACAGCTTCCCCTGGTTCAGGCTTTGGCCATTGTGCTGTAGGAAATTCTCTTGGGAGGCTCACTAGGAAATAGAACATAGAGTAGAACCATGGAATATCCTGAGCTTGAAGGGACCTTTCAAGTTTGACAAGGATCATCGAGTCCAACTCAATGCACAGACCCCCCAACAATCCCCCCTGAGCATCCCTGTGAGGGCTGTCCAAACACTCCTGGAGCTCCAGGAACCTTGGGAATGCGCCCATTCCCTGGGGAGCCTGGGCAGAGCCCAGCACCCTCTGGGGGAAGAACCTTTCCCTGACACCCAACCTCACCCCTCCACCCAGCACAGCTTCCTGCAGTTCAAAGAACAGCAATACAGTAAGATGAACTCACATTATTTATCTTTGGGTTTACGCATTTCTTCCTATTCTTAAGTGCAGTTTGGAACTGCTCATCCCATTTACTGCAGAAAAGTTGAAAACTGGGCTGCAAATTAGCAAAAAAGGAGTGCTGGGATTTCCACAGCGAGCTCAGAAATCTGTTTCACATCACTCAGCCAGGCAGGGCACTGCTGTGAGCTGTAAATGTGCTTTCTCCCCCTGTGTGGGCAGTGAATCAGCAAATGCTCCCGGAGTTCAGGGGGAAATGTCAGGTGCTGTTTCAAAAGCTGGGCTTCCACAAGCTCCAGGGTGGGTCCTCAACAAGGGACCCACCTTGGAATTAAGGATCCAGTGGCAATGTCAGTGCCCTTATCTCTCCCCCTCTCTGAATTGGGAAACCAATGCCTCCCAAAGATGTGCTGCCTGTTTTGGTCAATTGATGCCTGACCACAAACTGCTTAATAAATAAGTTCTGTCTGGAAAATATTATTCCCTGAAATCATGTCTGAATTACCCAAAAGTCAAATTAAGTAATTGAGAAAGCATCTGCTGTGTGGAAGGATGTTTGTTTGTTTGTCCTGTGTCTTGTGGTAGGTTTTTTTTGGTTTTTTTTTTTTTTGGTTTACCAGGACAATCACTGGAGCATGTCTGGGAGAAGGTTTATTTGCAGAACCACAACTCAAATCTTGAGATGAGGGAGCATTACAAAGAAATGGCATGGCTTTCAAATGAAGGCTACAAATAGGTTTGCAACTTTCTTCTGTCTTTGGTAAATTACCCAAGTGAAGCCAAATCACATTCCTAAAGACAGTCCCCTGGCATCCTTCAATAAACAGATTTTGCCCTGTGTATAAAATGTTTAGCTCAGTGCTTTATGAAGTAAAGGTCATCTGAACAGAGATGTTGCAATAAAGGGCTGCCTGAAAGTGCTTCCACTGAGCGTGAACAGCAGCAATATTGCCTTGAAAACTCTGGGCTAATTGATTAAACTTGCAACAAACTAATTTTAATTAGCCATACTAGCTTAACTTTCTTCTTCCTTTTTATGATTCTGAAGGTTTATTAATGGTGCGTGTACAGCCCCAGTTATTTATTAGAAAAATTGTTAAGGTATGAGAGAGAAATATGAATATCACACAGACTTTGACTGTTTTGCATGAATATTTTCTGCTAAAATGCACCTGCTTTTAGCTAGGAGGTAAAAGAAAAAGTACTTGCTTTTTTCGTTGCTTTTTTCATTAGTCCTTAACCATGTATTCATGTATTTTCACCCCAAGATTCATGTATTTACACCCTAAAATTACTCCTAACTCTGATACCTCTCCTGAAGCTCTTAGGAAACAATCACTGCACGTATGTTTTTAGTGCTTCTTGATCTCCTATTTATGTCTGTAACAATCGACTCTGTCCAACCTGACCTTGATGCACTTGATAACTTTTCATATCCTGAAGAGTAAAAGCACTGGGTGCGTTGGATCTTTATGCAACAGCCTCGTTTTCAAGACTGTAATCATAAAATTAAGTAAAGACAAACCTTTTTCCTCAGTACGTACATAAAGGTGGATTTTAGCTATAAAATATTCATGTAATGGCTGTGAAGGTGGCATTTTTTCTCCCCCTTTAACCCCTCTTTCTCATGGAAATGGCATCTGAGCTTAGCATAAGAGAAGGGAAGCACCACTAATCTGAAATTTCAGTGCAAGGGCAGTGTGGTTCTGTCAGGGGGTTTAAAACCAGACCTGCAGCATGGTCTGGTACCTCTGACGCTGAACTCGACAGCGGGCACAGAATCCCAGAATTATTTGGTTTATAAGGAACCTTAAAAGATCATCTAGTTCCAATTCCATCACGAGCACACTGTCCTTCTTCTGGGTGTGTTTCTTCCTGTGATGGATTGGGGAAGTTGTACTTTGTGTCTTCAAGGCTAAAATGTTTTGGTCTCCTGACAAAGCACGTGGCAGCAGCAGCAGCAGCACACTGGGAGGTTTATGGTGACAGGCTGTGTTTTTAAAGCCTGTATCACCAGGCAAGGGGATGCAGCTCAAAGGGCTGTAGGATTTTGGCAGGAGCCCTGGCTTTGTGTAGAGATAAGGGATGACAGACCCTGTACTGCCCGTCCTGCAGTGGGACAGTGGGTCTGGGGCTGGGTGAAGCCCTGGGGTGCCAGGCACCAGCTCTGTGAGCACTGGTGGCTCTTCATTCTGTGTAGAGTGGAAACTCTGGGCTTCCTTGGAGGTGTCCAGACCCATAAAGTGCTGTTCCACAAAAAGATAGGAGTGGGAGCTGTTCCTGGGCAGAGCTGGGCACTCTGTGTTGTGCTGAAACCTCATCCCGGGGCTGTGGTTGTCAGCTGTCCATCCCTTCTGCTGCTGAGGTCAAACCAACCCATCATCCCTTTGAATTTAGCACACAAGGTGACAAGAGTGTGACATCCCTGAGAGTGCTCCAGATGTGCTGTGTGGAGCAGGGACAGCCCTGACGTCAGGCGCCAGGCGGTGCCTGCCAAGCGCCCGCGGATGGCTCCTGTTTGTTTTGCTCCAGCCCATCTGCTTGGGAAGGAGCTGCCTTAGCGAGCTGCTCCTCGCTGGGAGCTGGTGTTGGGGCCCAGCCTGTGCTGGTGGGCACAGCCCTGCTGTCCTGTCCCCTGGGCAGGGCTGTGCTGAGGGGCAGTGCACGGGATGAGGATGGACGCTCGCTGCCAGCGAGTTGCCACCAGGCTGCTGGCTCAGGTTGCCCACAAGTACAAGCTGGAGACTGTGGAAATGCTTTAGGGAATCAGTGTTAGAAGCAGCAGAAAAAGAAGCCTATTCTGGGACTGTCATTTAGTCTGAATTTCAAGGTGGTTGAAAGAAAAAAAGGAGGGGGTGAGGAGGGAGGGAAGCCTCCAACACCGTCTCTGCTGTGGGAAGTGGGAATGTCACTGTGGGCACTGAAGATGTTCAAAAGCACTTTCAAAATGGGACATGTGGACAAAATAAACCTCAGTTCCTCTTCTCCCTGGTTTGATTTCAGATGTGTCCCCTAATGCTGCACTGGGGCAACAGCCAATTTGTTTCATGAGAGCTGGACTGAGGAAATGTTACGGTTAACGAGAATAGCCCCCTTTAGTTAGGTGTTGCAAATCTGGGGCAAAAGCTACAACTGTCTTTAAATTAGACGCTGTAATAGGTGTTCATTGTGCAATGTGGACTTGGAGCTTCAGTGAGTGAATGCTAAATTTATTACAGTACCCTCAGAGCTGGGGACTCACTTGCCAAATAGGCTGATCCACTAATTCACTTCGCTTGGAGCTGCTCTCAGAACAAAACCAACTTTCAAACATTTTCCATTTGCAATTGTAATCAAAGGACAAGCAGTGATACAAGAAATGAAGCAATGTGGGTGAAGTAGAACAAAATCATTTAGTGGGCTACTGGAGTAACAATTTAAAATGTTTAAACATGCCAAAAGGAAGGAGGGGGAAGACCAGAATTCCACTTTCATGAACAATGTATCAGAAAATGAGTGAAAATATCAAGTGCTGGCTAGAAATCTAAGGTGAGGGTTTTCTATTTTGTGTATTTAAGGATTTAATGCATTTGAAAACTTGGCAGGCAAGCTCCCGTGTTGGAAGCATGAACTGATGCTGTACTTGGTTCCTCAGTCCAAGGGAATATCTAGCGTGGATGGCACAGGGAGTGAATGCCAGTTAAAAGAGTGTTAATGAGGTTAGAGAGAACTGATCAGGGATCAATAAGTGTTCTTGGGAAGAAACACTCAAGTGGTGAAGCCATTTTATCACCTGATGGCTGAGCTAGAAACGGATATTATGGTGAAGGCTGGGATTTTACAGGACTAGTGCAATTTGTGGTCTCTCTTCAGCCACACATTCTTGAAAATGTTTTTTAATAAACTCTACAGAATGTTCCCAAACCAGCTTCTTTTTCTGTCTTTTCCTCAGTTTTTTTCTTCCCCTGCAAATGTCATAGGAAACCCTGCAGCCTCTTCTCCAGGCTCAATTAGTGCTTTCAGTTCCTATTAGGTTTTGGGATCCATCTGACCCTCCCCGCAGCCCTCCTGGCCAGTGCCTTCCCACCAGCAGAACTCTGCTCCCTCCAGTCTCTCCCAGGCAGGCTGCCTGGAAGGCAGGGATGGAATCTCCTCTTGCTCTTAATCACTGTTGATTAAATAAATTAAAAACTGCTTTTATGCTTGATTTGTGAACACGTGACTGCTGCCTCCTGCCCTCCAGCCCATGGGTGCTGCAGGTGGCTGTCCCAGCAGACCTTCTCTGTGGTCAGTGAGAGGTGGGAAGGGGGAGAGAAATAGTCACCAGGTCTGCTCTTGGTCGATATTACTGCTTTTTTTGAGGGGAGGTTTGGCCATTTGGGTTTTGTTTGGGTTTTTCTTACCTGAGGACAGTATTTCCAAGCAGTGGTGTAGTCTCAGGTGAGTTCTGGTGAGGACAAAGGTAAAGAAAGGGAATATTGCAGATACAAATCCTGTCACACTGAAGCTGAGAAGTCATGCTCTAATTTCAGATGGACTTTGGGATTTGCATTTATCACTGGATGCTCACACTGAAGACCTCGGTGAACATTCACCTTGCTCCTCTCCAAACGTGAGAGGGATTTCTGTTCGTGTGTCATTAAAATTTACCTGTGTGCCTTTGGCAAGGGCAGGAAGAAGAGACTTTCCTGAGAGATTTGAGTCTTTTCTGACTGATTAAAAGCTGCAGAAACTCATTTAGAGATGATGACTACTTGCTTTGCTCTCAAGGTTATTGTAGGTTTTGTTTACTGGCACAGATTTCCCAGAGAAGCTGTGGCTGCTCCATGCCTGGAAGTGTCCAAGGCCAGGTTGGGTGGAGCTTGGAGCACCCTGGGAGAGTGGAAGGTCTGGGAGGAGAAGATCCTTAAGGTCCTTTCTGGCCCAAAACATTCTTTGATACCATTTTTGTTGATTCAAATTGGAGATCACAAAGCAGAAGGAGAGAGAAGTAGGGAAAAAAATCCCAAAGGTGTTGCCAAATTCTCCTTTTATCCTCCATGAACACTTCGGTGGGAATTCTAGTCCAAAATGTGGCAATAATTCCATAATGTTCCTTGAAACAATTAGATGAGTGTTTTACTGCCCAGGAGCTCATCTTACCTGGGCAGTGTTGCACATAAACCCCCTTAAGCACCTTTTAACGAGGAGCTGGAGTTAATGGCCCTGAGCTGCACTTGGAGCCATCAGCCCTTCCCAGATGGTCATTAATCCTCAGATGCTCATTAAAGATAATATTTTGTAGCTTTTAAAAAGAATCCTGTGCCGTTTTTCCTTTAAGACACTTGTTATCCTGCTCCCAAGAAGGTGTCCACCCTGGCAAATATTGGGTTTTTTTGCACCCCTGGAGCCCCTCTGAGGATCAGGCTGGAGCTGAGGTTTACAAAGGAGGACAGTTCTTAAAAAAACATGTATACATAATATTGCATACATAATAGATGGGAATGGTTCCAAAACAATCTATTGCATAATTACCTAATTAATACAATCTGTAATAATTAAAAATCCTTTGGAGAATTTGTAAAAACATTTTACTATGCATGTGTCATAGATAATTTTTAGACTCGGTGTCTCAGCTGTTTGCTTTTTATTTTTTTTTTTTTTCTTTTTAATTTGGTCTTTCAAATTGCCAACAGTCTTATTGCTGCTTTGTGGCCCAGGCACTTAACAAATTTCATTTCTCAAATGGAAGGGACTGAATTTTCTCCCCAGAAGTGCAGTTCACAGGCAAGGGCAACATTCAGCACTAACTTTTCTTTTGCAGAGACAAACACAAAAGGCACGTTTAAATAAGTGTATTCCAAGGGCTTTTTCAACTGTTGGGGGGAGTTAATAAAGCAAAATAAAAATTTCAAAGTAACAAAAATTGCTTTGGGCTCGACTTTTAAATCAAGATAGAAAAATTGATTTTGCAGATGCATTATAACCCTACTCATCTCAAAATGGTCCCACAGTGCAATTGTATCAGCAGTGCTTATTTATATTTATATCTAGAGCATTGTATAAAGCTCTGCTGCTGTAAGTATCAGCTCCATGGCCTGTGGTGACGCCTGTTTGTGCGTTTGAGATGCACAGGCAGGGCATGACTCTGGCCCCAGAATGGCCTTTAACTCATCTGGCAGTGTCCAAGGCTGGGGTCAGTGGAGTTTAGAACAGCCTGGGATGGTGGAAGATGTCCCTGCTCATGGCAGGGGTGGAATGGGATGGACTTTAAGGCCCCTTCCCTCCCAAACCATTGTGTGATTCTCTTCAGCAGAGCACAGGAGCAGTGCTTGCCCCCCAGATGCACCATCCCAGCTCACTTCTCCTTTCTCTACCTTTGAGACACCATGGGAAAGCTTTTATTTCCCCTTCCATTTCCTTTTTTTTTTTTTTTCCTAAGAACCCAAACATCACAATTAAAGGATAATGATGAAATCTTTGTCCTGGACAACCCCTGATTGCAGCTGATCCAGTGCTACAAGCAGAAGACTTTTTCTCATTTTTCTCTCTCTGTGATGTGTAAACTAAAATGGCCTTGATTATATGTTAAATGTGGTTAAAAGGACTCAGTCTACCAACACTTAATATCAGGAAATTCTTCTCTGTGAGGGTGGGCAGGCCCTGGCACAGATTCCCAGAGAAGCTGGGGCTGCTCCTTGAACCCTGGGAGTGTCCAAGACCGGGTTGGATGGGGCTTGGAGCAACCTGGGACAGTGGAAGATGTCCCTGCCCATGGCAGGGGGGGGAATGAGATTTTCTTGAAGGCCCCTTCCCACCCAAACCATCTTGTGATTCCATAATTATTTGTGATTTGTGCACCCTGGGATCTGTAACCTCGATTTTATTGTTTCCAAATCACTGTGAGTTCAACAGTCAGGCAGCAAACTTTGCAAACCCACGATTTTGTGTCATTAAAACCCACCCTGACTCCTTATCAGGGAGAGAAATTTCCTTTGAATAGATGATTAAGCATAGTGGACAGCACTAAGTGTGTGGTCAATGCAGGAGGCGCTCAATGAATAATTATTAGAAAATAAAGGATTTTTGCTTCATCGAAGTGTGGGGTTGCATCTAATTGATTCTTAATTGTGAAATCCATTTTTCACCTCAAAAGAGCCACTGATAGCTTTGTCATCTGCATTTGTGACTCAGCTTTGCAGGATCTGGAGTCTTTAGTACCTGAAATGAAAAGATTCACCTCTCTACACTTGTGGTTTTCAGAAGGAAAACTTTCCAGGGAAAGCAAACTGGAGAATTTGGCCTTTTGGGCTCATTGACGATGAGATGGGAAAAATCCCAAAATTACGAAGGGAAGAGGGAGGGTTGCATCCAAACCCAGACACTCTTGCAGGGAGAAGGCAGGGGATGATGCAGACTGAGCTCGGTGTTGTGAGTGACACTGTTGTTGGCTTTATCCAGTGTTGGCAAAACTGGGGGGAGAAATGAAAAGGGGAGGTTTTGAAGCACAGCCTTCTGGAAGAGGTTTTGGGTTTATTTTTGCTTTCCTGAGGCTTTGCCTGGGTGCTGGCTGTGCTGAACACTGTGTGGGATGGCCTTGGCTTGTCAGCTGAGCACATCCTCATTCACATTTCTTTTCTGGAGATCACCTGTAACTCAGAGATGGAACTTGATTTGGGCTCTTTCGGATGGAATTGTCTCTCCAGAGCAAAGTATTTTCCAGCCTCCCTGACAAAAGTGCATGAACATCTGTTTTGCACTCAGAATCGACAATCAAGGGTCAGGATCAGCCCAAATCTGTGCTCTCAGTCCCCAAACCACAGCACTGTGGGTCACTGGCCACCTCTTTCCTGCACAAGGAAATTCCCCTTGCTCAGAGCCAATGTCAACGTTCCCGTGACAAACTCTGCCCCAACTTTTGGCAGCAGGGTTCAGGCAAGTCAAGGAGCTGTTGTGTTCTCCCCAGATATGTCATGTACCTTGAGATATTTAATTCTGGCTGCAGATGTTAAGTAACTTCTTGATTTTTCCTAACTTGAGCGACTAAAATACTTTTTTCTTTTTTTTATTTTAGTCTCTGTTTTGCAATCACTGGATCATATGATCAGCCTAAGGATATACAATTTGCAAATGAAACCAGATTATTATTAGTCTTGGCTATTTCAGCATGGGGAGGAAAGGAGAAAAAAAAAATCACGTGCACATTTTTTAGATCAGTTTGTTTTACCAGCTTCTCAAACACTCTCTGGGGAAGGTAACGACCACATGAAATAGGTTTTTGTGCACAGGGTGGCTGGTACAAGTGGCAACCTGAAATGCTCCTTTTAGTCCATGAAATAAAATATTAAAACAGAACTCAAAGTGTATTTTAGGTTTAGGTGAAAAGTAAGACACACATTTCTATGATTTTTTTTTTCTTCTTGGTCATATTTTTTTCTTCCCCGCTGGCAGGAGACTTCTTGAGAGTAATTGTGCCAGCAAATTAGCATTTCCAGTCCTTTAATATACATTCCTGGAGGTATTCTCTTCCAAGGAGAGCACTTCTGGGAATGACAACACATGCTTGGGAGGGCTCCAGCTGTCTGGCAGCGAGGTGTGCTCAGCATCTCTTGCCTTTCAGTGGTTGTTGGAGGACACCTGTGTCTTATTTGCTGTGCTACACCTTGCAAGTTTTGACTCTTCAAAAAGATAATGTTCCTGCCAGGGGGCTCCTGGCAGCCTGCCACAGCCCGTAACTCCTCCTGTAGTCACCACTCAGGTGTCACAGATCACTTGCAGTAATTTTTCTTGATAGCCATAAGTTTGGCATGACTGATGTTGTCCTTTCTACCCTCTTGTTTTTGATTTCATGTGCCTTTGCAAACAGTTACACTAATTCAAAATGAGCTCTGGCTGCTCAAATCATCTGTGGCCTGGTGTGTGAGAGGATGTAGCACATCATCTGAAAGGCAGCAGTATGTTTTGTGACATCATTGTGACACCATGTAAAACATCCTGTGGCAGCTCTTACTGCACAGGTGCCATTGCACTTTGCATCAAAAGGCTGGGGATGTCTTTTGTCACTTTGCTAATTGCCTTGTCTTCCTGTCTGGGAGCCTCCATCGCCCTGGTGCCATGGAGAGGGAGGAAGGTGCTGCTGCTCCTGCCCTCGTGCCCTGCCCCACACCAGCTCGGGGCAGACACAGCTCTGCTCTGATCCTGGCTGGTGCTGGCTCCCCAGTGATTTCATAGTGTTAAAGTTTGGGAGAATTGGGATTGCCCAGCCTGGAAAAGAGAAGATTTGGGGTGACCTAGTTAAAACCTTGCAGGCCGTGAAGGGAGCTGGCCAGAAAGATGGGGAGAGAACAACTATAAGAGCACGCAGTGACAGGACAAGGGGGGATAGCTTAGAGCAGATTTAGGCTGGCTACCAGGAAGAAATTTTTCCCTGTGAGGGGGTGATGGCCTGAGACAGACTTCCCAGAGAAGCTGTTGCTGCCCCTGGATGCCTGGAAGTGTCCAAGGCCAGGCTGGACAGGGCTTGGAGCAGCCTGGTTTCCCACCACATGTGCCCCTGTCTGTGACAGGGGATGGAATTTGGGCACAATGATCAGTCTGTCCTGTGAGGAGGGAGAAAATAATTTTTAGTCTGGAGGGGTGGCCTAGCAGGTCTTCTCAGGGCTTCTTGCTCCTGAAAACTGCTGGTAAAGTTGGTAGAGCTCATCCAACAATTCTGAGAAAATGAAACTCTGGGTAATGACACCTTGGCTTGCAAGGAAAGAAGGAAGGCATCTGAACTTAATATTGAATTCTTGGGGTGTACTTTTTTTTGAATTTCAATGCCTTCTGCTGCTTAGAAATGTAGCTTTACTTGCACAGAGTTTACTCTGCAAAATGCTTGGCAGGGCAGCAAGATTTTTCACTTATACTCAGTCCTGTCACATGTCACTGTCTCAAAGGCCTTTTACAACCTAAAGGATTCCATGATTTTATGTCCTGTTTTAACCGGGTGAGCCTTTAAGTGGCACAGTTCAGAGCTCTCTTCTGGCTTCCTCAAGTTAAGTAGACACACAAAAAGCTCTGAAAATGTTTTTCTCTGAAGCAATCATTGCATCAACCAAGGGAAGTCCATCTCTAATGCACAAAACAACTCTGGTGCCCCTCCCCCAAGACCTATTCCTCAATTTCTAACTTTGTGTAAAGTTGAAATACTTAACTCAGCCTGTTGTAAGCTTTGCAAGAATAAAGCCCAGCATCCCTCACTGTGATTTATTGTGTCTGGGATAGAAATCTTTCCCAACTAAGATCAGTCTGGGCATCATGGATGCAAAGTGAAGCAAATAGGATGTTACTTATGGATCAAATACAGCCCATAATTAACCAGTGCTGGCATTACATTAGTACTGACAATTTACAGTTACAGTGCATTTGCACAGTGCTTTATGCTGTGATTATCCCATGGAAATTTGCGATAACTATCACTAAAGCTTACATTTAAACTTTTCTATTTTTTTTAGGCATGAGAACAAGATAAGCTTTTGGAGAATTTTACAGGTGTTAGGAAAATTGGTTAAGGAATTATCATCGGTATTTTATGAATCGTGTTGTTCCCCACCCTTTTCCTCTCTGTAGGAGCATTTTGCTGGTACCTTTTGATAAGAATTTACAGGTAATTAACAATCTATTATTCCTTGTTCTTTTGCCTTTAGCTCTAAAAATATGCACACTTAGGATTTCTTGTTTATTTGGGCTGTTTCATACCTGGAACTTTTTGAAAATCTCTGTCTTGAGATTGAAACCTCTGATTCAAACTTGGAGCAGAGTTTCTTATGTTTCTGGATAAACCACTTTTTGTGATTTTTCTTAATTTTCCCCTCACTCCTCCCAGATTGTATAAAAATATGAAAAAAACTACAAAGTGGTGTTTTCCCCCTTCCATACATGGTGTGATGGAGCAGAAACTCGCAGAGAAAATGAAGTCATGAAACCTCAGACAAATGCAAGTAAAAATAAATGACCAAAAAAGAAGTGAGGTGTGAAGTAGGTAAATTTTTAGTAGCTCTGAAATGCAGATCCCTGGTACATTCATTGCAGATGACATGTTTCATATAGTTTTATTGCATGCAAAGTTTATTTTGCAAATTATGGATCCTTTGGTGCCACTTCATTGGGTGCTTTAGGAATCCTGGAGATACTGGAGGGATGCAAATAAACCAAGCAGTGAATAGCAGTACCAGAACAATGCACTGCAGGGTTTTATGTTGGTCAGGGACTAAATTTTATCCTTCATTTTAGAAGGAGATATTTATTACAAGAAAGACTTGCTGATAATTTTTTCACAGTGTGCAATGGAGCATTATTTAATTAAGTGCCATATAAGCTGGACAAGGGAAAGTTCAGCAGGGCAAGTGCACTTGGGATGCTTTATAATTTGTTCCTTAACTATGAGTGTACTCAGTGTGGCAGGTTTGAGGAATGAGGAATATCTGCCTCTGGATGCATGAGGAAATAGGATTTCAGGCAAACCATAGGTCCAAAATAAAAGGGGACATAATCTTTATCAAGGTACCTCCTTCCTCAGAAATGCAAGAAGACTCAGAGGTTTTTCTTCAGGAGAAATGAGATGAGCCCACAGTGAGTGAGTGTCACTGTGCTCAGTCTGGGGACATCAGGATTGCTTGGGGAAGAGATGGAGGTGCTGAGAGGAGAAGCCAGAATTCCTTTTGACAACAAAACTCAGAGGCTAAAATTAGGATGGTGATGGTTGTTCATCCAAAGATTCCAATAAAACCTGTCCAGTTTGGTTTACTTTAGTTCTGGCAGTATCAATTTGGCTGTTTAACCTCCAGCCTTTAGGTGAAGTGAAGGATGTTAGCGATGACTTTTGTGACACCACTGAAGCAGTCACTGATCTGTTACCCCTCAAAAAAACCCCAAAACCCCTCAAAACACAAAAGAAACCAAAACAAAATCCCTTCCCATTACAAAAACTGAAGGCCCAATATGCTCACAAATGCTGTTGGAGTGGTTGGATGCTCATCTGAAAATATCAGAGAGAGCGATGGTAACCAAAATTTATACTGAAACTCAGTGAGTGCTATGGACAAATGAACTGCACAAATCAATGTTAAAAATACAAGTTTTCATTTAAATTGGGAGCTGGGCAAAGCCTTGTCAGGGTTAAACAGGTCAGAGAGACTCTGGCTTGGGCAGTTTGATATCCAGGATGCTATATGATGAAAATCTATGAGCTAAGTTTAATTTAAGACATGGTTCTCTGTGAAAATGAAATCTTTACTTGGAGCACTTAGGGGGAGGTATTTTTCATGCTTGTTCATCCATATGTGTCTCATTTCATTCTGCATAAATTTGCTGTGAGTTTGACCACAGCCATCGGGTGAAGTGGAATCAGAGCACTGCTGATCACTTCAGTTGTCTGATCAAAATGCCTTTGATGCCTTTGTTGGAAACTTTAGGGCTATCAACAACTCTTAGAATGAAAGCAGGAGGGGAACTGATGGGGATTGAAATGGTGAGAAAATCAAGGATGTGTCAGAAGACCAAGATATCTTGAATTGAAATCCTGGCACAAACCCTTTAACTGCCCAGGTTAAATCTTCTTTCTTTCAAGAATTATTTAATAAGCTCATTTTTCCTGGAAAAGTTGTAACTTCTTTCACCTGAACAACTTATTGAAGCTCCATTTTACTCCTGGCATGCATGCAGAATCAAGTCTTGCTCTGCCACTGATTGAACACCCCTCCATCACTTTCTCATGCCCTTCTTGCACCCCCTGAAGTTGCCCAACAGGTCTGGGACATTCTCATGCATTTCAGAAGATCCTGCCCCCTCACCCAGAAAAGAGTTTCATTCTTAAAAATCAAACTCTTGAAACCAAGAGTTTCATATCAGCAAACAGGGAAACCGTGCAGAGAACAATGCATGTCCTAGAAATCAGAGTTGTGGCTGTCAGCAGTTTTAGGCAACGGCAGAAGTTTTGCTGAACCACTGAAAGGAACTAACAAGAGGAAGATGAGCAGAAAAATGTATCACAGTAATCAAATATGATTGTAATGAGAGCATTTAGAAGAATCTCTGAGTAAGTTAAGTGAGAAAATGTCTTTTTTTCTGGAAACACTTTAGATGGGGAAATACTGAAAGTGCTAAGATGTAGAAAGCATTCTGCCAAAAATTGACCAGGTTTGATAAAATATTCCAACAGTGGGATACCTGTTGTTGCAACGCAAAGGAGTGTTGCCCCTTGTCACAAAAACATTTCTATGTTCTCTAAATCACTCATGATCCTTTCTTGTTTGGACTGGGTCAGGCCAGGAGAAAAATTTTTTGAGCCTAAATTGTAAAAAATTAAAACTAGAAGATGGACATAGCAGAATTTGAAGGAATATTATAAATAGATCATCTTTTCAGTGAAGAAAACACCCTCCCTAATGGTACAGAGCACTTAATGAATACTGGAGGAACTGGAATAAACCCCAGCAGAGTAACACACCCGATTCCTGCATGGCTGGAGGTACGGGAAAGGAGAACAAACAAAATCCTGGCGCCAGCCAGGACAGAAACTGAGCACTTAGTCCAGCACAGGACATTAGACAGCCCAATAAAACTCCATGGTTCACAGGGCTGAAGGCAGCTGCAATCTCTAATAACATGAGTACAGTCAAGGACCCTGCACCAGAGTTAATAAGCAGATCATTACAGACTCTGACCAAGGCAGTCTCCACACTGACCTAATCGAAATCCAGAATGAACATTATCCTAACGTGCATGATGAACCAATTAGCCCTGAGCTGGGTTGCTTCCACCTGCTCTAGTATCTCAATTTAGAATGGCAAATTAAAACAAAAAAGAGACGAGAGAACATGTCAGAGGTTGTTTAATGTGGGAAGATGGCACAGGCTTTAAGAAAACTGGGTTCCTCTGAGGCTGCAGCTCAGTGCTGCCAAGCAGGCCAGGATTTTATGGATCTCCATGTTCCCATTGGGATGGGATGGCCAGCCCCCAAAATAAAGGGGAACTCATCAGGGAATTTTGCTGGATCCAGGGATGTGAATTAACAACTGTGATGCCTGAAGGGTCTGCTCTGTAGATTAATTTTCTTCCTTCCTGAGGATGTTTTCCATCTCCTTGCCCTTTTTCAGAAATTGCTATGACCATCCAGGTCAGAAAAGAATTCCCAAAAGGTTTTGCCAGGCTTGGTCTCTGTGTGACTTTGTTTTACACTGGAGAAGAGGGAGGGTGCCTGTGCCTCAGGATACTCTTTGGGCAGGGGCAGGATTTGGATCTCTTCTCTTGGAACACCTGCGTGTTTTGTTCTCTCGTTCAGTTAGAAAAGAGATTGTGAATAATCCGGAAAACCAGGTTTGCTCTCCTGACTCACTGTGGTTTCAGTGAAAGGAGTGTGACTTACCCTTGCTAATTTTTAGCAAGCCATTAGCCTTAATGCATCCTAAGGGGAGTGAGATGGAAAAGTGGAAAAATGTTGTGTATGGATTTACCCTGCAAAGGAATTTAAGAGTTGGCCTTTGCTACTTGCAAATGCACGTTGGTCCTTTCCTCTGTGTGAGGATCCACCCAGGAGCACCAGAGTTGTGTTAACAGAACTTTGAAGAGCCCAGAGATGGGTGATTGGCACAACCCCCCCGTGCAGACAGATTTATAGGGTCATGACAGCTCAGTGCAGAAAGCAAACACACAGGAATGTGGCAGAAGTAGACCCAAGCATAACACAGGTGATACTTCTTACTTTGTTTTAGGAAAATTGGTAAAAGGAAAAATAATCCATAGCCTACAAGCAGCCTGGAAAATGCAGCTGCCAGATGATATTTTCAGTACCCAAATTAGCTACTAAGTGTGATATTTATGGGTGCATTGTTTTAGCACTGTTCAGTAAAGGTGAATTTCTTGCCTTTTTCTCAAAGTTATTTGCTGTCTTTCCTTTCAGACTAAGCACATCATTTGACTGTTCTGCACTCTGGGTTAGTAGGTTTTGTTTCTAATCTGCTATCTTTCTCTGGTTTGGATGTTCATTCGTTAAACCTTTTATTCAAATCCTTTGGGGATTTGTGCTAACTGCATGAGTTCCTGTAGAGTAGAATCCAGATTAATGTGTCCCAGCTCACCTTGCACACACAGCAAAGGTGTTCTCACCTGTGGGTGCGTGTGCTTGATATTCAGGAAGAATCAGTGATCTACTGGTAGATTATTTTACATATTTTATATTACCCTGATTTTGCAAAGCTCGGGATTTTGGTGTTTCTAGCTTTTACAGTCAGCTGGGGAAAAGAAAGGGAGGAATGGCCGCAAAGAAAGATATTAATCCTCAAAATCTCATTCTTTGGACGTTGCTCTGTAATCAAAGGGCAGACATTCCCTGCTCTGCAAACGGCCCCCACCAGTGGCCTCTTGCACCAGGCAGTGCTGCTGACTCTCGTGATTTACTGAGGCTCTCATGACTCTGCACGTTTGCTCCTCTGTGGTTTCGGAGGGGAGTTTGAGAATAAAGTCTGCGAGATTAAACAACAGGAAGGGCAATTAAAGTCTGTAATGCATCACTCTGGAGGTCCCTGTGCTCTGCAGGGTGGGTTTGGGGTGGGCAGAGGATCCTGAGCACTGGTGGCACTGCCAGCACCAGGCGCTGAGGAAGCCACGTGGCCACGTTGGCTGGAAATGTGACAAAGGACACGAGCACCAGGATGGCGGTGGAGGCTGACATGTGGAATAGGTGGTGAGGACCAGGGAGCACAAAGAAAGACTCCAAGCCCCTGAGTACACATACATATCCTAGAGCCCTGGCTTTAGCTGGGAAATGGGAAAGGTTTTAATTTAAAATTTGATTTAAGGGAGAGAGACTTTTTCATTAGCGTAGCAGTTACTCACTCAGTTGGGAGCTATTGGAAGAAATTAAAGTACATTTGGCAATCTATATGCTTCAAGCAGGAATGGGATCTATCTATCTATTTATCCACCTTTCTGCCTAATCACATAAATTCCATGATATCCAGGGTTACATTTTCCCTTTTCTCAACGGCTGCAAAATCTGCCTGCCTGAAACCCCACAGAAAGGAGAAAGTTATTATCAATGTCAACCACTCTCTTAAGTTCTTGTATTACTGTTTCTTTCTGCTGTTAAGGGATGGGTTTTCTCTCAATTGGCTGAAAAATCACACTGGAAAACATTTTGTTATTGGCCTTTTTTTTTTTTTTTTTTTTAATTAACTNAATCTAAGACAAAAACAAAGGAGAGTGGTTTGGGGAAGTGTGTGTTGTGTTCATAGCCCTGTGTTAATATGCAGTTGCCTCCTTTCTCATAGAGCTTAGCATAAAGTTTTGTAAGTTGTGGGCCTTTTTTTTTTTTTTTTTTTTTTTTTTTTTTAAAAAAAATTTTTAAAATGTCGCTTTTTCTTTTGGGTTAATTTA
>VYXF01004978.1:871183-939122 GCA_013397295.1 Polioptila caerulea
AAAAAAAAAAAAAAAAAAAAAAGTTAAGGAGTAAAGATTGAGGGAAAAATCACTGCAGAAGGCATAATTTTGGGGCTGGATAGGAAGAAGTGAGTGCACAAGGACTTCTGACCATTGTAGGTAAACGCAAAATGTGGGTATTGCACTGTAGGGTAAAGGAAATTCTGTTGGCTGGATTTACAGCAGCACATCTTCACCCTGATCAACAGCTGATAAAGGAACACTCCAAAACTCCTGTAGCTTTCCTTTTCCCTGGATTCGTGTTGGTGATCCATTTGTCTGCAGGGACACCGAGATCCCACTTGCAAACTCACTGGCAATAGTTTTCCCTTCCAGCTCATTCATCTATTTCTTCCTCTTAATATTCAGAAACTTTAAAGAATTTCAGTATTAACACTCTTCTGTGACTCATTCTGAACTACATGACTGGCATGTGGTTTGCTTCAGTGCATATTTGTGTTATGCTGGTTTTAGTTCCTTTATTTTGTTTTGTTATGTGTTTGTTATTTGGAAATCGGTTCTCAGGAATATTTTGTTTGACCATCATGGGTTGTTTGACCTCTTTTGGTACCCGGTTCACAGCAGGGAGGTGGCACTTGTGCTCATAGCAAGAGTTTCATTCCCCTGGTTTGACAGGCAGTGGATCTTCCCAGTACATAGTTGGGTGCATATATTAAAACATTTCTACTGTAAATATTAATGTAGATGAAGCCCTTCCTACCATTTGTAAAATATAAGGAGGATAAAGTATAAACATAGGTAGGAAGTAAAAAAACTTTTAATTCTAATCTCATCCTTAAGGATCTACAGAAAAGAGGAAGTGATCAAACTCCAAATTAAACATATACTTATGAAAATAAAACTAATAATAGCAAACAAACCCAAACCATGATGCCAGCTTGCTCCAAGTTCCTCTTGGATTTAAGCAGTAGAAATGTTTGTTAAAAACTGGAAATATTCAGTCTAATGCCATTTACTATGTCTGGTTTGCTGTTAAATTATATTTTTGAAAATAAATAGATTTAGCAAGTATGAAGTTATATGGAATATTATCTTCTGAAGTTGTCTGAATTAAAGGAAGTATCCAACCAATTAAATTCTGTTCTCAGATTTTGTATTCAAGAAACTGTGTCCAGCTTGGGTTAAAGGGTTTTTTTCTGAGCTCAAGATTTCAGGATAAGATGAGCAAGCTTCTCATCCTTCCCATTTTCTTTTCTTCCTTCTATGTTATTAGAAACACCTAAATATAACAGCTTTATTCAGCTAAAGGTAACTGTCAGCTGGTGAACTTTCTGTTCACCTCCAGTTCTTTAAAGCTGCAGAAAAAACCCTTCATCCACCACAATTACGTTTGTGCTTTTTTGCATTGACAGCGTTGAAGTGGTGAGATTGGGGTTTGCAGAAAGAAAATGCCATGGCTGGGATGGCACTGTGGGCACTCCCTGGAGGAGTACAAATCCCACCTTCCAGTGGGCATAGCCAGCCCCGTCTAATTTTAGCCAGCTAAAATTCCCATCATTTTTTTTATGCTATGTGGCAAAACTTGATGCGACCCGAGTCCCCTCTTGATCTGTGGAGTAAGTAGTGGGCTGAGCAGAAAAACAAACAGCACGGGGCTGTGGGCACTGTAAACCCCAAGGCTTCATTCTGAGAGAGGCTGAGTTGGATCAGAGTAAATAAACAGGTCAGCAGCTCTGCAAACTCCCAGGACTGCCTGGCCCATCAGGCACTCAATGATTTTGGCCAGACAGTGCCTTAATATGTTCTGGAAGAGCCAAGGAGACTCTTTCTCTGGAAACAGCCACAACAGCAAGATGTAATCACCCCATTTGTGCTCAGAGGATCGTGCTCTGTCATGTGCTGTGATAAATGCTGAACACCTTTGCTGTAATGCTGTCACTAATTCCTTGCAATAATCCAAGGAGGTGATGGTTGTTATTAACTGAAAGCATCGAGTATCATAGTGGAGGATTTGCCTGACATCTTCTAAAAAAAGGGCCAAAGAGGAAAAATGGAAAACAACAACAACAAAAAATGAAGCAGGCGTTCCTGACAGTTGTGGTGTCACATTTGCACAGCTGGAAATTTTGAAATTTAAAGAATGGAAATTAATTTGTCAGTGCCAAGCAAGGCACATGGCACAACACAAGAAATAAAATAGATGTCTAACCAGAAAGAAAGCAACAGGAAATGGGATACTGGATAAATACTGGATAAATTTCAAATATATACATTTTGATCAATGTACCAAGCATGTGATATCCAAAAATAATGTTGACCTGGTAGAAACAAGCAAAACCACCTCTGTAATATGATATTGATCTTGTGACAGCTTTTTTTTATATTATTAGTGCCCTCATATATCTTTTTTTATGAAGTTCAAGTTTATAGCCTGCGCTATAATGAAAGTTTCAGGACTTTCACCTAGTTTCCTTATACTTTATTGGGAGAAGACTGCAATTATTTGCCTCTTTTAGCATGTATTTCCGGGAAGGACAGAGAGAGATGGGGATGTAGAAGTGAGTTTTGGCATGTGAAAATAAAGAATATTAGGCATTATAACCCAAACCAACCAGTGTTTGTCTTGGTTACAGCATTCAGGAATAGGACAGGTTCTTTGGGTCTTTTGTCTGGAAGGTGAGAGGGTTGCTTTGGATGAACTCTGGATTTTTTATGGAGCAGGTCTAATGTCCTCATGTTGGGATGCCCACAGTCACATTGGTGTAGAAAGTATTTCACAATTTGCAGGCTGCAATTCCTAATTTGTGGCTTTGGGTCCTGTTCTGAATTCCCACAGTACTTCATTGAGAAATTATGATAATGTTCACCATACATATGGGTGTATATATTAAAATATTTCTGCTGCAAACATCAATGTCTATGAATCTCTAGCCATCATTTGTAAAATATGAGGAAGATAAAGTCTACAGATGTCCTTCAAAAAAGACAATTTTTGCTTTTCTTCATATCTCTCCCCTCCCTTGAAGGACAGAAACCAGCATGGGCATCTGTCCACTGATACTAATTATGTAAAAAAATTATTTTTTATCTGATATATGTGACCCTATAGAGGACGCTAATCCAAATTAAATGCAGTTTTTATTTCTGTAACCTCACGATTGTTCTTGTGCCTTTTTTTCCTGGTCCAAGCCCAATTTTAAAGCTGCCCAGAGCATCCATGTTTTCTGTGACAGCACTAAGATCCAACCTCCACACTTAACCTAAGTTGTACTCAGTTTCTCTCTATATAGTTGCACTGTGATTTGGGGAAAAAGTTCTGTTTTCCTTGAGTTTTTCCTTACAGAGCTGCCCTACACATCCTTACCATTTTTAATCTCTTGGGAGATTATGTGTCAAAATTAAATGTGCCCAAAACTTATATTACTCAGTGTCTAAAGTACTTTTTTAGAAAGCTGAGGCTTGGTTTTTAATTTCTTCCCCCTCCTCTCCATGGATCTTGAGTTGCTGGGTATTTTTTATTTTAATCTCTAGTTTGAGAGTGATAGGCCAGTTGCCTGTCTAGTGCTAAGCATTGCATTTTCAAGATTATGCCATGAATAATTATTTCTTAAGAGCCTTTATTTTTCTCCTTGCAAATCTCTCAGCACTATTTTCTTCCCCATTTGTTCCTCCTAGCACCATGTGCTTTAACATTTGTTCAGTGCCACTCTGCCAGCAGGACTTTCTCCCATCCTTCAGGTGGAAATAATTTCCTTGGTGGGGTTGTGAAGTCCTTGAGGTGGGCTGGGACAATGAGAGGCAGAGGAAGGGAGAAACACAGGTTGGAAGCAACCTGATCTAGTGGAAAACGTCCATGGCAGGACATGGAATGAGATGAGTTTAAGGTCCCTTTCAACTCAAATCATTCTGCAATTCTGTGAATAAATAAATCCAAGACCAAATTGTGAGCATTGCATCAGCGGTGATCACAAAGAAAAGAGATGCTGCAGTACTTGGTGTGTAGTCTGAGAGGAAATATTCTGAATTTACAGGACAAAAAGGCTGTGGCAGTGCCTGAAAGGCTGCCAGTCTGGATAGGAGGTTGAAATGCCCTGGCTCCAAACCCGCTCAGGGTGGCAGGGTGGGAGCTGTGGACAAGGAGAGAGCAGAGCCAGGACAGGAGGCAATCAGCTCATGTCCTGCTCACCTTCCTGCAGCCCCAAAATGCTCTCGGGGTGTGAATGTGCTCACGAGGAGCTCAGGATCCCAGGCTGAGGCAGAGGATGCCAACGGGCACCCATTGGCCCACTCACAAACTCTGTGTTCAGGCACCAGTGAGTAAGTGAGGGGAAATCTGCCCTGAAATGCCCAGGAACTGGCAAACATTTGCCTTCAGCACTGAGCTAACAGAGGGAAAAACGCCCTTTGCTGTGACCAGCCCTCCCACCTGCAGTCCCTGGAGCATCTCGTGGGCACAGACAGGGATGGAGACCTTGGAATGGCTGCTGGAGCCAGAAGGTGACTTCCCTGCTCAGGGAGAGTGAGAGGGACCTCAGAGGCATGGGAACAAGGAAGGGGAATGAGGTGATAGGGAAAAAGAGTGATTACTTTGGAAAAAACCTTCATTTGCTCCTGTTTCTCCTGTGGGGATGTTGGAGAAGGCAGCCCAGGAGTGAGGAGTGACCCGTCTGCCATTGCCTCTCTCTGAGCTCCCTGCTCCTCCAGGGAATGATCCCTGTCCTTACTGTATGTGGAGAAACATCCCAGTTTCCCACTTTTTAAATCAATCTCAGGTTTAAGTGAAGGTGCAGCCTTAAAAGTTATTACAGCTCCACTGTTTCCCCTGATAAATTACATGAATAACATTTGAGACAATGCATTGTTAAATATTTATGTCTAGTACTATAGAACCAGAAAAAGCACAAGAACCCCTAGAAGAATAAATATATTTACCTAAATAAATTACTAAGACAAATATACTCCTATGTGCTCTGTACCAATAAACAGTAGGTATTCACTAAATTGTGGAATATAAATGGCTCATTTCCTCTAAATGTACACTGAAAGATCTATAACATGTTACACATTTCCTGTGCTTTGCATATATATTTCAATATTCATCATGAAAAGGCTTGCTTATGTGTCAATATACATTACTTTGCATACATTAAGAAAATATTTTTTTAATTTTGCCATTACAGATGTGCTTTGCTGGGGGGGGGGGGGCGGGTGAAAGCAGAGGCTTTATTTCATGATTAACCCTTTGGTGGCTCGTCCTGTTTTATCAACGTGACATTTGCACAAAATGAATTGCTTGCTTAGACACAGCTAACTAAATAAAAGCAGGCCAGAGCTGATAGTATGAAAAATGGATTTTCATTACTGTTTCATTGATTCTTGTAAATAAGGGCCTGAGGCCTGCTCCAAAAAGGCTGCAAACAGTAATAATTTAATCTGAGGTGACATAGACCAAAATGTATGTGGACAAAAATCATCCTTGAATATTAAACAACAGCCTCAAGACAGAGAAAAGTGTTGCAGGCGAATTTAAATGTATGCAGATCGGTGGGTAACATATTTAAAAACAGAAATTAAAGATTCCTGTCATAAATCACATTTGCTGCCATGGATATGCCTTGTTATGCTGGCGTTTAAGGAAACCTGAAAGGTTAAGGCAGTTGGTGCATTAAATCGTACAAGGATAATTAATACTTTTCTTGTGGCTATTTATAAGAAATGGAAAATATAGTTAGATCAGCTGTGGCACTGTAGTAATTTGAGGGGGAAGAAATGAAAGTATGAGTCAATAGTTTTAACTGGACAAATGTCAAAAGCTTAATGAAGCAGCATCCTAATTTGGAGGCCTTTTAAAAGTTACATGCGAAAAAATGAGACAAAATAGTTTGGTTTTGTACTGTACAGATGATTTTTTTGCCTTTCTAACATTTGTTACCTGTTTAATAAAAATAATTGAGAATTATTTCTCTGACTGAAGTTTAAAAGAAAAAAAAAAATAAAAGGAATCTGCTCCACGGAAGCAAAGCGTAAATCAGATCTTGACTCCAGAATTGTGAACTTTGTTTTTTCTTTTACTTTTTCTAATTAAAAAGACCACTATATTTTGCTATAAAATAGCCTGAAACTACTTGTAAGAACATTATTTCACTTATAGTAGTTTGACTTATTACAGTAGCACCTAATGCTCAGGATGGCTCATAGCAAGACTAATGTAGAAAATAATTTTCCCCTTCAACCTGCTGAAGCATTAATCCTTTTTTTCATTTTTATTTTTTTTTTTTAACTTGGGGTTACATTCAAACAAACCCTTCCAACTACTGTAATTCCCCAGAGGAAAATACTCCATCATCACTCATTGAGCTCAGGTTTATGATCAGCCTATTATTTAAAATTCTTATTTTTCTTTTCTTTCATGAATAAAAACAATAAACTTTAGTGGTATCAAACATTATTAAAGGGTCTCAGAGCAACAAGACAGAAGGTTTATATGACCAAACTCTCTTAATATAAAGGAGTTGTATATTTTCAGATGTCACTGCCATTCATCTCTTCTCTCTTTCTCTCTCTCTGCCCCCCCTTAAGCGAGGAATAAAGATCCTATTTAAGAAATCTCACCAGCATGTAATAACTTTTCACCTGTTTCATGAAAAGTTAAACATTTGGAATACAATTTGCCTCGCTGTTATTTTTATTCCGAATGAACAGAGGAAGTATTTCTTTCTTCAGAAAGGATTAAAAGAAAAGAAAGGCAAATCAGCTAAGAAAATTATTTTCAATCTAAAGATGACTTCCCCGGGTGAGGGGGGGGGAATATTTCTCAAACCTCATCGAATTTCTGATCTGTTTGGAGAACATTTAGTCTCTCATTGTACCAAAACCCCAAAAAATTAGATTTTTGAAACTTTAATCTGGTTTTGATTTGCAAATATTCACAAAAATTGCCACGGCTTCATGCAGATCTTTGGAAACAAATATTAGTGATTTTTTTTTTTTTTACAGCTCTAGCTAGAACATGCTGTCTTTGGCAAGTTTCTGTTTGCAACAAACAAAATGTGATACTTTATAGGTTATAATATTCATCATTACCCTGATGTGTCATTGGAATGTGGTGTCACGCCCTGCTACTTTCTGGACAGTGTTTCCAATTTGATTATGACAAACCTTTCCTTAAAAACTGCACTTAAAAAAAAAAAAATTAGAGATTCCACTAATCTAAAATAAGGGAAAGCTCATGTTTCCATTTGGGGGGTTGTATTACAAATAAAAGATGGGATGTGAAGTGCATTCAGCATGCTGACTTTCCAAGAATTAGCTGAAAAATAGTCCAAGTTCAAAGAAAAAAAAAAAAAAAGGTGTGAAGTCAGAAAATTCAAAATCCAAAACCCCCGAGTTTTATAAGGCTTCTGTTAAAATGGAGAGATGGAAAAATATTTCTTTGTAGTATTCCTTAGATAACAATGTGGATTTAGTAAATGTGGTTCTGATGATAGCAGTGTTTTGTTGTTTTGATGGATGATATTTTCCTTCTGCAATGATAAAAATGTCTGAATATCAGAAGTTGAGCTGGTTATGGACTTTTCTGCTTAGTACATATTAAAAAAATAAAGGCATAGTGTAATGATCTGTTAAATAAAACCACTTATATTTAGTCACACCCTCCTAATTCATGAACCATATCTTCATAGCTGAACCATGTCCTACTCTACAAGCAATCAACAATTGATTCTGGAGGTTGGAGCCTTGTAGATATTTAATTTTTTTTTTTTTTTTTTAAATAAGAGAAAATTGTTTCACAGCCACTCTATCAATAAAAGCAGTCTAACATTTTATCTCTGGTACAAAGCACATTTTCCATACAATAACTATAAACTGTGGGCAAAGTTCTTCTGACAGTGGTATGTTCAACAGAAGGAAAATGTCTCGTACATTATATTTTGATCTGGATAAACAGACAAACTGCAAAGAAAGATGTAAGGCTCACGTTCGCAGAGCAAACAATTTTTTTTTTCTCTTTTAAAATTTTTAGACTCGTAAACAAACAGCATAAAGTCACAGGATCCAAAAAGCCTGTAAATCTCAGTCAACAATTTTTAAAAAATGGTTTGAACCCAAATGTGTTTATCTTTATTTTGCCTAGACATCTGCCAGTACTTTTTAGGCTGCTGCTGCTCGTTAGGCCTGAGCAAATAACTTGTAATTATTAATGTTTTCCTTGAATTTATACTACGTTTTCTGTGTATGAAATATGTGAAGAAGATCATGACATTTTCAAATGTCTTTGTTATTGGAAGTTATTTATGAATTTTTCCACGGCATATTTTTCCCTGTGGGTGGTATTCACTCTTGTGCATGCACAAGGACTAGGCAGTACTTAGACCCCACTTAAATCTTCAAAATATGTCTTGTGCAGAGGATTGATTTTCATGCAGAGGGACTTGTATATTTGATCAGAGTGATATTCATTTTGCTATTCAAACAGATAGTTGCAGGAGATAAGCTGCGGTGCAGCAGCTCTGGATGTGCAGTCCGGCAGCTCTGAAGGAGCCACATGTAAATCAGGCTACTTCTATAAATAATGTACAGTTCTTAGAGGGAAAAAACTTAAAAAATGCAGAGCAGCAAATTGTACTGGTGTTGTTCTCATGTTAGCTCTCGGCAAACACAAAAGCTCCCCACGAGCTACGAGTTTTTCTCTTCAATAACTCCACGTTTTCTTCTTCCTTCAAGCCCAAACTGCAGTCTTTGCTGTTTCATGGGTGGTTGTATTAGGAAGTCAATGCTGTAATTATTTTGGTTTTTTTTTTTTTGTTTAAATTAATGTTCCTTTTCATCGTGTGATTGGAAGGCCTCCAGATCAATTGAGAGTCTACGACTCTTGGGCTCAGAATACAACAAACCCAAATGGTGCTTTGAACCTCTTTTATGAGGAGAAAAAAAGAAAGAAAAAGAAGATGGGCTGTGTGTTAGTGGCATGGAGGGGCCCAGAGTTCTTCAAAACAAGAGCTCTTCGTGCCATAACCTTGGCAAAGGCAGAGGTGATGGGGAGGAAGCACAGGGACATGGGAGAACTGGGAACTCCAACTTGCACATGGCTGATCCCCAAATCCCACCGCAAAGGGACTATGGCTGCTGGGGCCAGTGGGTTCATTCAGGGGTAAAGGGATGCTCAGAGCAGGAAAAATTGCTCTTGCCCCAAAGACTTGAGGTCAGGCACGACTTTGGCCATGCACATTTCACTCATTGCTTAGGCTAACTCAGGCCTCGGGTTTTTCATGCCAAACACCAAGGCCTGCACCTCTCCCTTTAATCCATTTTGGCAGTTTTTACCTCTTATGGGAGGCTTTTTTAATTGGTTTCTTCTTCCTCCAGCCAAATGTTGTGAGCTTTCTCTGCTCCCCTATGCGCCAGGGCTGTTGCCGCAGTGTCCACTCCCATTAGATGACTCCCATTACCAGTTCCACCTCAAGCATGATTCATAAAGTTTAAAGCCAAAGGGAATGATTAGATCATCCAGTCTGACCTCCTGTATACCACAGGCCATTAAATTTCACCGAATTACCTCTGGATTGATCCCAATAAGTTTTGTTTTTCTGAAGAATATCTTGGAGAAATCACCCAATCATTGTTTTGAGTGATCAGGGACTGGTTTGTCCCTGTTTCCTCTCAGTGGATTATTCCTGTGGTGAATTACAGTTGAGTGCAACAAAAGGGCTCAAAAAAGCATTAAAACAGTCTTTCTTAATTTGCAAAGTTTAATTAGCATCCTCTACCTAATCTGTGGACAATAATCTGTTATAGTTCATGTCCTGTTTCACAGAAGCTCCATGGAATACGTTGTATATAAAAGAGTGGGTCAGAAACAGCTCTTTTCCCCACAGTATTTCTAAATATTTTTTTTCTCAAGAAACCCAGGAAAATACGTCAGTTTTATCATTATATTACAGGTATGAGTGAGTGAATTTTTTGTTTCACTTCTATGTAAGGTGTGACTCCACTAAGATCACTCCAAAGTTGACCAATATCCTGTCTCCAACCATTGCTGAGGAAAAGTGTAAGAACAGGCCAGGAAGAGAGAGCCTGCCCTCGGCACACCCTGCTGATCCTGGCAGTGAATCAGAGGTGACACGGGTGACACCATATGTGGCCATGTCATTGAGTTTTGTTTACTCCACTGTTTGTGTTCATTGCACAGATACCCTGGTAATAAATCCCATTTCAAACTCATCTTCCACAGCTCAGTTGTGCACTGTGTGTCTAAAACCCTTGGGTTTGTTAGGTTGCAGCTCGATACCTCCTGTCTGAGGGCTGCTGACTTCTTGTTTTATTAGAAAGGATAGGGTTGGGTTTTTGATCTCTCATTGCACTTTGGTGCAAGGTTTCTCAAATGCTTCCAGCGCTGGCCTATTTGGATCTTTTCTTTTTGAGAAGTCATGAGCTCTGATTATCCTGCGTTCCCTTTTTATTCCACATTGGTGTCTGTTATGCATGTTCCAAGGTGAGGGTGATGAGAAAACTGAGAGTTCAATATTCAGAATATGGGAACACAGCAGATTTAAAAAAAAAAAAAAATGTAATGAATTATCGTAGAATTCAATGATGGTTGGGATTGGAGGGAACTTTAAAGATCCCATTCCACTCCCTGACAGTGAAGGCAGGGACCTTCCACTATCCCAGGCTGCTCCAAGCTCTGTCCAGCCTGACCTTGGACACTTCCAGGGACAGCCACAGCTTCTCTGGGCACCCTGTGCCATGGCCTCACTGCCCTCACAGGGAAGAATTTCTTCCTAAGATCTCATCTAAACCTACTCTCTGTAATGTCTCTGCCTCTTTTATATTTCTTTTCTATTAATTCCTATCCCCATTTTATCTTCAGATTGCACCTGATCACTGTGATACCACCTATTTGCCACCTGTGAGTGCTTCAGAGACTCCAAAACTTCTCGTTTAAAGTCTGATATTAACTAAATGCATCTTATAATTTAGAAGAAATATTTGTATATGTTCCACACGTGAAGCAAAATAATAGCAATTTGTTCAAATGAAATTATCTTGAGGATGCCTTTGGCACTGCTGTGATCTGGTTGCTCACTACTCTTTTAGTTAAGCAAATGCTTTCCCTATCCTGGATTTCATCCAAAGAGGGCTACAATAGATGACCAAAAAATTCTCTTTAATTGTTATTCTTACAATTGCCATTGTGCTTGAAATGAAGCACGTTGGTGCTCAAAACACACATTCCAAATAAAACCCCAGAACAGAGCTAGAAAAGCATTTGATTCTCATCTGTAAGTAGCCCAGCTAGCTCTGAAAAGCAGTGGAATACATTTATTTTTACACAGGAAGAAGGAGCTCGTTACACGTTGGTCCCCACCCCTCTTTCTAGACCCGTGTGGAAATACATGTGTTAAATAACCCACCACTGCAGCAATATACTCTATTTATATTTTATATAAAATAATAATCTGGGCCATGGTACTTTGAGTGGTTCACAGAAGCACAAGAAGTCATTAACCTAATCCGCAACATAACATGATGTAAATCATATAAGATGTCATGCATTTTTAGAGGAAGTATTATTTTGAGTGAATACAGACACAGCTATTTGGCATGATTTCTTGAAGGGGATGGGAGTGTTGTGACCCAGAAAATGTGCTGCATTTATTGCTTTGACTCAGGATGTCATGAAGCTTCACATAAAAATGGAAGTTTCAAAACAACAACTTAAAAAAAAAAAAAAGAAAGTTAAATACCAGGAATGTCTTTGTCTAGCTCTAGATTTGGGCTGTGCTGAAGTGAGAATTCCAGCCTCTTGTATTCATGTCTTTACCAAGAGTCACTTCAAAGAAAACTTACAGAAACCAGAAAATTCTTCTTTAAGGACGACAAAACTAAATTAATGGTGTTACTTCTAGTGCTTTAAAATTTATATTTTTTTTTTTTCTTAAGAATGAGAAAAGGAAAATCTGAGTAATTACTGAAAGGACACTGTATGTGACTCATTTTTTGTCATCACAGCTGTCTACACAAGGTCTTAAAAATCTACCTACTCTTGTACGTGCTTGGGTAATAAAGATCCAGCCCATGTAAAGCCAGATCCAGAGCTTGCTGAAATCATGGGGAGGCTTTGTAAATATTCCAGTACTCTTGGATGCAAGTTCTACAAATCAGGATGTAGTAGGATCTTTCATATGAGTAAATCACATCATGTTTTTCATAGAAAGTGAAGCATGTGCAGAGGGAAGATGCTGCATGCTTGGAGTATGAGTTCAAAGAAGTGGAGCAATCACCAGCAAGCTCCTGGCTGTGTCCCATATGGAAGCAGGATGCTTGCAACCTCAGAGTGGTAAATTCCACTCATTAAATTTCCTTTAGAGTTACAAATCACTGCTTTTGAGCTCATCTGGGAGCTTCACAAAGGCAATTTTAGAAGATCTTTATCTTCATTGGAAACAATTCTAGTAGACTTCCATGAGTTTTATCACAGAATCACAGAATGGTTTGGGTTTGAAGGGACTTTGAAGATCGTCTCATTCCACACCATGCCCAGGGACACCTTCTACAATCCCAGAGTGCTCCAAGCCCCATCCAGCCTGGCCTTGGACAATTCCAGGGATCCAGGGGCAGCCACAGCTTCTCTGGGCACCCTGTGTCAGGGCCTGCCCATCCTCATATGGCTGTACTTGTCCCTTCCCCTTATTCCATGGCAGGAAATCAGAATTTTATAACCATAGCTCCTTGCTCCACAGGGATGGAAACCACATTCCCCAAAATTCTCCTGAAGCCCCCAGTAAGAGTTGCACTGGAAATACCTGAACTTGTAAATGCCATGTAGAGCTATACAACTTTCCTGAGTTTCTTCCTCTCTCCCTAAGGGTTTATTTGCTTGGAGGTAGTTCTTAAAATCCTGATGTTGCTGGCCTTGTGACAGCATGAGAAAAGTTTCTGCCCTGTTATTCTCACCCAAACTCAGGCAGGAGTGGCAGAGCTGTAGCTCCTGCGTCAGTTTGCAGCCCACTTGTGCAGGATAAGTGGCTGATGTAGTTAGGGCTCTTACCCTAATGCGCCAGCACTCAGCTAAATGGAACCTATGATCTCCTCTGAGGTTCATCCATCATTATTCAGAACCTCTGCTTTGTGCCGTCATGCGGGCAAATGCTTTCATGTATTTATTCATCTCATTGTAAGAATTTCTGCAAGCATATGCAGACCACTAAGGCCAGCAGTGATTAAAGCCATGCAGCCTTGAGCAGATGTAGACACTTTAGTTCACCCTATTCATTCTGCTGAAAGAGTCTAAATCAAGTATTTTCGGCACCAGGAAGAGAGCTCATCTGTTGCTGAAGATCACTGCTCTCCCCAAATATCTTCCTTAATCGTTGTCTTGTTATAATGCTTGCCTGTTCCATAAATCCTTTTGTACAGAACAGAGCAGTGAAATGGATGCTGAACTTTTCTCCCATTCTCTGTGTTTGGGTGACTACAGCAAAATCCTGCTTTTAAGGAGGTAATGGGAAGGAGCTGTGAATCTTGGAAAAGGGAAGAAATTGTATCGGTTTGATAATTCATTACCTTTCCAGAGCAGCAGATCAGTGGAGGGAGAATGTGAGAGGAAACAGCATCCATGGAGTGAGAGGATTCAGCCAAAATAATTTTAATTTTAATAGGTGATAAAACCCAGGCTGAAACTGGCCTGTGACACACAGAGATGCTATTTGCAGCAGCACACTTTTAACCACAGCCATAAAATGTGTTTTTCGTCTAAGGAGCATTTCTCTACTTGGTTAATTTTTGTGAGCCTTTCATTTATACAGTAGGTCATCCTCCCAGACAAGCTTTCTGCTGGCCCTGGAGCTCCAAAGGAGCATTTGATTCTCTGCTTGGACCCTGTCCTCTACCTCTGTTCCTTGCCAGCCCAATTAGCCTTGCACTGCATGGCTGTCAGTAGCCTAACTACCTTGGAGCCATCAGATTAAAGTTTCCCTTTCCCAACTACTCTATTCATCAGGAATCCAGCACAGCCAAGGTTTGTATAACCTGCTATGCTGAGCCCTCCCACTCAATTGATTTCTGATCCCTAATGAACCATAGGCTGATGGACAATTACTCATCTTGCTGAGACATGTGGGGACTGTTAAAGGCAGGGTACTCGGGAGCTTGTGAAACTCTGTGCTTTCTTATTTAACATTAGCTGTAATTTCTGACACAGGAAGGATTATAACAGGATCTGTTAAACATCAACCAGACTATCTCGCTAATGGCTAAAATTGTTTTTTAAAAACTCTCAGTCCCCTTATTATTTACTTGTAGATAAACATGTAGCAGTGAATTTTAACAATCTGGTACATTTAGAAGAAAAGTTACAAGCCCCTGAAGCACCCCACGGTGGAATATGACATTAATAGCTCAAAGCAGCTCAGCACTGCTAATGTGGACTGTTCTGTGTTGGACTGCGACTCAGATGGATACAATTAAAATAAGAGTATGATTATTGCTGTTACTGTAGTGTGTTATGACTGCTCTGAAGTGCCTCAGCAGCCTCAGTCAGTGTTTTTAAGCAGGGCTTTGCCACACCGAGTGTGTTAAATCTTAGCCCTGGTGTGTTGATGAGGATAACGATTGGAATGTTAGAAAAATCATCTATTCCTAGACTTAAGCACTTTAATAATTAGACAGCTAAATTTGTTATCCCCGGGGTCATAAAACTCCTCGGGGAAATAAATTATTAAAATCCCCTGGTTTGTAAAGGGTAAGGTATGTGATCCGTGCTGCTTTTGAAAGAAATGGCTTCAAAAATGTCTGTCTGACTTTTGGCTCTCTTGGGCTGTTCATCCTTCACAACCAGTGACATCACTAGAAAATGGACCACTCACACCAGCGATTTCCCTTCCAGTTTAAGGAATTGGCCTGTAAAAAATGACAGAAGGGACAAGCAGATATATAACTTCAGTAGTAGCTGTGCTATAAACTGATTAAAATAACAAAAACAGCTAGGTAGTTTAGAAGCACACTTCTAAGTTCACCATGTAAATGGAAATATTATATGCCCTCTTTATATATATAATGTAATATAATAACATATAATATATATATAGTATAATATGCCCTCTTTATCTTCTGAGAAGATCATATGATCTGATATACAACTAATTCAGGGTAGCATTATTACTCATTTGTGTAAATAGGAGAGACAAATGGCAGAATGATTTTTGTTTCATTTTTGGGTTTCTTTCCCATTTTATCTTCCAACCATCTATCTGTAGAGTCTGAAATGGTTTGCCTTGCAACCCCACTGTCCTCCTTGAAATCCCTTGTGCTCTTTTTCTCATTTTCCTTTAAGAGCATTCCTGCAGACCTGAAACAGTCTAATCCTTAAAACTGGGTGCTCCCTTCTAATACAGAGGGCACGCTCTTAAAGAGAATGTGTCTTCAATTTTGCTCTTAAAAAGCCATTATGGCTGTTGCTATTTTTAATTATTTATAGGGGTCCCTATAGATGGATACTGTAACATGTAAAGAGATAAGCTGATCACCCTTCCCCAGCAACAATGGTTTTAAACTAAAATATGAGATAATGAGGAAGCAGCAGCTCATGGAAGCAAATAAGAACAGAAGCAGGGAGCAACAAAACTAATACTTTTCATTGGGTTAGTGTTGAACATGCCTTGGAAATATGGAATCCCAGGATATTTTGGGCAGGGAGGAATCTTAAACTCCATCTTTTTCCATCCCCTGCTATGGGCAGGGACACTTTCCACTATCCCAGATTACTCCAAGCCCTGTCTATCTTGTCCTTGGGCACTTCCAGGGATCCAGGGGCAGCCACAGCTGCTCTGGGCACCCTGTGCCAGGGCCTCCCCACCCTCACAGCCAAGGATATTTTTTAATCTCTAATCTAACCCTGCCCTCTGTCAGTTTAAACTGTTGCCACTTGTCCTATCACTACATGAGAATACTTGGAACATTTCACACATTTGTAAATATACATGAAAAAACTTCTTGAGTTATTTCAACTACCTGTTCTTACCCATTTCCTCAGTTTCATAAAATCCATCTCAAGTCTAAGAGAGATAAACCTACTGCCTGTAGTCCCAGCCTTTTACTCTCTAGTACACAGCCTTGTGTCTATTTTAAATCTGATTTCTCCATGGCAAATTATTCTCATTTCATTTTTGTGTTGACATCATTCTTTAGGGGATGATCCCCATCTTTGGTGCTGTATCCTCAGCATGGCTGGATCCTAGACTCCAACATCTTTGTAAAAAGGCAAAGACCTTCCCTTGTATTATTGTCTTCTAGTCCTTGTCTGAAGAGTAGCACTCACTCCTCAAATTGAATTGTTACCCTTATAGGTGTCAGAGTTGCTTTTTCTGATGAAAAATCCTTTTTAGTTTGATTTTGTCTCATAGTCAGAAGAAACACTCCCCTTGTTCCTCACCACCCCTCCACCATTTCTCATTCCCCTCTCAGGCCATGGATGTGAGTGGGCTGGCACAGCCCCAGATGTGGCCACATCTGGGTGAGAGGACAGCTGTGCTTAGGCTAAAAACAAAATTGTGTAAGGAATGGGCAAACTGGATTGCCCCCCCAAAAAAAGGCATGAGAAAATTGTGTCCAAAATGCAAATGAATTTTTTTTATTCATGTGGAAATTTTCTTTGACATTTATAAAGGGTTTTGAAGGGGGGTGGGTGTGTTTGGTTGCTTATTTTTCCATATTGATCTTGCTATTAAAAAAAAAAAAATAATTTCTGCCTCTTGTTTGGGCTCTGAAGTTGAAGTGCTTCAATGGCAGGGCAGAAAGCAAGAGGAATGTTGCTTCCAGAAAAAAAAAAATTAAAAAAATTCTGCTTGATGTTGTTGAGATCTCAGAAGTTTAAAAATTGCATTTAAAAACAGACTGCTGTTTGTGTGAGCCTTTTTGATTTGTCACTGATTTGTCCCTTTTAAACACTCTATTTTATTTCATTGGGCCTGGAGGGTAAATGGCAATTGCAATTCTGGTGCACTCTCTAATATTCCCAGAAAATAATGCTGGATCATGAGGAATAACTGGCAGGTGTCCTGGATGATGTGGTGTCTGGGCTTTGTGTATGACAACTTCCATCCCGGAATCTCTGCCTGCACAGGGTATAAATATGTGGTCAGCACTAACCCTCAGACTGGGATCAAGCTGTGCTGCCTGAACTCCTCACTTCTTTTTGGTTGGAATCCTTCTGATTTTGGCAATCCTGGAAACCAAAGGGGTTTGGCAATTACGGTGTCACAGGTGGAGTGTGCTTATTTGTAATTTTAGGGGTCTTTTTGATGTTTTTATTCTGGCCAGAGGTGAAGTGATAGCAGGAAACCTGCTTGTTTTCACCTGGCCAGAAGGAATTCTAAGGCAAGCCCAGGGTGCTTGTGGTGATCAGCACCAGATTCAGAGCAAATATTTCCGTGCCAAAAATCACTCTCGGAAAGGTAAAGCTGCTCTGTGTCCTCAAGCCCATGAAAAACCTGGCCATAAAACCCAGAGCAGGCCCATGGTGACAGCCTGAACTCACAGGTGCTATCAGAGAGAAATCTCCTTTCCAGGCTGAGAACATTTCTCAGAGCACCGTGCTCCCTTCCGACGCTCTCGAGCCCCTTGGGTTTGCCACACGAGCTCCCCAGCCTCGCTTTTTCCCCGGAGATCTCAGCCTGTAGGATCGTGGTGTTGGTGTTTTCCTGGTGCTGTGGGACAGCCTGTCTCACTACCAGGCCCTGGGGGTGGAAATGGGGACACTTCTGTCACTTGGCTCTTGTCACTAAGAGCGGAGACGGCGGCGTCACCGAGGGTTGGGATCCCTTTGGATTGGGCCAGGATGTGCTGGGGCAGGCTGGAATGGTGTGTGGAAATCTGTCCCTGGCCCTCGGGGACATTTTATTGCCAGCAGCAAGACTTTGGCTCTTCCTTTGCACCAGGTTGGGGGTGGAAAGTGTGAGAAGGGAACTTGGCATCAGAGCTCCCTGGCTGTGCTTTTGGGGTGTCTCTGCTGGTGGGGAACTCCAGGATTTCTGCCCGTGGGGGGAATTGGCTTGGCTGGGGGTTGTGTATTTGGGGGTGAAGTGTAAAGGCTTCTCTCCTCTTCAGCTGCACAGTGTGGCCTCCTGTACAGCCTCCAGTTTAAAAAGGGAATTTCTTCCAGTGAAATCAGGCTTTTATGGATTAGCTCACAATGCAAAATGGACAAACAGACATAGTTTTTTGACTTGTTATAAGAACCTTACACTTATTCTAATTTTTTCTCTTTTCAAAGATTATATATATTTGTTCTCAGTTCAGGTTGTTCTGCATGTGCTGAAAATAAAATCTACGCCTAATACCCAAACTTGCAAGCCAAATTCATTTCAGAATTGTTCAAATGAGAATAACCTTTTTATACAGCAGAGAAGTGAGGGAAGCTAAAGTTTCACTAACCATAATTAAAAATTACTATAATTACAAGTGCACTTCGGAGTTATTTTACAGGATATGCTACTTTATTTCTTCTGTAAAAACAAGGAGTGAAAATTTCCTTGAAAACTGATTTTCAAACCATCCTGGTGGGAGTTCACTATCCATGGTAAGCAGTGGGTGGAGAGCTGAGTTAAAGGTCCCAGTCAGGGAGAACTGGATTGAACCAGTCCTGAAATGTGAGTTTTGGAGGCACTGGATGGGAAGGTTGCAGTATCAGCAAAAGGCCAATAACAGAGCTTTTCTCCTGCCTGGGGTGCAGTGAGGGCTTCAGTGATACCTGCACGTACCTGGTGGAGATGGAAGCCCTGGAATAGCTGAAGGAAAAAGGATGCCATTTCCTGGATATTTACTAATTCAGCAGTGAAGAGTTCCACTGCACATTTCTAGATCAGCATAATTTTCCTCCTTCTCCCATCTGACGCAGTCTCAACACTCACTCTCTCTCAGCTGTGTCTCCTTTCCTCTCTCATTCCTCCACCATCTGCTCCACATGCTTTCCCATAAATTCCTGACTTGGACTCGGTTCCCCGGCTCTGAGCTTATCTGTCTCAGGGTTACACGCTGGAGCCATCAGAAAGGCAGCCCAGAACTTTCTGTGTAAAATGAATAGCAATGGCAAAACCTCCAGAGGAGTTTGGAGGTCTCTCGTGGGGTCAGAACTTAATTTCTTGTTTATTTTGAGGGGTTTTTGTGGTATGGGAGGACAAGAGAGGTGTCAGGAGTTAACAGAAGTTTACATGATTAATGTTCTGGTGTTTTGAATGTTATTCCCAGAGTGGATTCAGATGGAGGAAATTAAAAATAACAATAAAAATATTACCGAGTTCTCATTCCTATTACAGATAAAAATTATCTTTTTTTTTTTTTTTTCCCAGCTGTTTCTTTCTCTTTCTTTTTAGGAAAAGTCCTGTTTCCTACAAAAAAATTACCACTACCCCTTGCCTCCAAAAACCCCAATTAAACTCCAAAACAAAAAAGGAAAGATATTTTACTTAGCATACTTTGTTTTCTGAACCTGAGTCTCTCTCTTTTGAAAGATGGAAGTATCAAAATAGAGGGGAAGTGAGGAAATGCATTTCAAGCAAATATAAAGGTTAATTAATTTCTGTAACTCAGTTGGCAAAGAGGACCCACATGGTGGTACTGCTAGGAATGGAGATAGTTTTAAGTACATTGTGCTTGCTTTGGAAAAAATCTGAAATTCAGGGAAGTACAATTCCTACCCTGTGCTGAAATCCAGGGAAGTATGTTTCCAGGACTTTTCAAGCTCTGCCTTCAATTGTGGTTGCTCTAGGAATCGATGATGTTTGTGTGCTGGCAAAACTACCTCTGACTCTTGGAGTGTTGGAAGAGGTTGGATTCTGCTCTGAATCAGAGCACGTTGTGGGGAAAAGCACCGTTATCTACAAAAGGCTGTTTGCTCCCAGTACTACTGGAACTGAGAAAAACGTGGCTAATTTTAGTGAAAACCAACCAGAGTCTTAGAATTGTTTTGGTTGGAAGGCGCCTTCAAGACTCATCCCAATACCTCCCATGAGATCAGGTAACCCCAAGCCCCATTCAACCTGGACACAATATCAAACCTACTTTGTTGTGCCTCAGTATTTCTCTTTAGAAATGATGCACTGATTTTTTGTCTTTGCAGAAGTGTTAAAGCAGTAAAGGCAAAATTTAGTGTAATTAAGGCAGAAGCGAACTGCAGAACTCTGTGCAGCCTGGACATCCCCAGTGTCCCCCACTGCAATGGGCTACTCCAGGCATCCTGGTTGTTGTGTTGGAGCCATCCCAGCTGGAGCCAGTCCTCATTGCCCAGGGGTCTGGCTGAGCTCCTGCTGCAGCTCTGCCATCGCATGGTCGTCCTGCTGAATTTTAATCCTGGCCTTGTCAGTGTTTAGGAAGCTGGAGGTTCCTAAGTGAGAGTTTGTGAAGCTGCTCTTGTGGGTGGGTTTCTTGTGGGGCAGAGGGAATCCCAGGAGGGGTCAGGCTGGAAGGGACCTCAGTGAATCCCCTGCTCCCAATGGCACAGGATTGTGTCCAGATGGTTCTGGAATGTCCCCAGTGAGGGAGACTCCACACCCTCTCTGAACAGTTTGTTCAAGGCTCAGTCACTGCACAGGGAAGTTCTTCCTCCTGTCCAGGTGGAACTTTCTGGGCTCAGTTCCTGGTTCAGGAACTTCCTGGGCTCAGTTCCTGGTCCAGGAGCTCCCTGGGCTCAGTTCCTGGTCCAGGAGCTCCCTGGGCTCTACTCAGAGCCCTCCCTACAGACAGGGACAAGACAGGGATGGGGTCCCCTCTCAGCTGTGTCTCCTCTCCAGGCTGAACAGCCCCAGCTCCCTCAGGCTTTTCTCCTGCACTCAGAGACAGTGCTGGGGTTTAAATGCTCTTGCTGAGGGGAAACCAAGCTAATAAACAAAGAGTTATATCAACATTAGTTAACTTTTAAAATAATAATAGACTTGTTGATTTCTGAGATGGAAAAATCATTAGGTGAGTGTACCCAAGAATAAGTCAACTGAAGGAATAATCAAACTCTCCCCGAATAATCTTTATATCAAAAGCTTCACTCTGTCCTTATTTCAACTCCACAAACAATAGATGTGCATCACAGCATGTCCAAAAGGTCATGAAGCAGGCATGTTTTGCCCAGATGAAATGAGCTATCAGATATTGGAAAAAAATTACTCTGGAATTGATCTTTTGTGGCTTCTGTGAGCAAGAAACAAGGTTATATTAATTTTAGAACCATCTGAGCTTTGGGCACTGACTTTCATTGGCTGAGATGTTAATATTTTATGTGAGCCTAAAGCATGCCCAATTAAAGTGAGATCAGAAACGTCCACAAGTATATTCAAAGAAAAACATTAGACTTTTAGACAGCACCATAAATCCGAGCGCCAAAAAGCTACAGAGGGAGAACGTTAAGGGTCTGGCAAATAAAGAAATAAATAAAAGCTTGGAATGTCATTCCTGCAGCTCAGGCAAGTCCCGTGGTGTGAAAGCAAGCCTCACCAGAAATCCTTTCAAATAATTGCCACACATGAATGCAGCTGGCAGGAGCTGGCATCAGGGGTGGGGGGCACTGGCCGTGCACAGCCACGGTGCCACAGGACAGGGTGCTGCTCTGAGATGGGCTGGGAAATGTGGCTGCCAGATGGTGGGGTTGGTCCTCAGCAGGGAATCAGAGTCAGGGAATATCCTGAGTTGGAAAGGACCCACAGGGATCATCCAATTGCAGCTCCTGGCCCTGCACAGACATCCCAAGAGCCGCACCCTGTGTCTGAGAGCGTTGTCCAAACTCTCCTGGAGCTCTGGGCTTCTCAGAACCTGCTCAGCCCCTGCCTCAGAGCTGAAGATAATCCTGACTATGGAAACTACAAGATGCTGGCTATCTTAGCAGCTCTCCAAAACAAAGATTCTTTCTATTTCTAATCCTCTCCATATTTCTGCAAGCTTCTCTTTGATTTCTTGAGGTATACAAGAGTTAACCTGGGTGTGCTGCAAACTCACCAGCTGTGTTAATCTCTAAAGGGTTTTTGTGAGCCCCTGCACCACTGCAGAGCCTTTAAAGAAGCACTTTGAAAGGCTCTGGAAAAGTTTGAGTTGGGTGGAAAAGGCTGTTAAAACTATGGCCAGTGCTTGTAATTCCTGTCAATAAATTCCCTTACTGTCCCTGCTGCCCAACATCTTTCACCCCATCTTTCACCTCCATCCCTGCCTGGAGGTCTCACCTGGATCCATTTACCTGTCATGCCCCTCCATACTCAGGTTTCATAATCTGATTTTGGGTCCCAGACACCAACTTTCCCCTAAAATTTCTCTGTTTTGTTGTTGAACTAGTTCAGGCCTGGTGTTGCCCTGGTTGTGCAGACCTGCCCTGGAAAACAGGGAAGCTGGACACAGATTTTACAAGTATTAAATATATTTTATCTAATATTGTCTGCATGTGCCTGTGCATCTATGGCTCTGTTTAAAAAAATGGAAACAGTGTCTGGACTTTCTACAGGAAAGATCTTTTTATCTGTTCAACTAAAAATACACATATTGTTTATGGTCCCTCATGCAGTTTTGTGAGCAATACAGATATTTAACAGGTTCCTGTCTGCATTCTGGTGGGCAGGATTTAATAATTCTGTGATAAAGCAGGCTCTGGGCCTGGGGGCTGATCTGGATTTCAGGTGTCTGTTCTCCCATGCCAAGGCAGAACATCAGCTCTGCTCCCTCATCCCCTGGGCCTTGCTCCAGGCACCACTGCTGCTCTTCACACTGCTCCCCTGCAGACCAAACTCCCAAATAATCATGTTCTTGTGGAAAATCTGGGGTCTTGAGCATGGAATAAATCCACAGGGGTCTCAGTTTTCAGTTCTGTGCTATTTAGGTGAAAAAAATTGTCATTTTTGTTTTTTTTTTTATTATGTGGGTCTTGTTTGTTGGTTTTTTTTTTTTTCTTGATGTTTTGTTTTATTATTTTTTGTTTGTTTGTTCTTTTTTGTTTTGTTTGTGAACATGCACTCTTGAGATGAAAACTCTTGTCTGCCAAGTGTCCACACAGAGCAAAATCCTGCGGATTAATCAGGGTGGTTGAGCCACTTTAGATAAAACAAAAACCAGAACTGTTCTTTCTTTCTTTTTTTTTTTTTCCTTTATTTCCTTTTTTCTGCATTCCTCAAACCAAACATAAACTTTTCTGAGGTTTCTGAAAGTTTTGAAAACTTTCTTTGTTTGTTTTACACATTTTCACATGCCTTTATGCTTCCTGGTCATTCTCTGGGTCTGTAAGGAGAAAAGAATAGTGTATAAAGAAATGCCTGGTATTTGTTGGTAGCTCTCATGGGAATTTTTCCCTTCAAGTATTCCACCCTTTCATCCTCCTGTTCTGTATCCATGGTCAGCTCAGAATCATGGAGTTGGTGATTATTGTTAGCTGAAGCTTGAATACTACTTGCCCTTGGATATTTATTGGCTCATTATAAATCTTATATGAATTATTACGGAGTTATGGAATCTTTTAAGCCTCTTGAGAGGGAAAGTTGTGCTTGTGTAAAATTATATTTACTTTTGTAACAGCAGAAAAACACTGCTCCCTAATTAACAAAGACCCCTGAAAGCAGATTTGTTGAAATTTTCTTGACACAACCTCCTAAATCTTCTCATCTGAGGGCTTTTGTCATCAAAAACTTGGGTGAGCTTGTTTTAGAGATGTAAAGAAACTTGTTAGGGTGTTTTGTTCCGAGTGTGAGAGAATTCTTATCTGTATGAAAATTTTAAGGACCATTTCCACATTTGGTTCTTGATTTTGGTTTCAGTAGACACTGAAAGCAGGAAAGGGTGGGAAGGTGTCCATCCACCTCTCTGCTCTGCACTGAGCCAACCCCGACATCCACCGGGAGAGTGAAAATATTTTATGTATTTTGTGCAGCCAAACAAACAAACTCAGTTACCAACAACCTGAGTCAATTCTGAGTTACTGATTTAGGGCTGAAGGGCTTGTGTCCTATTACCAATCCCTTGAGCTATGCAGTCCCTAGAGAGGAAAATTATTGTGTTTTTCCATCCCCTGTCTGCTCACATGAGCAGACAAAGCAGGGCAGAGGAGCAATGTGACACACACGTCTGTTCTCATGTATCAAAGCAAAGCTGTGAGGTCCAGTGTTTAGTCTGTTTTTATCTCTAACCACGTCAGAGGGCCTTCAATAAATAAAAAATACAATCTGTAATTGTTTGGAGCACAAAAAAGTCTTGAGTAGGTCCCTTCAGGTATTGGAATTTTCTTTACATCTTTGCTCATCTGCAGCATTCCTGAACCTCTAATGTGGACCTGAATGTCTCTCAACATCCACACCCCAGTGGTTTGTGCTTTGCCTGGGTGGTTTAGCACGTGGATTTGCTCTCCTCAAGGTCTTTAGGACTCATCAGATGCTGGGTCTTGCCTTTCCCAAGCAGGCCTGTCCTGATGTGTTGATAAGCAAAGGAAAAGATTCAAAGCAAACATTTGAAAACACCCATTTCTTGCCTCCTTGCAAATGTCTATCATGGTTTAAACCACCACTTCAGCTCCTTTGGTCTCATAGGTTATAATTTCCTGTTATCAGGGTGAGGATGTTTTAAACAGCTTTTTGCAGATGATTAGGTATTTGCTGATCATTCAGGACAATTTACAAAGATAAATATATGTTAAATGGGTTTCTTGTTAAAACCAATGTACAAGTAACCCCTCAAGGCCAGACAGTAATTACTCCTAATAACAAATTAAAGCATTACCTACTTCTTTTCCGTTTTTCATTTTGAAGAGGAAATTACCTTACAGAACTGAATGGATTCAAAACTACAGGTTCATATTTTTTTTTATAAGGCCACTAAAACCAAGAAATTAAAAAAATTAAGGGGATAACACTCCTAGAGAAAGGAATGGTCTCAATCACATTTATTTTTGCAATGATTCTGTGTAAATTTTGAAGATGCCATCATGGGCTGGTCAAAGCCAAATTGGCTTCATCCAGGGCTGGTCTAGGGGTCATTGCTCACAGCATCCACCACACCCCCCATCCACCAGTCAGACCTTTGGGGCTTGGAAAAATCTCCTCAAAAGCCCTTTGCTTGTTCAAATCAAAACATAGAATTGGCTGCAAGTGGCTCAGCCACCAGGTGTTAATTTCTCCCAAAATATTTGCTGCATGGTGCTGTCACATCCCGGTCGTATTACTGATGGTTTCTCCCTAAATTTACCAAATGGGTTCAGATTGTGAATACCATGAGTACAAAAGGAATGCTCTGTATCAATAAATGATTGCAGAAGAGCTGTGGGTTTCAGGGAGCCTCTCTGAGGTTCTCTGCCCATGGTTTAGTTGTTGACCTGGGAGTTTCTGGGATGCCAGGATGGCAGGTGCTGTGCTCCTCTCCATCAGTCAGTAAACTGTCAGTGGAAATGGACTCCCCAAATCTTCAGAGTTTTGATGGAATCAATATCTGAGATACAGTGGCTCTCAGAGCTTTCCCATTGTTATAATTCCTGCTGGAATTCAGGGCAGTGCACACCTCCTGGTGCAGCAGAGCACTGTGTTGGATTCACTTCCTCCCGAGTCAAGCTGACTTTGGCTCATCTCCTTCATTTATGTATAACAACTACTTCAGATGTTTTTGAAGACTCTATAGAATTTGTTATGAGCAAGACATTTTTTTCATGAGTTTCTGACTTTTCACTTAAAAAAGCATTTTCTATCTGGGTCTTGCCATCTGTTTGCAGAGCTGTCTTGCTAGACACACACTTTATGCAATTCTCTGTGGCTTCTGAACCCAATTGTATCTTCCCAGCTCTGCCAGAACCTGTCCCAAAGGTTGGGTAAAAACTTATGTGTACCTGGAGATCTTGGATAAATAATTCATCCCCTTGTACTCACTAAGGTGCTATGTGTGATAAGAGGCTTGGCTTGGAATACACAAATGTTGTTAAATTCGGTTTTTCAACTATGGGGCTTCTTAAATAATCTTTTCACCCCCTGCTTAGCTGAAGTTTTAACAGGACTAAGGTCTTCCCAAAAGCCTGGACACTTGGTTCTCATGGTCTCCATATGGATGCAGCATAGAAGGCACCTGGCAGTGAAACAGTAATTCCTTGCAAGTTTTATTTGGTGACAGAAGAACAGTGGCAATACATTTGTTTGCATAGTGCAAGGTGCTATCTCTCAGGAAAAATACTATATAACAACTGTCCAGCACCCACTTTTTAATATTGTGTCTTATTTCCAAGTGTGGAGCTAAAGATAACAGTTCAAAAGTTTGCTTCAGAGTAGGAAATTCAGGTTTCCATCTCATAAAAGCTTGATTTTGAACTGCAGGATCCTCAGAACTAATTTGTCCCTCTCTGAAATATTAGTGTTTTTAACGATGTTTGGGAAAGCACTTAGAAATATGTCTGTGTATCTGGTCAGTTCTTCCCAGGAAAACTGGGAATTAACCTGCATTAATGAATTACAGTGTTGTGATCAAAAAGTCCAGATGAATCTGTGTCACACGTAACACAATTAGTTATTTTCTCAGTTTGTCTTCAAATGTACCATTTTGTTTGGGAATATTGCAGATATATGTCACTCATTATTGATAGATTTGTCTGACTTCCTGTCAAATCTATGTACATTGACAAAAATCTATTTTGTTGTTTTTGTCACAGAAATCTATATTGGCATTTTTCCCCATGGAGATTTGGCTAGTCATTGTCAGCATGAGGTGCCAGCTAGAGCTTTTACTGTTTTTATTGTGCCAGCTGCTTTCTTGGCTTCAAATCTTTTGGTTCAGATTGTAAATGGGGGCGAGACATCCATATCTAGCCAGCGTGCTCGATGGAATATGACAGGGACTTGATTTTTTCATTTCTTGCTGCCTTTCTTAGTATTAGCAGAAGATGACAAGGATGGCTTTATCTTCTGACCAGCAGAGACGGTGGAGGAATGGAGCCTTGCATGTACAAGGGCCATGGGAAATTTTAAAATACAAATTATATTTATTTTTTTTTGTATTCTACTGCTCATTCTTACTGTGGATTTCTTGGTTGAGTCATTTTTTTTTTTTTCCTTGTGAGGATCTCTGAAGACATCTTGGAGTTCAGGAAAAAAAAAAAAAAGTCCAAGCCTTTTGGCTAATGTTAAGTCAGGATCGTTGCATTCTTTTCATAATTGTTTTGGCCTAAATGGTCATAACTGAGCACACACCCTCTGAGAAATCAGGTCTTTCTGAGGTGTTTTTAGTCTGTTTAGAGGCATCCAGGATCACCAGCAAGCTTGACAGGGTAGGATTTAGCTAATAAACAGTTCACATTTTAAGCCAAATTAAGACTTTTTCTTAAAGCGTTGGCAACTTCTGCAATTGTAGCACGAATCTTGTGATATTTGCTATTGTCCCTAGAGCCCCAATGGCTGCAGCAAGATTGTTAATCTGAACATGCAGCCCTTTATAAATTATTTTTCCAGCCCATGTGTCTCCTAAGAGAAAGCTTAAAATCACGAACCCCTCTAGAGCCGAGCAACGAAACCCAACACAGTTCTTGCCTCTTGTGTTTTAAAGCCAGTCTGACTTGCTGGATGATTTTTAGGTGCTGAGAGCTGGTCCCCAGTTTGCAGGGAGCCGTTCCAGCCTCGGGACAGGGATTGTGTTGTATTCTAAAGCCTCAGGAGGGCAGGACGGCACCGTGGCGTGCGCGGGGTGCCAGACCCCTGCTGTCCCCACGTGTCCCCACTGTGGTGTGGCTGGAGGCTGCAGGAAGCCTGATCTCCTCTCCACAAGCCACAGGGTGACTGCAAACCCCACCAAGTTCAGCTTCCAGGTGTGCCAAGGTCTGTGGGGACACGTCAGCACGGACTTGGGGTCGGGCCAGCTGCCTGAGAAGTCCCCCAGGGTCCCCAGCAGGCTGAAGCTGCTGCTGCCACGGTTCCTCTGCTGCTGGTACCCAAGGTAGCTTGATTAAACTTGGATGTGTAGCCACATGCTGTAATCATTCCCTCAGTGACTGCAAATTTGGCCTTGTTGATCTTTTAAATCCTTGCATTTTCAGCGTGCCAGTTCGCTGTAAATCACAGACATTCTCCATTTTCTTTATTTGATTCCAGAAAACTGTCTCTGTGCTGAAAACAAGTCTTTGAAAAATGCTCGTGTATCCTGCTGTCCTCTTCTACTTGGGGTGATTGCATAATTAACCTGGCCAAGTATCAACCATACAAGAGCTGAATGCATCCCAAGTTCAATTGGGGAGGTTTTTACCATAAGAATGTGCCTGTCCTGAGACTAAAACACAGGTTAGATTTCCAAGTTTCTGAATATTGCTCAATGAAAGAAGAATATGTTGCCCATGAGAGAGAGAAAAAAAAAAAATCAAATGGTGTAATCTATAATCAAAAGCCCTAATGGGCACAAAGCATTTTAGAACAAAGGTTTGCTGAATCTGCAAGGATAATAAAAGTGTTAAAGTCTAAGCAGAGAAACGTTCTTATTTACTAACACAGAAGAAGGTTACTAAAGCACAGATAAAAAGCTCACAGGGCAGACAAAGCTCTCTGAATCCTTTTTCTTTTCCTGCAGTCAGATATGAACATATGATACATGAATATTTATCAGAACAGCAGATAACTAGTAGCTGCAGTTGGATTTAAACTCAGCAAACCATGGCTTGCAGTTTGTGCTCACAGGGGCTTCGTGCAAGTGTATTTTATTCCTTCTTTTTTTTTTTTTCTTTTTTTTTTTCCCCACTGTTTTTGTACTCTGTATATGCAGTCTTGTCTCCCCTAAGCTGTCTTTTGATTCTGACTGAATGAACCTAAAAATACAGCGAGGATCTTCAATACAAAACCTCCAGTGCATATCAACTAAAGGCTGACAAGGTTTTCTACGCTCAGGCTTGACAAGGCTGACTTTCAAGCTGTACGTAGTCAAATCCAGAAATCTCCAGATTTAGACCCAGCTTCCTCGTAACTCTCTTCAGGTTATGTTGAAACATTTATGAACCTCCCAGAGCCTCGTCTTGCCTCAGTTTTGTAACAGTGTCTGCAAGCTGGTGATGCAACTGCAGTTTCACACTGGTGTAGTTGCAACTCGATCATCTGCTACCCGCAATTTTGAACAGCAGAAAATTGGAGGTTCTGCAGAGAAGAGGGGGAAAGCTGGTTTGTTCCCATCCCTATCCACAGGTAGAGGGAGAGATGGTAATTACAGGAAGGCAGCTGTGCACTCGCTCTTTGCTCGAGTGCTTTTGTGTGCACCAGCATCACGGGCTGGCTCCGAAAAAGAAGCGTTCAGAGCAGAGGGATGGGAGAGCTGAGGATGTTGGATTAAAAAGGTGCCTCCAGAGCAGAGAGATGGGAGCACTGAGGGTATTGGATTCAGAAAACATTCTTAGCAGTGAGAGCAGTGAGCTGGGAACCATTTCAATTGGGAATGACCATGAACTGACCAAGTTTTTGCCAAGCTCAGCCCCATCTGAACCCTAAAATCTACAAGTGCAAGGAAGGGAGACCGGGGTTGAGTTGATGGTTGTAAAACCATATAGAATGGTTTGGGTTGGAAAGAACCTTAAAGTCCATCTCATTCTACCCCCTGCCATGGGCAGGGACACCTCCCACTGTCCCAGGTTGCTCCAAGCTCCATCCAGCCTGGCCTTTGGCACTGCCAGGGATCCAGGGGCAGCTCCAGCTTCTCTGGGCACCCTGTGCCAGGGCCTCCCCACCCTCACAGGGAAGAATTTTTCCCTGTCTTTAACCTAACCCTGCTCTCTGGCAATGTGAAACCATTCCCCCTTGTCCTGTCACTCCTTCTAAAACGTCCCTCTCCATCTTCCTTGCTGGCTCCCTTCAGGTGCTGGGATGCTGCAGTGAGCCCACACAATTTTGGAGGTCTGTCGCAGCCTTCGCTGCTGTAAGGTGTGACCCTCCTTTCACCTCGTTTCCCACAGGGATGTGTGGCAGCAAAGACTTTTCTCCGTGTTTGAGGCAGATTTGCAGAACTGTGGCCGAGGTTAAAGCGCCGGGGGCTCCCTGGGGGCTCCACCCTGGTGCTGCCAGGCTGCTTTTATTAAAGATCAGCGAGTGATCCTCAGTGCTAGTGTAAGAAAGGCTGCTCTGGGCCAAACCAACATTCCCTCCAGCCCAGGAGCCTGTCTCCAGCAGTGGCCAGTTGGGGAAGCTGTATAAGAATAGGCCTTTGGTTTGCCTTCCTGGCTTTTGCTAAGCTGTGTTTTAGGGACTTTCTGAGTTTGCCGCTGTTGGGGGACGGTTGAATTTTTAGGCTGATCTGCCCTAAGCTTTTGTAATCCTTTCTGGAGTTCACCAATGCTTTTTTGCCACTTTGTTTCTTAATCTTAGTTTGCTCAAGTGGAACGCAGGTTAATTGTTCTTCTGCAGGCTCCTTGTTTTGCTCCGTCTCTGAGCAAAAAAAAGGCAGAAATGTGAAACAAAAACTATTCCCTTGTTACGGGAACATCTTTTTCAAGCTAAGCTGGGTTGGCTCTTGCTCTGGAGCCAGACCTGTAATGGCTTCTCTTTCACATAACAATACAAAATATTATTTTTCCTTTCATCTGTTGTTTTTCAGTTACTGCTTTCATCATAATATAGGCCAGGGCCTCCACAAAGGCACTACCAAGGGAATAGAAAGGTCACTAACATGGGGTTTATTATTCGATCTGTTCTTTTTATTACAGGGAAAAGTGGAGAAAAATTGCAGTTTTGAACCCAAACCTTTATGAACTGTCTAGTCAGGGAAGCAAGAGCAGTTTTGCATTCCTGGTTTGGAAAGTGTTGCTGTGGTTTACATAATAAACGTGATATAAAAAAGATTAAGAAAGGATCTATTTTCTGCTTTGGTTTCAGATACAGCTGAAATCTCTCAGGGGTCTGAGGTACAAATCCAACAAGGATTTTAAAGCAAGTAAAGCAATTTTGTCTTGGGTGGGATGTAGGTCATTGTCAACAACACAAGAAAGCAAAGCATATGGCAGCATTCACCCTGAGCTGGAAGAGCCATAAAACCAAGGTTTAGACAGGACAAGGAGAGGAGGAAAAGGTATAAGAGAGGGGAAATGACAGAGCATAGGAGAGGATTTACTCAGAGGTTGACTCAGGAGAGATGTAGGCATGGGGAATTTTTTCAGAGAAGGTGATAGGCAGACTTGAAGAGCTCAGAAATGTGAGAGGGGAGGGAGATATGTGAGAGGGGAGGGAGATATGCTGCATAATGTAAGAAAAATTGGCCGAGGTGTGGAGGGGAGAGGTTTTTATTCACAGTCTTAAAGTAAGATAAGGGTCATCTGATTCATCGTAACCTGACTAGAACCAACTAGGAGAGCTGGACTGGCTCCATGTGAGTCATTTTCCTGCATCCTGAGCCATTATTATTCTTACTGAACCAAGAAACTGCGCTGCACTCACATGATAAGGTTTTGGGGAAAAAGAAATGAGAAGCACGGATATTTGGAGCTGGAGGATTTGGTTTGTTTACACTCAGCTGTCTCCTTGCCCAGGGTTGTGAGATGGGATCAGCCACCCCTCAGGAACCTCCCCCTCCTGATCCTGGCATCAGGAATGGGAGCTGAGCTGCACTTTGGGGCAGGTGGGGTCAGATCATGTAAATGCTGCTGAACTTTGTTGTCCTGGGAGCCCCTCCAAAAACCTGAATGCCAAGCTGAGCTCAGAGAAGCGCCCAAATATGCAGATGTTTTCCGTGATGATTTTAGGGCTGTGAGCTTCACAGAGGCACAGAACTCAGCTGGAAAAATCTTTCTTGTGACTCAGCACTTCACTTGCACATGTGGACACAGAAGCATCTGAAAGTCAAAACCCATGGCAAAACAGCCAAACCAGGGTTTTTCAGAACTCAGAGAGGAAAAATACATTTTCCGATTCTGGTTCAAGTCTTTGGTTAGTTGGTTGTTTAACAAAGCTGGGTCACAAATCTCTGCAATCATCTGGATTTCTGTGGGAGTAATTTTTTGATTTTTAAAAGAAGATTTATTTTAAAATAATCTTTAAGCATCATGGGCACTGTTCACAGTAAAAAAAAAAAAAAAGCTATCTTTCAAGATATATAACATGGTAGGTAAAACCCAGCAACCTCAGTGTTTTGTGGTTTTTCATAGGCAAGGGGTAGTGGAAAGAGGGCAAGGAAGGTCAGCAGATAATTCAGGAGGGAAGAACAATCTGTCTGGAGACTGACAAGTCCCAAATTAATTGGTGAGGCTGCACAGGTTGAGTATATCACCCTGCTCACCTCTGGAAGCAGAAAACCCCAGAAGCTGATTTTGATTGCCTGAAGCTTAGCCCACGGGACTGGATTGCTTGAACGGTGGTTAGGGGTATCTGGGGGATATCTGGGATATGGGGTCACCTGGGAATGCTTCCTGGGTCCCTGAAGTTGTCACCACAGGCCCTGGTGCAGATTGCTGCTCTTGGCAGCTCCTGTGTAACAAAGAGGTTGATGAGCTGAAGTCACCCCAGGAGACCCTCCAGGGAACTTGGGGACCATCAAAGTCTCAGTTCTTGTCTTTTTTTTGGATGCTGTGTTAGACTAGAGGGTCTCTGGGGGGTTATGGGGGGTGGGAAGCTAACGGAATCAGAATTCTTCCCCTTTCCCAGCTGTGTTTGCCCCAGGTCCAGCAGCTGGGTGGGTTTCATGAGTTCTGCTGTGGCTCAGCTTCTTCCTCCCCCTCGTTATCCTACCTTCAGTAATGGTTTTGGTTTCATGATCCCCTGTGTGCAGGACAGGAGCACACAGAGAGCACCCAGAGCCTGTGCATGCACATATTTAGCACCAGGCCAGGGTGGCTCAGAGCCCCATCTGAGGTGCACAAACCTGAAATGCCCCCAGTTAACTGGATGGGAGTCCTTTGGACCAGACGCTGGGGGCTGAGATCCTTCCTACTCCTCCTCTGCACAGCCAATATGGGTTCAGTGCCTTTCTTTCATACAAAAATAGCTTTCTACCAGTTTCTGTGGTCAGATTTTTTCCCTTCTGCTGACTCATGAGTTACAGTGTTGTTGTCAGTCACTGTCACTCATGGAAAAGTCTGAAATCTCTCTGTTAAGGCAGGAGTGTTTTACAGGCATTTATCCCTGTTACCTATTTCCAGATGAAAACCAAATTCAGCTGCTGAGTCCATGCTACATCAAATTCCAGGCTGTGGGATCACAGCTGCCCAGGGCAGTGGTGGAATGCCTATCCCTGGGGGGATTTAAAAGCCACATGGATGTGGCACTTGGGGACATGGGGTAGTGATGGCATTTTCAGAGCTGGGGAATGGTTGGTGTTGATGATCTTAGAGAGTTTTTCCAAGCTAAACAACTCTGAGACCCCATGATTTCTCTGAGCCTCCACAGCTGGAATATACTGAGCACAGCTCAATTCCCAAAGTACAGTCACACCTGGATCCTCAGGGATTCTGGATCCTGCACTTACCTTTCCACCACCACATCCTGCAAAAGCATCAAAAAAAAAAGCACCAAAAAAAAAGCTGCACCACACGTTTATTTTCATCTTTTAGCTGGCCAGAGTCTCGTCAGTATTCTGTTCTTTGTGGGTGGGTGTGCAGTGCTGAGAGTGTCTTGGCTATTTCTAAGTGGCTCTAGGAAAATTTCCTGAACTCTTTCAGAAAGCAAATCTGCCCTTGAGCCCACCTTCACTGGAGTTCTTCCACACCCATGGGATGTGATAGGCCAAAGCACAAGCCAAGGTCGTTATCACGAATATTTCTGTACAAACATATTTTTAGTTTTTCACTTAGGGATCAGACAAAGGGGAATATTCGGAGGGGAAATAACTGGGAAAAGGAGTAAAGATCCATAGTCTGAGTTTGCATAATTCCCAGCAAGCTTTAGGTTGAAGTTTCTAAGGTTAAAAAAAATCCAGGATGCATCAATGCAGGGAATCGTTTGGAGGATTTAACCTCACAACATTAAATCCACATGCCAAAAAATATTTTATGTGTTCAAAGAGTATGAATTCCATATCCTAAAGGGAATCTTGCAAGAGGAAATTCCTGAATAGGTGGCTCTCTCTGACACTGGTGCATTTGCTGCAAGTTGAAAATTCAAATGTGTAGTTGATATAACAGTTCAAAATGCACAATTGACTTTAAAAGTGTGGAGAAATGGTTTAGTTTGCAAATGAATTATGGGCATGTAATGGCACATCTGTTCAAACATGCTTCCTTGGTGCAGTCTTTTCCAAGTCCTATTTCCCCTGTGGTAATTCACTTTGGGTGAGATTCTGCCATTTTTATTCATATTGTACAGTAGCTTGTTTTATGCATAACTTTGCTGGGATAATGAAGACAGAATGAAGCTGAAATTTACTTGAGAAAGGACAAAAAGAAAGGCATTTCCAAGACTTGTCAAAGATTAAACCCAAAGTTTCAGGTCACTTCTCTCCACATGAAACTGCCTATTTATATATTCAGAATAGCTGACCAGCAACATTTGGGTTTTAATTTATTTTCATAAAGCATTTGCCTTTGGGGAGGGATGGGGTTTTTTAAGTTGAGTGCTCAGCCCCAGAAACGAAAGCTTTGTCTCAGTTTAGAAGTGACTTGTGAGGAACTGAGGATCCAGAACTTGATTTTGATCTAAGACGTAGCAGACAGTGCAAATCCCCACAATATGTCTCATCAAACCAACTTCTGTGAGAATAAAAGTCACAACTGATGGAAGGTCATGTGTGCAATGTATCCAAGATGAGGATCTCACTCTTGTAATTAAAATAATTGCCAAGGGGACAAATTAATATTTTCTTTTAAGACAAATGACGGGGAAATTTATTTTGTTTGTCCTTTGGATGTTGAGGTATTACCTGAAGACTTTGTAAATTCAAGACTAGCTAAAATATTTGAATTGTTATGGCCTTTAACTTGCCTTCATTATTTCTTCCCTGATCTATAGATTCATTTTATGCAGACCATATGCAGTTAAAAATAACTGGAGTTGCTGTATTTTATATATGCCTTTGTAAGCATTTCCAACTGCAGAAGGATTTTTCTTTTTTTTATAAATACAGAAAACCCCAACAAGTTTTATGTTTTCTTTTCACCTCTTCCCTTTTTATTTTTTATAGAAATGCTACAAAGGGGAACTTTTGATAAGTATTACCAGCAAAGCCCAGTGTTGCAACAGAGTTAAGTGCAGCAGGGTTTCTATTTAAGGTTACCTGGCACAGTCAGCTCAGCCAGATGTACTTCTGCTGTTGGATAATCTCATTTGCTGACAATGTGCACTGCTTAAAAAAAAAAACAACTTAAAAAAAAAGCAAGAAAAAGGAAGTGCCTAGGTGACTTATATCCAAATCACACATATTCTTTTAGTTAAAATGAAATGTGAGCCTGAATTTAGCCTTTAATTACATTTCCTTCCCTACCTCCAACAAACAAATTTTTATAACCTCTCCAATGAAGAAAGTCATATTTTGTGAATTACTTGCTTGGAAGCTTACCAGGAGCAAAAGTTATTTAGGAAATTTTCTATTATTTGTATCACTCACAGATTATTCTCGAGGTTCCCAAGTATTCCATAAGATTAATTGTCCTTTTCAAAGAGTTCTGTGTATAAGTTTATTTTTGTTTTAGAGCTTTTATCTGAGTTGCTATCTGGCAAATGGAAATTGTGCTTGTGAAGAAGGAAGCATAGCATGAAAATAGGATCCATCACACCACGTTTGAGGGATATATAATAGAGCTCTTACAACATGTAAGGACTTAAATCATCTCAAAATCTTATTTTTATAAGAATCTGTGCTGTGCAAGCTGGGGGATACATCAACAATGGGAAGGGAAGAGTTCTGTATGTATTTGAAGAAATAAAATAATATTGTTTAAGTGAAACATTAAAAATAAATATTACTTAAATTGTCATCCCTAATAAGATATGTCTGTCATTTTTTTCATTTAGCAATGGCTCTGAGGAGGCTGCATTGTTCTGTCAGGATTAAAAGATGAAAAACCCATCCACATTTGAGTGTGTGCTTAAACAAGCAAGACTGAGTATTAGATCTGAGTGCTCTGTACCTCGAGAAGCATTTTTACTACTGGAAAGTTGCTCAGCTCAGATAGTTCATCCATTTTCCAGAGCCTTTTAAACCTGAATTATATATTGAATGTCAGAATGCCATAAAATCTCTTTAACTATTGGTATCTATTAGTTAATAGCAATATAAATTCAGCCATAAATTTGAAAAAGTAAATGACTTTATCCAAATAAAGATTTGGTGCATGGTTATAGTGTTATTATGACAGTGTTGGCTTCTTGGTTGTAACCCCAAGAAAGAAGTATTTTTGTTTAACATGGTCAGGGCTTTGAAATTATTGCAATGGAAATCAATGTTGGGCAATTGCAAACAAAAATTTTATGGAATGCATCCTTTGTACAAACAGCTGCAAATATAAAACTGAATGTACAGACAGAGCTGAGGGCAGGAATCCACCTGGTTGTGGGTTTGGGATACAACATCGACATATATTAAAAGAATCTATTTCCTCTATCAGCTGAGGAATCTTTATTTTCTGATAAACTTGTGCCTGTTTTACTCTTCCTTTTTCTGGACTAGTGAGTGTCCCTGGCAAAAGCAGTGGCAGGAAGCTGGTTTGGAAGTTGTCAGAGTATACGAGCAAAATTTCAAGTTGTCCATGAAATATTGATGCCACTGCTGTTTGCTGATTCTTTAAATGTGCTCAAAGTAGCGTTTTTGAACTGTTGTGTTTAATTTACACCAGGAATAAAATCAGAAACGTGTTAATTATCACTTTTTTTTTTTAAGAGTGCACTAAATAATGACCGGTTTGGGTGAGTCTGTTCTCAGGAGGGAATATCCACCCCGTTACCAAATCCTTAACCGAGGCTTACACATCCTACACCCCGGAAAGTCACAGATTAGACATTCCTCATGTTTCACAATCCTGTCCACCCTCTTTTACCAGGAAAGCAAGCCCTTTGGTCTTAAAATCACTTAATGTGGCAAAAGTGTATAATAAAAGAAAACAGAGGGAGGGAGGCTGGCAGGAAGCTCTTGATCCTTTTACAGAAACTGCCTGTTTGGCTGGGCAGAAGCTGCTGGAGAGCTTTAAATTTTCTTTTACATGCAAAAGCTCTTTGGCTTCACTTTGGGGCAGACCAAAACCCTTTAGTTTCTCGCAGCTGCAGCCACATTTGCAGCATCCACAACCATTGCACTTGGGTCAAATACTGTTTAAACCATAAGACTGTGCTTAAGAGAGCAGAATCTCTGATTCTCTTCCATTTAGAACACTGAAACCTCTTCAACCCCTGAAGCAAATGGAGCTGGAGCATCTTAATTCTTTAGAAAGAAATCTTTAGGTCTTTAATTATTTTCTCTTTTTGACCCCACTCTTCCCACTGGCACCCCTGCTCCACACGCTTTTTTTTTTTTTTTTTTTTTTTTCAGATAACAAACAGGAAAACCACAAACTTCATCAGCAAGCTGTGCTTTCCTCTGGAAAGCCAAGACATTGAAGCTCAGCACACAAATCACATGCTTGTGCCTTCAGTACTCACAAACCACCCTTCAGCTCACTTCAGAAAATTATTAAACTTAGTAGGTTAAAAATAAATGGGTTGGGGTGGTGATACCTCGGGATGCATGTTGGTGTAGCCAGGAGGGGAAAGAGTCCTGGGGTGGTGATTTGAAGCAAAGAAAGGGAGTATTTAGTGAATATTTAGAGAACATAATTATTTAGGGAATAGCATGCAACAGTTACCTCGCACACAGTTGTGCAGAGGCCTCTGAGGAGGTTTTATTACGAAAGAGATGATATTACAAATTGGCAGTGGGGAGGTTCACCATCACCCAAATAACTGGCAGCGTGTTTCCCCCCATCTCTGACCTTTTTGGCCACAGCAGTATCTGCTCACCAGCCGTACCTGTGTGTCTGTCTGCCTGTCCTACCTGGCAGCTGTTCTCAGTGGGTTTGTTGTATGTGCTCTTGTAGGTCAGACGTGGAAGGAAGATGCAGCGAGGCTAAGGCCACACAACAAGCCAGTTCCCTGGCCAAAAGTGTCAAGTGTGAGAGTCTGGCTTTTCTGCCCTCTGATTCTGTTTGTAAATTATTCTTGCTTTCCTTCTCCAGGCCAGGACTCAGTCCTGTGCACTGTGAGAACAAACAATCATAGCCTAACATATGTAGGGAAGGAATTAAAATGGAAATCCCATCCAAAGCCTTAGGGCTCAGGCATGGCACGCCTGCAAGAACCTGGCACTGGGAATGCAGACACAGCTCCAGAGTCTGCTGGGAGACAAAGGGGTGTGTCTGTGCCATGTTTGGCTCATCCTGCACTGGTACCCAGTGCCTGCAGCTTCTGTGGAATTTTTAGCTACTCTGATTTCATCTGATTAATCAGGGGACTGAGGCACTTCCCAGGTTTGATGGGTTGGCCATGGTTGGATGCTGGGTGCCCACCAAACCTGCTCAGTCACTGCCCTCCTCAGCTGGGCAGGGCAGAGAAACACAACAAAAGGCTCATGGGGTAAGATAAGGACAGAGAGAGATCACAGTAACTGTCATGGGCAAAACAGGCTCATTGTGGGGAAATTAGTCAATTTATCACCAACCAAACTAGAGTAGGATCATGAGAAACAAAAATCTAAGTCTAAAAATGCCTCCCCCATAGACCTCCCACTTCTTGGACTTAACTTCACTCCCAATTCTCTCTCCCTCTTCCACTCATGGTGCAGGGGGACAGGGAATGGGGGCTGTGGTCAGTTCTTCAGATGTTTCTGCTGCTCCTTCCTCCTCAGGGATTGGTCTCCACACTCATCCACTGCTCCAGCCTGGGGTTCTCTCCACAGGAGACAGCCCTCCATGAACATCCCCAGTTCTAGTCCTTCCCTTGGGCTACAGATCTACATGAACTGCTCCAGTGTGAGTCCCTCCCATGGGATCAATTCTTCAGGAACTGCTCCAGTGTGAGTCCCTCCCATGGGATCCGTTCTTCAGGAACTGCTCCAGTGTGAGTCCCTCCCATGGGATCAGTTCTTCAGGAACTGCTCCAGTGTGAGTCCCTCCCATGGGATCAGTTCTTCAGGAACTGCTCCAGTGTGAGTCCCTCCCATGGGATCAGTTCTTCAGGAACTGCTCCAGTGTGAGTCCCTCCCATGGGATCAGTTCTTCAGGAACTGCTCCAGTGTGAGTCCCTCCCATGGGATCAGTTCTTCAGGAACTGCTCCAGTGTGAGTCCCTCCCATGGGATCAGTTCTTCAGGAACTGCTCCAGTGTGAGTCCCTCCCATGGGATCAGTTCTTCAGGAACTGCTCCAGTGTGAGTCCCTCCCATGGGATCAGTTCTTCAGGAACTGCTCCAGTGTGAGTCCCTCCCATGGGATCAGTTCTTCAGGAACTGCTCCAGTGTGAGTCCCTCCCATGGGATCAGTTCTTCAGGAACTGCTCCAGTGTGAGTCCCTCCCATAGGATCCGTTCTTCAGGAACTGCTCCAGTGTGAGTCCCTCCCATGGGATCAGTTCTTCAGGAACTGCCCCACCATGGGTCCTAAGTGGAGTCCCAAGTCCTGCCAACAAACCTGCTTCAGCTTCTACTTCCAGGAACTCCCCACAGAAGCCACCAGTGTAGCCCTCCTGCTACCAAAACCCGCCCCTGCAATCCCAAGACAGCAGGGAACAAAAGTGCCAGGCCTGGTGCTGGGTGGCCAAGCTCACCTCGGTGTCACAGGACCCGTGGCTGTCCCACCACGTGCCACCCCAGGGCTGTGCCAAGCCTGCAGGTTTCCTGACTGAGACCAGGAGCAGTGCACTCTTCTCCCCTCCTGCCCTCACACGAGGGCAAGCAAAGTCTTCAGATTGTTCTTGATTTTTTTCCACGTTCTGTTCATGGCTCATTCCCTTCCTTCTCCTGCTCTCAGGGAATGTCACCGTGCCTGGCTCCCACTACAAGGGATGGGTAATGGAGAAGTTTCATCACCTCTCCCCAGACTGCAGGACCTATGCTCAATCTTTCTGCTGTCAACACCAAACACACACTGTTATGATTATAACATGAAGACAAGGATCCTGTTTTATCTCAAAGAGTGCAAAGGTTTATGAAGGGTTAAAATAATCTAACCTCACTTTTTTTTTGGTTTCCTTCCCCCTCCACCACCCCATTCTCTTCTTTTTTTTCTCCATAATGGCAAATGTTATTTATATTAAGGGGAAAACCAGCACGGCCTTGCCAGATCGAGCTCACTTCTCTTTGCCAGCTAAAACACAAAGCAGAGTTACTGCGTTTTTGGTACCTGCAAAACAATCTGAACACAGTGTTCTGTCATCCTTTGAAATGGCAAATGGAAGTCATTTAAACCAGATGAGGGGCTGGATGGGGAATTACTGCACCTACAGCACAGGATATACAGTATGTGCACCTATTTCAAGGGAGCTAGAGTGGGTGGCCGGAAGAAAGGAACTTTTTTCCTCGTTTAACCTGTAATTTGACAACATCTGCAAAGAATTATCCCTGGTACTGGCATTGTAATTGTTGTATCTAACATCAATCACCGGGTACGGGAGGTTGCTTTAAATAGATGTTAGTGTGTTACAGTTTCAAAACATGAAAGCAAAAAAAAAAAAATTAAAAAAAAGGAAAGGAATGAAATATGTAAATTGGTAGAGAAATTAATTATTGGAAACTTTGACACTAATTTATTGTTTAAATAAGACATGTAACTGGCCAGGGTGGGTGACTGTTTGGGTTTGACCCCATAAGCTTTGGCAAGTGTTAGAAAACAGAGGCCACTACATTCCAATTTATAAAAATTATAACTTCTTTTTTTCAAGTCTCTATTAAAACACAGAAGAAGAAAGGGATTAGGCTGACTCATATTTTACACTGAAAGGACAGCAAGTAGGAAAGCTTCCATAAAGTGTACGTCTTTAAAACAAAGTCCTTCCTCCCCAGCTCTTTCAGTGGGATTTCTGTCTTTGACTTCATCAGAAACACGATTACAGGGAACAAGCTATGCACGTTTTTGGACAGCAAAAATTGTAATTCCAAGCATGCTCCAGATTTCCACTAGCAGCTCAGCAACTACAGGAGTAAATTCATATTCACAAGTTATCAAATTTCCAGAATGCATCCAATTTTGTATTGGGTTTTTGATTCATATTTGTGGCTGGATGTGAATCAGGTCCAATATTTGTTTCTCAGAAATGTCATGGAAAAGGAAATCATTGGGTGCACGAGCATTCACAGCCAAACACAACGCACAGTACCACTGTCCAGCCTGGGAGCCAGATGAACCATTATGATGGTCATGGGAATTGTACTTAACCTGGGAAAATGTTTTAGAGACAGAGAGAAGAAAAACCTTGCACTGTGGTGCCTCTGGCGTCTCTAATAACCACCATGTTATATATATAATATGTACACATACGTGTTTGGCCTGAAATACTACACCACATTTTTAGAAGTTAGGCAGTAAATTACATTTCTTTTTCCATTTTCTCCCCCCATTTATTTTTTTCTTTTTCTTTTTTTCTTTCCCTGTCTTTCTTTCTTTCTTTTTTTTTTTTTTTTCCCCTCTCTGTTTGTCTTTTCTGGGCAAAGGCACTGAGAGGTCTTCCTGATTTCTCTTCCTCAAACTTTGGCTGTTGCTTTTACTCACCTGAAGCCTTGCCTGTAGGCAAACTTCCCAGCTGTGTCTCACATTTTTGTGTTTACAGGATAGGGAACCTTTTGCTCAGGAGCTGTTGCTCATAAGGAACCCATCATCTCCAACAGGATATCCCTATAAAGCCATTTACATGCATATGTGGAGTAAGGTTCCCTTAACAATTCTTACTTTAACATCTCATCACATAAAGTTTAATGGATTTCACTTCTTTAAAGACAAAATGCCATTTCTATATATAGTTGCCATTACCTATGCATTCAACAATTTTGAATATTGGTTAATGGAGGTATAACATTGCATAACAAAAGTATATTATTGCTTTAAAGTCAGTCCTCCCAGATTTCATTCTTTTCATCTAAAAACTCTATAAAAATCACCTCAAAAATGATCCAGCTGACGAGGTTGGAAGGGCACAGCTCTGTCACAGCAAATTGATCCCAGAATTATCACACTGCATAGGTGACCCATTGGATGTGTTTCACTTAGGTTGTGTTGTAAAATGCTGCCATTTGTGGTGAGAAGGAACCCATTAAATGCTCCAGGGAATGTTTACCTTACTGTTTATATGGGGCTCAGAGTTCTGCTGTTCATCTTGCATGAAATCTTTCTCTCAAAAATAAGCTTTAAATTCTTATATCCCTTTAAACCCAAAAGGTGGCTCAGTCCTTGGGCTGGCTGCCCAAGGGGCTCAGAGATGATGGCCAAGAGAGATCCATGTCATGAAGGTGGTCTCCTCCTTGGCTGTGATGCTGTCCAGGAATGTCCCCATGAGAGCCCCACAGCACTGACAAAGCCCTGACTCTGTGCTGGGAGTCACTGGTTGTTTGTTAGCCAGGGTTGAGAAACTGCTTTGCAAAGAGCAAAGTCAAAAGGCAGATCTGGTTCTAGATGGGAGAGGGGTAGAATTGAGCGGCCTTGCACAGATGCTGCCTGGGAGCCACCACTCACCTGGACAGGATTTACCTGAAAAGTTAAAATTAGGCCATTTTTTGTTTTGGAGTACCTGCCTGAGGAGAACACTCTCCTGGCTGCTTGTGGGCTGTTTTTTTGTAGCTCCAGGCTTTGGCAGTGTAAACTACTTTTCTACTTAAGATAAGGCAAACCTCTTTAATCACCTAAAACTTTTCTTCTTATTTGATTTGCTACTGAGGAGAAGGACAGCAAGCCTCTCTATGTTTAATTGTCATGTGTGCATGGTGGGAAGGGCTGCAATATGCTGTCCAGCAGCAGATTTGTCTATTTATTTGGAATTTTGCAGTGGTTCATTAGCAAAGTTTGACTCTGTTGATGTGCATGGTGACCAGTGTCAGTGTTTATGTCATGTTTTTGCAGAGAAGGGACCAGCCCAGCTGTGGCTGTGGCAGTACAAGATGTGCTTTGGTGCTGGCTGCTTGAAACATCTCGGGGTAGGTCAGGAGTGAGGATGGGGTGGGAGCAAATTAGAAGGGTGAAGTCAATGACCAGGACATAGTCTGGACCATCTAACCTTCAGTATCATAATGAAACACTGGTACCAAGGGACCTGTGGGCATCCAGGTGTGGGCAATGGCATAGAATAGATTTTAGAATTCTTATTGATATTAAAATCCTCATTATCTACTCTGGAAATGTTTATGCCCTGCTGTTCTCAAAGTATCTGGAAACTCCACCACCTCCTGACACAGGAGAGTGAAAGCCAAGTTTTGGGCTGGGACCCCAGGACAGCTCATCCCCAGGGCTTGACCTAAACCACTGACCGGGCAGAAACACCATCCTTGTCACCTCATGGCCCCTCTCACCTCAGGGAATTCACTTCCCTGGGAGTGACAGTGTTGGCACACACATTTCTCACATAGACCATGGCAGGAGATTGGAACTAGGTGGTCCTTAAGGTCCTTTCCAACCCAAACCATTCCAGGATTCTGTGATTCTCTGATTCTATAAGCTTTCGAAGAACACATTTCCATGTATAGCCTGATTGTAGTGCCAATAAGTCATTTATTTTCTATACTATAATCATAATTCATAAAAATTCTCTCCCTCCTGAGGGAACATTTTATCATCTGATAAAGGGCAACAACAAGCCAAAAATATAAGGCCTTCACTAAATGATAAATACAGGATGACGTAAGCTATAAAACATAAAAGAGTGAGCGTGTGTAATACATGCCAAGGATGGCTGAGGATCAATTTAAACTAAACGTTTTCTGTTAACATGAGAATTTTTGTAAACTGGAGAAAATGAGAGGCAAGAAAAAGAGGATTTATGGAGCAATGTGTGGGAGGCATGTGGTGTTAAAACAGCCATGGCTGGGGCCTGTTTGTTCTACTGTCTCAGGAGTGGTTTGTCCCATCCTCACTCTTCCTTGGCAAGCTCCCTGACGCCTTTTGTGGGACACATTTGAGAGCTGAGGTTGGATGTGTCCGTGTTTCCTTGTTTGGGTGAACTCAGAAGTGGAAAGTGTTATTCAGTGAGTTACACATCCACCTGACACAGCCCCCCCAGATTGAATCTGTCACATCCCTTCATGGGGCCAATGTTTTGCTGGAGTTATTTGCCCTGTCCCTTTCCCGTGGGGTGCTCACCTTGTGGTGCTGCTGTGGTGGCCCCGCTGTTACTCACGGGGCTGGGCAGGATCTGTGTGAGCCCGCCAGGAGCCGTGTGCTGCTCATCCAGGGGAGGCACAACCTGGCCATTTAGCACTCAGGATTCTCCAGCAAATTCATCACCACGCTTTGAGGCTTGCAGCCCTCTCCCACCTCCAAATAAAATCCATTTTCTGATCCATGACCTCATCCTGAATATAATATTTCAGCCCAGCTGCACGATTGGGTCCCATGTTTGTAAAACTGTGATTTCCCTGCAAGCTCAGAGACAATTATTGCTCAGTTTTGGTTTATTTATTTTATTTTTTTTTTTTAAATTTGGGCCCATCACTTCTTTCGTTACCTACATGGACACAGTGAGGAGTATCACAAAGGCACAGCCCTGGAGCCAGGAGAAGCAATCACACGACCTCCACAAGGCCAATTCTCCAAAGCTTCCCAGCGGGGAGCACAGATCACCAATCACTGCAGGTCTGTTTATGAGTTAGGAGAGCTTTCCAACTTCGAGAAACTTGCTGAGTTTACTTCAGGTATGCTCTTTTCCAGGCCTATAAACATTTAGTTTTTAATCTGCTGCATCAGAGAAGAAAGTGAAAATAGTTGTAAACAGAGAGCAGGGCTTGAACCCCCCCCATCTCCCCTTTTAAGTGAGTGCATGGGCACATGTAGAGCCAGCAGTTCTTAGATATATAGCCCACCTAGGTAAAGCACTTTCAAATGTACTTCATTTATTTATTCTAGGCCCTTTTTTTGGCCCAAAATCATCAAAAATTGCTGTCTCTAGTTTCATTGTGCCCTTTTGAAATTGTCCAGATTTTGCACTAAGAGTCTAAAGCCACAGCAAAGGAGCAGGCCAAGAGGAAAAGCTTTTGAAGAGTTCCCACAGCTGTGAAAACACGGGCCTCAGGCTGTGTGTAGAGTTACTTCAAACAGCTGCTTCAGGTGACTAAACACCTTGAGTCTCATTCATCAAGTGTTGTTTATACTGGCTGACAGACCAGACTTGGAGAATTAACTCTGAGAAAAAAAGATGTACTACATACCAAGTATGGGAAAGGAACCCAGTTCCTTAAATAAGAAAGAAAGGAGGAGGAGGGGGGAGAAAAGGGGGAGAGAAGAGTCCCTTTAAAATAAAACAGATGAGGGCTAATTTTATTTCATGTTAATAGGCCTTTTGATGCCCTTTGCATGTTTAAAATCAGAGGTGGAGGAGTATTGATGGTTTGCCACTTCGTAATCATGCAAATAAAAGCAATTTGAGTGATCCCTGTGCCTCGACAAGAAGCTCAGCTAACCTGGTGTAAAATCTCAATGGTTAATTAGTAGCCTTGAACAACCTATTAAAATAAGACTCTTTTTCTCAACTATCCTCAACAGAGAATATCAGAGAGAAAAAAAAAAAAAGCCCGGTGCTGCCTCCCCCTTGCTCCCATTTAGCATCAGATTGTGCAGATTCCACCCGTAGTTTTGGTACAGGACTTATCACTCAGCTTGAGATAATATTCTTTCATCTCATATCCATATGAGAAGGTGACATGATAAGATATTTGCAATCATGTAACTGCTTTGCATGGATCAAAAGAGGAATGAAAGAAAATGACATGAGTCAGTGTCAAGTGAAGTGCTACTAGTTAAGTAAGCTTTAAATATTGAAGGGGATTTTTAATATTTCCTTTTAATCTCGAAATCTGTCACTTGGTGATTTTTTATAACACTGGAGTTGTTACTAACAACATTTTCCATGGTTTCATTCAATCCAAATGCAAAAACCCACCCCATCTCAGTCATGGCAAATGTTGTAATTTCTACTGGCAATTTCTCACCCGCAACCCGGGCAGATTTCAAAGAAAAGGAGATGTTTTTCAGGCGCTGGGATACTGTTGGGATCCTGATGTTTGAACACTGGCAGTAGAACATAGGCCAACAGTGAGATTTCAGTGTTTTTCTTGTTGTTTTTCCCTAACAAGCAGGCAGACTGCAAGGGTGAATATGCTTTCAGAGACAAAAATAGCGTTCAGAGGAAGAATTTAGAATCACAGAAAATTATTTTGAAAGAAGATTGTTTCGGAGGCTGTTTCCCTGACAAACTTGGTAAATAGTTTGGCAGATCCTGAAGCTGTTGGATTTGCATATGCATATAGAGGGGCTGAAGAAAAATACCAGGTGGTTTTCTTCTTAGAGCTTTGGAATAACACAAAGTTGATGGCAGTAGATTTACATCTTATTCTCAAAAAAAAAAAAAAAAANATCAGTTACGTTGACTCTGCAAAGCCAGCAAAAATGAGAAAAAAAAAAAAAAAAAAAAAAAAAAAAAAAAAAAAAAAAAAAAAAAGATGAAACCTAAACTAAATTCTCTGAAGAACAGGATTGAAGAGAAGCTGGTTTAAAATTGTATGTGAGGAGTATTGATAAACCAGCTTCTCCCTTTGTTTAGGGTGGGTTATGTCCTTCACTGGGAGGGACCTTTCCACTGGTTTTTGTCTAGGCTGAGAGAGGCAATCTTAATTGGATTAAAAGCCCCTAAGTAATCCAGGGCATACCCAAAATAAGAAGATCAAATGGCTGAAATAACATCTTATTCTTTTCACTCCTGAAACAGTGATATCACTGGAAAGGATTAAAAATTAAATTGTTTGTGTCCCTGGTTGACATGATTTGGGACTCTTTCTCATGTTATGCTTTCATTTATAACACAGTAATATTGGCCTTGTGGCTGATATCTACATCAGGCAGAAATTTTGGGGTGCTGCACTTGAGAATTGAAGAAAACCTGGAAAAATTGCAAGGTGCCTTCAGTAGCAGAGGTGTTAGGGGATGCTGCAGTGGCGATTTGGGAAGGACATGGATTGGAAAAAGTGGTGTATTTAAAACCAGGCAGCTGGAGATGCTCAAGGTTGGTTGGAGATTTTGATAATGAAGGAGTTGAGCCCTTTCCAAGCTGGGGGAGGGTTTGGTGCCTCAGTGTCCCCTCTCTGTCCCAGCTCTCTACCATGGTGGCACTTCATGCCTCATGTGAGTGGCTCCATGCTGGCCAAGGGCATTTAGGCACAACCGCAGCTTAAATCACTGAGATTAATGTATAACTGTGGTCATACACAAACTACATCAGCTGAATATTGGTTCTCTTTGCAAGGCTCCAGGGGGCAGATAAAATAGATTTGTAACGTTTGTTTTCAATAAATTACTATTTTGAATCCAAGCAAAATATTGCTTTATTCTGTTTTGCTCATAATTTTGGACCGAGCAGCTACTTTTAGCTTGGAATGGGTGAATTTCAGTGGATTTGGATGTTAGAACACGATGGGCTCACAACTTTTAATCAAAGCAGGCGCCGGGGCCGTTTGGGGCGCGGGTTCCTGCGTGTGGCCGTGCCGTCCCCGGCGTCCTCGCTGCTCCGGGGCGTTGGTGGATCCCATAGAACCCCGGTGTGAGCTGGAGGAGCTGGGACTGCAGGGCTGGGGAAGGAGGCTGGATGGCCCAGGTGTCACTGTTTTAGTAGGTGAGTGCCTCTCTCTGTCCCTCGTTGCCATCAGCGCCGCGCGCTCTGCCAGGCTTCGAGTGCCGCCGCCCCGGCTCTTCATCCGGACGGGGCTGCCAGGAGCCACTTACGTTCCTGTCCCTTGCTGGGACTTGAACACTCTCCAGGTCCCTTGATTTCTCCCCTCTCCTCCTCCTCCTCCCTTCAGGCTTTTTTTTTTTTTTTTTTTTTTTTTTGTAATGTTCAGTTTTTTTGTNAATGTCAAGTTTGTTTGCTTCCGTAAGAAAAACTGAAATTTCCCTGAAAAACAAAAGTGCCTTCCAGGCTCGCAGATATTTTGTTCACTCATGTTGCTGTTGTGCCTTTTCTATGAATACGAGCCACATTTACCTAAAAAAAAAAAAAAAAAAAGAAAAAAAAAGAAAAAATCTGCCCACTGGAGTGAAATTGCAAGAATCTGATGATGGTAAGGATCACTATCAGTCTCAAAAGGGTAAATGTGGTATTTCATAGAGTGTGACTCCACATTTTGCAGGGGAGCTGAGAAATGATCAGATCTCTTTGGATGGCTCTGAGGACAGTTAAAAGGTAACGGTAATTACACAATTAAAAGATGGTAAATAGTCACTCGGGGATAAACAATCCCTTTTCATTCATTAACACCACAAGAGTCCCAGGGTCAGCTCAGAGCAGCTCAGATCCCCCTCAGTGAGATGTTTGCCATGTTTCCTTGGGCTGAGCTTGGTCTACTGGTTAAACAAAGAAAACAGTAATAAATTATCCAGAATATACCTGTGCTCACGAGAGGCCGCTTTAAGCTTGCACAGCTTGTTAGTTTTTCCACGTAATTTCCAATTTATTTTGTACTTTAAAAGTTTGTTTTGGCTGGGATTGAAATTTAATTTGTTCTTCAAAGAAACATAACAATGGAAATGCAAAGAGGAAGCTTTTGTTCTCTCCCTAGGAGTTCTGAAAGGTAATAATTATGAAATGATAAGATTCTAAATGAAAATGTCACTTGCAAAGGTTGAGGTTGAAAACAGCACAGACCTGTGTAAAGCGAGAAAATTCACATTTGATTCATGAACATAAATACAACCAGAATGATTTAATTTTAAATCATCTGATGATTTATTGTACAAATATTTTACAATTCTGAAAGGAAATTCTTCAAAGCATGGATTTCTGCGAGAACACAATGCAGCTTTGTAAAAACAGCACTCCTGTATTATTAATAATAATAGTAATAGTAGAAAGATAATAAAATATCATAAACGTAGACCGGAGGAATAGTTATTTGTATAAATTCCAACAACTGCTATTCAACAATACCCTGAATCAGATGTAGGAGTAAAGTTTTAAATTGTCTCTGCTCCGTGTTGTTACAGTGATCAGCATATCAATGGCTCCGTTTCTGCCCTACTCAACCAATGTTTAAAACAATTTCAATATATTCCTTCCAATTTAGCTTTAAGCACTGCTTTTCCTTATTTATTTTACCCCTTCCACTTTCTGCCACCTGCCTGTCTTTCCTCCTGTTGATGTGTTTTACATGGATGTATCTGCACAAGATGAGTTGTTGGTTTTTAGAAAATTTGTGTTTGGGTGCACATTACCTGTCTCCTTCTGTACATCTTAATCAGGCAAACTCTGCTTCAACATAAAACATTTTGGTGGAGTTTTCCCTTGAATTACATATGTTGGGTTTTTCTTTTAAACTCAGGAGTATATTTTACTATTAAAACATTGGTTCAAGGCTGGAGTTTGTGTCTGAGAGTTGCTGCTGCCCACAAGAGTGACCTGATAATGCTCATGGTGAATTTCTCCCACTCTCAGTGATGTAGAGCTCCCACACAGGTAGGAAATATTGAAAAAGGTTCCAAAGTGAGGTGCGGGTTGTGAAATCAGATACAAAGGAGGATCTGCATTTCCTTGCTGACAGAAACAGCTCAGCACTGATTGCTATCTCCATCTCATTTCAATTTTCCCTTTGAAAGAGACCAGACAATATTTTCAGCTTCTCTTTGGTTGTTTTGCTTCCCCTGAATTCTGGGTATAACTGGTGGCCCAGCTCTCTCCCCAGTGTTCCTTTCTTTTGGCTGATGCATTTATTTTGTCACCTCGATGTTGTGCTACCAGTGAGGCTGGAAGAACTTTGCCTTGCACTAAAAGTTATTTTTTTTTAGTACCTAAAAGTTAGGTGATGATTTAGAGCGCACAAACAGTTTTTGTTTCTGGCCTGGTTGTTGGATAAGCTTGTGTAGAATAACCTCTCTAGAGGTATTTGATTATTTCATCAAATCTGGACCCATTTCTTGAGCATTAAGATGCTTTTAAAAATTAAGTGTTGACAAAAAATTTTGAGTAAAACTGTGATGCAACTCAAGGCAGGGATATCTGTGTGCAAGGGTCATAAGTAATTTTTTTCCCAACATTTGTCCAGTTCTATCTTGGTAGAGGGTACAAGTACGGAAAAGTTTTCCTGCAATCCCTCTTTAATGGAATCAGCCTTTATTCAGCTCTTTTTTCTTTCTTGCACTGAAGGAACACAGAGTTTCAAAGAAGCTACAAGAATTGTATGACTGTTTTAGTTGGAAAAAGGAATTTTATCAAAACTGTCTGTAACTCTGCGTGGTGGGTGATGATTAATTCCTAATTTCAATCATGGCATATGTTATAATTCTTACTCGAAGTGAACAAAGTCACTGAAGATTACCTGAACCAGCTCCAGTGTTTTCAGGCAACTAAACCAAAACAAACAAAAAGGCAACACAGGTATTCATTTGAATAATCAAACAAAAAAATGTTCTAAGAGCATTTATACTCCTTGTGTTCACTTTTTAAATGTTATTAAAGAAGAAATATCCTATGATTCTGAGATTATTAAAAATAATAATATTGTTTAAAAAGGAATGGGCTGGAAGATGTTCTCAGAAACTATTTTAAGAGTACATGCTAATTAGAAGGATAATTTTGTAGAAGTTGTGTCGGATACCAACATTGCAAAGATCTTGCAGTCTTCACTTACAAAATTACAAGTTTGCAAAGTACTGAAATATTTTGTTCTGTCGCTGTGTGATAGCAAATCCAGTAGACCTTCTATGAACTGCCTATAAATGACTGGAGGGTGGGTGGAGAAATTGGGGCGTGTAGTTAATATTCACATTTCATTTTGCTTTCTCTCTCAACTTTTTAAAAACATTTTTTCTCATGGCTGTAATGGGCTCTCTAACTTTGCTCTCACAAAATGGACAATTTCTTGTGGAATGCTGGTGAAAATTTAGCCAATGTTTAGACCTCCTATTCCTAACATGGACATTAGCAAGACTTCTGTTGATTAAAATGGTGTTATTTATGGGACATTACCCTTATTCCAAGTCTGAGATTACAAACTCAAGAGAAAATCTACCTAATTTGTATAATTACTCTTATTTGTGTTGCATGTATTTTAGATCTTTATTAATATTGGTTAACAGCAAGTAAATGATCATTAAATTCCTCAAAACAAATTTTGTGGAACATTTGCACATCTTTCCAGACTAACTTCTTTCTGAGATGAAGGCTGATGGTAGAGGATTATAAATACATTTTCTCTTGCAATTGGAGGTGTAGACCTAAAAAAATAACTTTTTTAGGTTATACATAAAATAACAAAAAAGACTTTTGATGGGCCACACTCAGTCTCCCAGGACAATAATCAGGGTCACATGAAGAAAGACCTTAGAGTAGAACAAAGTTCTTACCTGAATTTTTAACCTATTTTCTAAAAGATTATAAAAATCTATAATCCTGCTGTAGGTCAGTAAAAGAATTTCTTATTGACCCCTCTGAAGGTTATGACAGGGGAAGTTTTTATGTGACTGTAGGAAATTTTGCTGTAAGCAAAACAATGACCTCGCATTCAGACACGGTCATGTTAAATCCCAAGTATTTGGCACGTTTAAATATTTCAATAGGCCTGTTTTTACATCTGAAGAATAAATAAATATGGGGCAAAAATAAACCTTACTTTAAAAAAAGATGCTAAAGCAAACATATAGGTATTGCATTTTTATGTTGGTCTTAAAACAAGCCCAAGGCATTCTCCCACACTTTTTTTTCCCAACATTATCTCCACCTGTAATAATAAAACATGTCTTCTGATTACTGTGCTTTCCATTATCTCATGTCTGTACCTAATTTATTTGCTACCCAGTCTTACATTTCCTGTGCTAAAGGGTTCTTTCTCTTTTCTAAACGCAGAATCAGGTTGTGAGAGGTGGACGTGCCCCCAGCCCCCCCAAATTTTATTGTCTTGCTGATAAGAAGTGTTTATATTCTGAAATATTCTGGAGCAGGATGCGTCCCAAACTAGAAAACGAGTCTACATTTAAATGATGTTTTAAATTCTTGTAAAGAGTGGGAAAAAGTTGCTACTGTAGAAACGTGAAATTATAAAAATCCAAGGAGTACAGTGAGTTTTAATGCCCTTCAAAATATGATATCCTTATAATTTATTTATAAAATATTAATATATTTAGAATGTAAATGTGGTCATAGTTTTCATATATGTGTTCTCAAAGTCATTGTGAGTGTTTATGCTCCAACAGCTAAACTAATACACAGATGTTTAAAAGCTCAGAATATTTGATCGTACATTTAAATTAGGAGAAACTTTCCACAATCCATTTGCCAGGTGTGAAAAATGGATAAATCCATTTTTTTATGCTTTGTGCCTTTCTTACATGTGTGTATTCACTGTACAGACTATAAGTACACTTTCATACCTAGTTTCAGGATGGGATTTTTTTGTAAAAATTCTCTCTGCAGGTCTTGTTTTAAGACCTTGCTGGTGTTACAGCCAGATGAAATACTCCTCCTTTGATGTCCATGTCAACGGGAGCTTTTCCATTGTTTTCCATGGATATTGAAAGAGACCCTTATAATTCTTCCAAGGCATGGTGTGCTCTGCTGTGATCCCAAACCCGTGTGATTATCAGGACAGAGGAGCTTGTGTGAGTGAGTGAGTGATTTATGCTCTGCTTGTTTCTGTTGTCCACAGAACATGGGTTTGCTACGAGATGAACTCTGATTTCAGGAAATTACCCACATTGTCAGCAAATTTGCTTGTCCTTCTTTAACATTATGAACAGCCCATTTTTCATGTTTTCGAAATATTTTAATGCTGGACTTTGATATATTATTACCACATGGTCATATCACAATAAACTTTCCACTGCACACAGACAGGATTGAGGATTCCTTAAAAAAAAAAAATAGTATCAAAGGGGCAATACCCTTGGGTCCCTGCAGAGATCCAAAGGAAAAGCTCTCCCTAGAGTTGGCTCAGTTTTACTTTTCCCATAGATAATCACAGTGCACAGGAGTCAGAGATTTCAGTCTCAAATTTACCCTGAGAATAAGGAATTTTGGGAAAAGTAGCATACAGGGTGGGAGGAAAGCTTGAATGGAAAAAGTGCCAGCCTGCATAAAACAGGTAAAACAAAAATACCATCCAAAGGTCAAAATTGTTGATGTGACTTTATCTAATAACAACAAATATTGATAATGAGGGGAATTTTGGGTCAGGGAAAGGTATGTAAGTCCCTGATTTCTGCATGAGACACACTGTGCTATGTTTTGTAGGACATTTTATTACGTGATGGGGAATTATGAACCTGTCCTGGAGAAGGTGGCAGGGGTTTATAGTCTCCCTTCTCAAGAGAAATGGGAGTTTTCCTTTCCTAAAAGTCTTGTTTTAGCAGATGGAAGTAGAGGAAGAACTGATTAAGATTCCCCAAGAGGGGGAGAGTTAGTCCTAAGCCAAGCCTGAAGGCCAGGTGTGTAATCTGGGAAACAGAGTTTGTTTTGGGATGAGATTTTTTCCTCTCAGATTCCCTATTAATAAAAGAACAGAGATTCTCTGAGCTGATTTGTATCTACACTGAGGGCAGAGTCGAGTTAAGAGCTGAGACAGCTGAGAAAAGGGCTTTGTTTTCCATTATTAGCTACAGGAAAGGCCTGAATGTCCATTTGAACTTGAGTCTCCATCCCATCAAAGTATCAGCCTGAGGACCTAAAAGCAAACAAACAATATAAAAAAAAAGGCCATTATTTTTTATCCAGCTTGAAATTTCTCACTTTGAGGCTGGTCAAGTGCTGGAAGAGGGGTCCAGTGGGAGTCTCAGGAAAGATTATCCTTGGAGGTGTTCCAAACCCAGCTGAAGATGCCCTGGGCAATATTCTCTAGCTCTAAGATTGAGGCTTTTTGAGTGGATGTTGGGTCTAAATGTGCCACCCAAAATGAATTACCCTGTGATTCCCTTACAAAATGAACCAGACCAAACCCAGACATGTAGGTGAAGTTTGTCTTGGTCTTGCACATCTCTTATCGACTTCAGGTATGTATTTAGGAAGGAATGTAGGCCTCAAATCAATTTTCCCTTGCAACTTGATATTTTTGATCTAGGAGACACAAATATTCCTCATCTGGTTTTGGTAAGAGACAGGTTTAATAATTTAAAATTGTATTGGTAGAAGCATTTTAGCATTAAATATTGTATAGTTATAAAGTAAAGTATAAAAATATCAGAGCACTTTGCTTTCTGCTTGGGGTCTTTAGAAACTCTCTGAAATATTGAAGAGCAGCAGAGAATCAGTGAGTCAAAAGAAATCAATGCAATATATTGAAGTAATGAAAATATCACTGGAATCAAAGGGGATCCCAGTATCTTCCATAGCCTGCAGTCTGGAAGTTTGCAAATTCCAGCACTGGCAATGCCTCCCCACAACATCAGTCTCTTCCCATTTGGAATTCTGCATTTCCTTCCGTCGAAGACATTTCTTTCTTTGGAGATCTCCACCTTTTTCTGCAGACCAGTTTCAAACGTTGCCAAATTCGCTGGTCTGGGTTCAGTATCCAAGCAGGCAGAAAGAGTCTCTTTTCTAATTTTGTAAAAAGATGGAGACTTAATCCCTTGACTTTAAGCGATGAGGTTAAAGAAGTAGCTCAGATTTTTTTTGATGAAGTGAAGGATAAAGGGACCTTTCTTTTTATATTCCTCTAATTCTTTATAAAAGTGTGAGCTTCCACTTCCACATTTAAGATTGCTCCTGGAAACTAATTTCAAGGTTTATACTGACATGAAAAATCTGTGCCTAGAATTATTTTTTACCTCTTTCTTTCCCTGTAACTTCCCATGTCTCGTTCTTCCATTCAAGAAAACTGAGGGATCATTTTGGCACTTATTATTTACTCCTAACCATAAAAATTCATCCACCACATTGTACATCTCAAGTGTAACAGGGACAAACTGAAATGAGCTCATTGCATTAATAATTTGAGTCCTAATTTGCATATATTCCTATTTCTTTGCTGATAGAGGAAGCAAGCTTACTTTATAACAACCAAACAATCTCACCTTTCCCTGTGTACATTATGAGACAGAATATTTGTTTTGAAACCTGTGACAGGTAAATCTGTATGGGATTCAAGGGTGAGTGACATTTCTGTTGTAGAGCTGCAACCTGGGTGAGGTCACGGTTACAACACGTGAGCAGAAAAATAGATTTTTAAACTCATCCAACCAGAACAGATACATTCTTCTGACTTAATGCCATTTCCACTTGCAAATGGACATTGCATCAAAGTAATGGAATCATGGAGTGGTTCAGGATGGAAGGGACCTTAAAGCCCATCTCATTCCCTGCCATGGGCAGGGACACCTTCCACTATCCCAGGTTGCCCCAAGCCCCATCCAGCCTGGCCTTGGACACTTCCAGGAATCCAGGGGCAGTCACAGCTTCTCTGGGCACCCTGTGCCAGGGCCTCATCACCCTCACAGAGAACAATTCCTGCCCAATATCCCACCTCTCCTGCCCTTCATCCGTGGGAAGCCGTTCCCCCTTGTCCTGTCATTCTATGCGCTTGCCCAAAGTCCCTCTCCAGCTCTTCTGGAGCCTCTTTAGGTACTATTTCTTGTGATGTTCTGGGTATTTTTTCTTCACCTTGTAAATTGAATTTCTTTTGATTTCTTTGCTCCTCTGGTTCTGTTTCTTGTTAGCAAAACTGAAGTAAAATAATCCTTCCCGTGCGCTGGAAAAAACTGAGTTGAGTTCAGTTGTCAAACAAGGGATGGTTCAAGAGTTTTGAGCCTGTTTTATTTGGATCAATTAAAGTCCAGAAGTCCAATAGGTATAATTTGTACCTGGCATAATTGGGGTCATTATTGTCCTGTCTTTTCCCTGGGAGCCATCCTGCTGCTTTCTGCAAGCAAGGGTGACTTAGGCAGAGGTTTTAGACCCTCGTGTTAATAATTCCCCCTTGAGCCTTTATTGCAGGCTTGGTAATCTACTGTTATCTGCATTTAACTGCGTTTGCCATCTACTCACTACTTAAAAGATCTAAATCTGCCTGTGGATCCCAGAGCTGTTGATCCTGCTGGATGGATTAACCAGTTGAAAGAGAGGTTTTGGCTGTGCAGGTTCATGGATCGGATCCATTTCCCCAACGTCAGGAACACCAGCCATTGACAGGAGGCCTCATCAACAAGTACAGTCAGGAAACGGCCAGGAATGTCAAATATTTATCCCTTTTAAAAAATTTAATATGTTCTCCTGGGGCCTGATTACAGAATTTTTTAATGCTTACAAATTTCTTCAGTGCAACAGTACTAGTTTGTTTCCAAGGAAACAAATGTACTTATACTGCACTGCACACATTCTTAATCATTAAATTCTATAATCTCCCTGCCTCATTCTTTCTTTTCCTCTCTCTCTCCCTCTTTCTTTGAATGGGTAACTTCTAAAAATTGCTTGCTTTTTTTTTTTTTGTTGAGTGGAGTCCCCAGATACTCTTTAACTGCAGGTAAATTTTCAAATGTTCTCAACAAAACATTGTTTCACATTACTGAAAAAAACCCCAATCCTCTTAATTGTTGAGAGCTTTTATGAAATCATCTTAATCAAGATAAATATGTATCCTTTATTCTTCTGCTATTTAATGTGCAAATTTATTTTTCTGAAGCGGATCTTCAGTGTGGTTTGATGTGAAATGTCTGGGTACGAGTGATATTTAAAAATCAATCCTGAATGTATATTTTTTTAATTCAGGCTCTGCAGACGATGTATGTTTATGCATCACTGTTTCTGTAAGGGCAAAAAGTGTGAGAGCTTATATGGTACTTTACAGACATACAATTTATATATAAGATACCAGCTTTGAATTTGTCATTCAGAATATACTAAATATTAACTGAGGACTAATAGGAGCTCACTGGAGGGACGACACATTTTTAAAGTGACATCTTAGCATTCAAACCATTCATATTCTTCAATGTGAATGTAATTTTTATCTAAATGATTTCAGAGGAAAATTGATTCATTTGACTATAGTGCTCCTAAGACCAGTGGGAAGCTCATCATCTTAATATTGAATCTGTAAATCCTTTCCACTAGGGATGATTAACAGCTTTGTCAAGTGTTTATTTTACTTTAAGAAGAATATGTAATTTCCTGGCATAACTGAGACAGATTTCACTCCATTTCTTCCTTTGCATGTCACATTCATGCTGTAGGTTAGCATGATCGAGCCTACCTCGATTAGACTTCTATTTTGAGCAGTAAAAGGATAGCCTAATAAGTTTTCATAGTTTAATGAGCAGACATCAGTTTGCCCTGTGATTCATTTATACTTGATAAATAAAAACCCCTCAGCAGTCCTGATAAGAAGTAATAACAGGGAATTACTTCCAGATGGCACTTTTGCTGTGCTGCACGTGTGGTCTGAGCTGCCCATGGGAGATAAACCCTGCATCAGAGCAGCCACGTGCTGCTCCCAGGACTGGGAATCCGTGGCAGGACAAGGACAGGCCACCAAGCTGAGGTTTAGCTGGACAACCATCAGCACAGGGACAAGAATAATTTGTATTGGTAAAGCTTTACAGGAATTCATGGATACACCTTTTTCCCACTCCTTATGCTATGGAATATCTTCTTCAGCACTGAGGTTGTGGCCAAACCTCATCTATTTCCTTGGTTATATTTCCATCTATTTTCTGTGCCTTGTAGTGTAGAATTGATTTATTTTTTTTAGTATATTTAAAATGAAAATTGTTTGAATTATCTTTATACAGATAACTAAAGACAGCTTTTGAAGTCATCTGGTCTTCCTTGGTTACTTGTGTTCAAAAACACAAAAAATATTTATTTAATGTATTTTTTGTCTACCTTTTATATAGACAAATCTTAAAATGTTTTATATTCTTCTTAATAAAAATGCATGTCTATGAAATACCTGAAACTAAAAAAATGCAATAGATTTTAATTAAAGAAATCTTAGAAAAAGTGGGGTTATGTGGAAAGGTTGAGCTGTGCAGGGACGTTTCCATGCTCAGCTTTGTATGTGAAATTCAGGGCTGGGAGTTAACCAAAGGGAATGGGAAAGACGTCCTCAAAACCCCAGTTGGAATATCTGATCACCTACAGACTCTTAATCACTCTGCCAGGCAATAAAAGGTTATGGAATCATGAACATCCCCTCCCAAACCCAAATATGTTCTGTTCACACTCATATAATTTCCCATGTATAGTTATTTAAGACATCAAACCCCAATGTCTTCACCAAATCTGTCAGAATTCCAGAAGTGTTATGGCAATGCTCTCAAGGACATGGAATTCTTGGGGTGTCCTTGGCAGGGCCAAGAGTTGGTCTGGATGATCCGTGGGAATCCTTTCCAACTCAGCATCTTCTGTGATTCTCTGATCTTTTTGGGGGAATTTAATTTGTGACCTTGCCCCCTTTTATCTGTTCATGTGAAATAGATGAAGTTTGGCCACAACCTCAGTGCTGAAGAAGACACTCGATAACAAAAGGAGTGAGAAAATGGTGTAAAGAAAACAGTGTGAGAAAAGCTTCCTATGAAGCTTTACCAACCTGAATTATTCTCATTTGTAGCAGGAAGGGGAAAATTCTGCCCTTAGGCTGCTGGTTGTCCAGCTAAATCTCAGCTTTTTGGGGAGCTGTGGTGAGAAGTGTAAATGAAAAGTTTAGCCAGTAACGAGCTCTGTATGGTTGGACCTTCTTGTGCAGACTGGCCAAGTAACAGATTTCAGGGGGAAAAAGAATTAAAAAGTTTGCTAAAAGCCTTAGTTTCTCTTCCAATATGAGATTAATTACAGCCAAAGCGATCAGGGAATGCTCCTGCTTTACAAATAAATGTTGTGAGCGTGATTGCCTTCAAAACAGGAGTGACACAAATCTATTCTGCCTCAGAAACGGTATCATCAAGCATTGTTTTGTTTGGGTGTTTCTGCAGAAAATGCTCCGTGCTCTTTTCTCTCCAATTTCCTGCTCAAAGTCTAAAATAGAAATTGCAGATTAGAAAATCCTTTGAGAATGGGGTTCAGCAAGTGAAACTGCTTGAAGGTAAGTTTCATACTAGTTTGACTGAATTTAATGAGCCATTGTTAGGAACCAAGCAAGCAAGTATTCTAGTGAGGCAGGAGGTATACACAAGCTGTCTTTTCAAGAAACCATTGTAAATCTGGTAACAAAGAGAGCCTGACTTCCTCCTTGAATTACCATGTTGACAAAAAGTCTACTGCATGCACTGATAGCAAATGAGATACATTCTGCTGGTAAAGAAAATTAGACCTTAAATTTAACTCTCTAAAGCCTAACGTCTGGGGCAAGGGAAAAGGCAGAGTCATGCTGAAAAGCAAGCTGTTGCTTCAGCACAGGCTGTGTGTAACTCCTTGTTCTGAGACAGAACATTTTGTGCAACTTTGCTCTATGATTAACAAATGTATTTTAACAGAGACTAAAAAGCATGGGGAGAGTGGAGAAAAAAAAAAAATAAATCGGCGTAGCAAGCTGTGTCTTTAACCAGTAGGGATTAAAGAATTCACTTTGTTACCTGGGAGGCACCAAGGTGAAGGTCTCTGGTTCTGAGGGGCTGTGCTCACTCAGTGCTTGCTAACCTTGGGCTGGCTGCTTGGAACGTGTGTCTTTGCTGTAGCCTGAAAAGGGTTTTTTAATATTTAAAGTTATTAGTTTATAGTATCCATGTAATTTCTTCAGCCAAAGGGCTTTAATTTCTTTGATGTGCATCTCTGTTCCAGCTGGTACTCCTACCACTCCTGCTGTCTCTTAGCCCTAAGTAAGGTTTCTCTCTTTGTTAAAGCTGGTGCCACTGATTTATCTTCAGCTCTGAGAAGGGCTTTTATCCATTTTAAAAGTGATGCTGCTGAGACAGCTTTCCCTTGCCCTGAGAAGATGATTTTTTTATTCATATTTGGTGGTTGGTTGGTGGGTTTTGTTGGTTTTTATTTTTCCTCTCTTTTTTTCTTTTCTTTAAAAAGTATTTTTACATAGAGGTGTATTTCTCTCAGGTTTTCTATGGGGTCCTTCTATGCTGTGTTTCTTCCCAGAAAAAAAATCTTTTTTGGGAAAGAAACAAATTTCCCTTCTTTTTGGGAGCCCTCTTCATCCCTCAGGGGGTTACACACCATATTGCCCTAAAGAGGATCTTGGTTGTGGCATGGAAGTCAAGAATTTTTCCTCATTCAGGGTCATTTAGCAGGGGAAATCATCCTGGACTTTCTCCCTTAAAATGTTCAAATTATTTTTCCTCCCTCCATGTGCTGGAGTCAATAATGTCCTTGTGAATCCAGCTCATAGTTTGTTATTTAAAGTAAATACATTGAGTTTATACACTTGTGGCTTCCTGGACTGGCCTTCCTTGGTTGGTTTCCCATTTTATTGCTTATCAACTCTTCTGTACCCTGTAGTGTGGGATTTTTTAAAAATATATTTCAAATAAAAATTATTTTAATTATCTTTATACAGATAACTAAAGACAGCTTTTGAAGTCATCTGGTCTTCTGTGCTTACTTGGGTTCAAGCACATTAAAAATATTTATTTAATGTATTCTTTTGTCTACCTTTAATGTAGACTAATCTTAAAATGCTTTATATTCATCTTAATAAAAAATAACATCCATGAAATACCTGAAAACTAATAAAATGCAATAGATTTAGATTAAAAATATCTTATAAAAAGATTGCAGATCGCTCTAAAAACAAGAAACAGACTCTGAATATGGAAATGCTGGCCAGGAGACATCAGAGTCTGCACACTGAAGAAAAGAGTATTTTTTTTCACAGGATCCTGAGATACCTTCAGCAATTGACAATCTCCTTTGAAAAAAAAAAAGAAAAAAAAAGTTTATTTACTGTTAAAAGCAACGAGTCATTCCATCAAAGACAAAATTATCTTGTAACTTGGTATAACCAAAGGCCCTGCTGCCATCTACGTGCTGAGAAAGAGTTTCAGCCTTTTAACAGTTTTCTCTTTTGGAGTCAGTGAGAATTATGAACGATCTGGGATCTCTTACATTGCCTGCAGACGAGACAAAACGCTGTTATGGAGGCCAGCAAATAAAGCTTTACACTAATCAAATGCTCTGCTGAATAAAATATGAGCGTGTTATTTTGCATAATAAATAACAAGCCAAAATATAAATTGAACAGTAGCACTAATAAATAAATAAGATCATCTAAAGGAGGTTTTCAGGAGCAAAAACTTCGAAGTTCATCCATTATGGATGTGTGTGTGTGTGCATTAGTGTGGACGAGCAGAGGTGGAGTGGTGGCATATATTGGTTTTTTTCTCTACCTTTTTTCCTGTCTCATTCTCTATTTGGATCGTTAATCCAGCAGGAATGAGTAAAGAAACCCTTCTTCCCAGAGAAGGGGAGCTGAAGTTGGGTGATTTTTAAGTTCCCTTCCAACAAACGATCTGTATTTCTTTTCTTGCCTTGCAAAGCCAAAATCCTGCAGTCGGTTTCTGCTCTCTACAAACAAAACAGATCCTCTTTGCACTGAGAAAACCAATAAAATATTTCATTTGGGGCAGCTGGGAGAGTCTGTCTGAGGGCCGGTGAGGGAAGGTGCTGCCTGTGCTCCTTGGGCACATCTCTGCCCTTTGGGGAAGTTTTCTCCTCATCAGGAAAGAAAGAAAAAGGGAAATATTTTACTTTTCAAATGTGTTGATTTTCAGTGAAATGAGAGGCTTTCAAGGAAAAACAAAGCTATTGCCATAGAGTAGTTCTGCTGTGAAGAGGAACAAAAAAGCCAGACAAAGCATTTTTAACCAGTTCTGCCGTAGATTTTAAGTGACATCTCCTTTATTCCCTCCTCGTGTCAGACTATATGAAGATGTTTGAGCAGTCCTGTGTCAAATTGGACTTTAAATTCAGACCAAAGGCCTGTGGGACAGGGGGATCTGTGGCACCCCTGCCATAAATCATGACAGCAATCGAAACCAAGACAAACAGGATTTTTAAATTTTTTTTTAGTTTTTAGGGAAGTAATGTGTCACCTGTCACCACTGGTGACACTACAAGCAAAGCAGTAACAAAAATCTGAAGAGGTCAGCAAATTTTCAGTTACCTCATTTCCTCTTCTCTTTTTTTTCTTTTTTTTTTTCCCCTTGGTTTCCAATCACGGGAGAGCATCTGCTTTTTTTTTTTAGGAACAAATATCAGGAAACTGCTCTGCCTCTGCTCTTTGCTTTCAGTTTTCACTCTGAGGTGACAAGGAGATGGCAGGGATGTTTCCTGGGGGATGGCAGGGTTGGGAGCTCCTCCTGCCACCATCAGGGTCTCCAGGGATGGAGGGAGCAGAGCAAGAAATGAGGGATCTTGTCTCAGCAATGTGCTACACTCAGCCCATTCCCAAATTTCTGCCAAAAAAGTCACCTTATTTCCACCCACAAGACATGTAAATCCATTATGGAAGCATCATCCTTTCTTTTTTTTTGTTTCTCACAAACCCAGACAATTTTCCAAGACCGTTTTCTGTTATTTCTCAGGTTGGGACACCTTCATTTTCCTAAACTTACATCTAATATTTTCAATTACAGCTTTAAATTTTCCCCTCCCATGCCCATAATCACCATCTTTTCCTCTTCTTCAGGATACTCATTCCTTCCACATCTTTTATTAAAAAAAACCAAAAACAAATCAGCTCAGATTTAGTGCTTTTTTCTCTCATTTCCTCCTAATGCCACAAGTTTAATCTTGAGAACTTGTCCTAGAACTGCTCTTCCAATTTACCTCATTAATGCCCATCTGCTGTTCAGGGGAACGCCCTCACCCATCCTGCTGTCAGTGGCTTGGAGATCTAGAAAGAATTTCAGATCCCAAACCCCCAGGTGTGTGACTTGCTACTTAAAATCCATAATGCCCCAAGCATCTCATTTTCCACAAAGATATTTGTTTATTTCCATATATATATATATATTTATTTATTTTCATATATATATCTATATATATAATTTCAGCTTTCCTAGCCCAGTGACTCTTTTGCTGTTTCATACTTGATTTTTTTGGGAAGTCTCTTTGAGAACCCAAACTTCAGACTCAAACACCTCAAGTGATATTTAGGTGTTTAAATCTTTCCTGAACCTGTTCCTTTGTCTGTAAATTAAGGTGAACACTCCTTAAAATTGCAAATATTAATGGAAATTAATAACCCATTCTCATAACAACCTTTTTCTGAAACTGAGGTTCATTTTTCCATAAATTGTTAATCCTAAATGACTACACTCATAAAAAATATTACTTATTTACAGGCAATTTGTGGATAGAAAACAGGGGCCCTATTTTTCCTGGAATTTATTCTCCATTGATAACTCGAATGTGTCTTCTTTGTCTCTTTGACCTCTAAAAAAGAATAGCAAATAAATCCTGTTAAATGAAAGGACTCATATTCACATTCCTGCTGTCTACTGAATGCATTTTCCCTGAAAAGTCTTTGGCTTGCTTATTGGTGTTGGATAACACCACATTTTATTAAAGATCTGTGAAGTGTTTCCTAAGATGTTACATAGAATATATTTTTTTTTTTTTAGACATTTAGGTTTTACAAAATCTTCTTGGCTTTGCATAGGTGATAACAGGAAAGAGGAATAATGAGACAAAACCTCTTCTTTCGGGGTTTTTAATTGAGAAATAAATTATTTCATGGCTTCTCATTAGTTATTCCCATGGATTCTAATGACAAGGTGCCAACTTTCACACTTTAAGCAGGTTAATTAACCAGGTAGTAATGAAATTGGGTGATACCTGTGTGTTGGTGAGCCACAGCTCCTAATAATGTGCTTTAATGTCTCCGAAAGGATATTTTCAGCTTTCCTCAGCACTGCATAAATAAATGTTTGCCAGCTAATAGGCAAACTCCTTTTAAAGTTACACTTTGGTCACCATTATTATGTTTCATGAAGTAGATGTTGATATTTCTGCCCTTTTTAAGACTATAAAGGGACTCCAAGAAAGCTGGAAGAGCTCAATTGATGTGTTTATTTTCCTTCTATCCACTGGCCATGTGTGTTAAATATTTTAATGTTATTTCTTTTCCCTAGAAATAATAAAATTAAATTTAAAAATTGATGTTTAAAGGCTTTCTAGGGTAAAGTTGAGGTAGGATTGTGAGCAAGTAGCAGGAACCAAGGTTAACAGGGTAGCACGTGTGCACAAGGGAGGAAACACATTTGGAAAAGGTAAGAAAAAATCAAAAACATAACAAAAATTGAATTTTGGGCTTCCCAAGAGCAAGTCTAAATAGCTGTGTGATTTATCTAATTTAAGAAATATTTTTTAAAGAATCCCAAGGAGCATCCTTAGCTAGAAGAGTTGTTAATAACCAGTTGTGTTGGAAGGGATATAAAGAAACGCTTGAGTTTTATTTTTCTGTTTGAAATGTTCAGGCACAAGTGGTACAATTTTTTTCATGGCAAATGAAATATTACCCAAGTTTTGTGTTCCTTCTTCCTGGTGATCTGCTCACACAGCAATTCTGATTTCTAGGAAAGTATTTGTTTTTTCTAAATATTTACTGGATGCAAACAAATGTTGGCCTTATTCAAGCACTGATCATTTTTACCAGTCATTGTTTATAATACACAATTTGTCATCAAAATCACACAGGCATTGTCTCCATTCTCTCACTGGACGTTTGACTGCTTAAAAAATGAGGAATAACAAGGCTGGCAAGTGAATGAAGGATAACAAAGTCCTTCCTCATATGATTTTTTCTGAACAAATAAACATTGAGGCCAAACTCAAAAGGTCTTGCAAATATTTGTCTGAATAAACCAGTCAGGGCCCATCTGAACACTCGCCGAGAGCAAATAACAGGACCCAACAGAAAACAGCAAAGCAAATTTCCCAGGCTTGTTTGTAAAAGTAACCTTCAACAACTATTTTGGATTGTTTGACCACATATGTCCCAGTGTTTACTCGCAGCAAGAAGGCTACTGAGCTTGAAGGCATCTTCCTCAGCAGAGCAGCTGAAATATGAACTGAATTCATGGCATCTATGCTATTTTTAAATGATTTTTTAAAAAATAAATAGCCCTTTTTTATATATATAATAAATCCTGAGATTTATTTTTGAAAGCCTAATAGAAAATTTAGGCAAAATTCTGTTGACTGATGACAAACTTTGCAGTGTAGAATGCCAGTAGTTGTCTTTGCTTGCTCTGGTTGTGAACTCCTCTAATAATGTTTTTCTCTGTGTTTTATTTGTTTGTTTGGGTGAGGATTGGTTGTGTTCCTGCTTTTAATCAGTGGGATTGGGAGCAATTTTCTTCCCTGGGACAGAGTTTAATGCAGCTGGGACTACTGGGAAGTCAGCAGGTAATTGATAAATGCAGTGAGGAAAGGGTGGCTTATCCAAGAAACCCCAAGTTTAAGTTCTCAGGACTAGGTGGTCTGAAGAGATTAAACTGCCCTTGGCTGGGGTGTGTTGAACAAAGATTGAACACCCAGAGCATCTCAGCCCTGCATCTCCCACTCCTTTTTATTTCACACATCACAATTACCAGCCATGATCTTCATTCATGACTTATTGTGGGCGACAGGCCATAATCCTCATTCATGACCAGTTAGAACAGAAAAAAAAAAAAAAAAAAAAAAAAAAAAAAAAGCTAACAAAAAAAACCAACCCCCCAGACAAAACAAAAGCCCTTCATGGTACTTAGAGAGAACATGACATTATGCAGAGTCTCCCTCGTTCTGAGAGCAATACAGATACAACAAATGCAACAGCAGAGATGCTTCTAAAGCATCTGTTAAAAAAAAAAAAAAAAATAAAAAAATGTAACTTCTCTGAGTTGTTGTGGGAAAGAGAAAAAAGCAGGGTGGAATTGCAAACATGTATATCATTACTGCAACTGCATTCCATTTATTTTCCTTTTGCAAAATAAATTACATAAATGGGGTTTGTATTGTTAGCTATTCTTCATTCAGAGATTGGGATAATTAGGTTTCAAATACGGTGATGTTTTAAAACACATTTAATTTAGTAAAATTGGTAAGGAAGCTACAGCAATTAAAAATAAAGGACAAAAGTTTCTTTTGCCTTCCTGGGTAATTTGAGGTGAATTTAGACTATGGCATTAGAAGTACAAAAGGTAACTAAAAATGCCATTAAATGAAATGTTCCCAGTCCAAGCAATTTCCTTCTTAACAGAAAGTAAAATGCAAACAGAGATTACTAAAACCCTGCTGTGTTTAATTTAAGTGTATGTAAGCCTTTTACTCACAGTTATTTTGTCTGGAGATAATCATGTAGATCCTCAGTGGTCAGAGCTGTGAAGCGTGTGTTGTCAAAAGTTGCTCACTCTTTGATTCCCCCTCGCTTCTGTCAGCCATGGTTCACATCATGCAAGCTCAGCTCATTCATCTTCTGACAGGGTGGGATTCTCCCATTTCTGTCTCCATCAATTTGTTCCTGTCGCCTCTGGATTGCTCGCAGAGATGCTGGAAAAGTGTGTGAGTTGGGTGTAAATTATCATTATTTCTCCGGCTAACGGGAGCGCGCTGCAGGGATGGAGCACATCAGCAACAGGCAGGGGTAGGGCTGTTAAACCAAAGGGAAAGCTCGGCACCTTCTGCAGATTCATTATTCTACACAAATGAAAGGGCTGGAGAGGCACTGGACACAGAGCCACGCACTGGCAGGGGCCGTTCTGGAGAGGTTTGATACGTGCTCCTGAGAGGGAACCCTGTGCAGCCAGGAATTAGGGGCTGGTGCTTGAGGCACGGTGCTCTCTTGGGCAGGGCAGCCATGGGGATTTTTGGCTCTCAAAAAGAGGTGATGTGTGGGAAGTTTCTTTTGCTTGGAGATTTTTGTGTTGGTGCTTTATATTGGTGCCTTATATCTGGTCTGAGGGCGCTCCGGGAGAGGTGAGGAATTTTTTGTTACCAAGGTCTTGATTCATGACAGTTTTCACTGTCTAGACAGTTACAATTGCTTCCATAGGGACCAGAAACTGCATTTACCACGAGGCAGTGGAAGCAGAGTGGATGTAAAACAGTTTGCATTTGCCAGTCGTGGAGTGTGGAATATTCACACTGGGAATGAGCCAAAAGCTGTGATGCAGAGAAGGCTGAGGTACTCCTCAACTGGCAAAGGCAAAACTCCAACATCCCAGGATTCAGACAAAGCAAAATGAGACTGGGAGGTTCAGCTGCAGCCTGGCTGCCAGCACATTCCAGCCCGAGACCTTGGCTGCCACCTCAGACCCCTCAGCTGCTTTCGTTTGCCCTGTCCTGCTCATGTTGTCCTTCATCTCCAGCACATGCTGTAACTGGATAGAAACTTTTCTAGGCAGAAAATGTAACATTTTTAGGAGCTCAGCTCCTGTGAGTTGGCAATCAAAAAACCAAAAGCGCCAGGTGATGGTCAAGTGAGTGGTTCCCCCAAAAAACTGTATCTCCTAAAATCATGAAATCCCAGTTGGTTTGGGTTGGAAGGGAGCATAAAGCTCATCTTGTTCATGTACCTTCCACTGCTCCCTGCAAGATCCACCCAGCCTGGTCTTGAGCTCTTCCAAGCAACAGCTTCTCTGGACAACCTGTGCCAAGGCTTTGGAACTCTCTGAGTGAAGATTTCTTCCTAACATCAAATCCAAATCTCTCCTCTTTAAGTTTAAAATCATTTCCCCCCCTTGAGCTATCCTTGTCTGCCTTAAGAAAAAGTCTCTCACCCTGATTTTTTATTAAATTCCTGTCACTGAGTTGTGCGGTCAGTGTCTCTTCTGATGGCTCTGCTTGGATCTTGAACCACACAGGGATTTATTCACCAGCCTCCCCTCCCTGATCCACAGGGCCCAGGTCACCACGTGGAGAAAGTCACCTGGGGGAAAACACCAAACTCTAACTCTCCTGCAGCTTTTACAAATACACCTCTTTCCTCTGAGGCTGGACATCATTCCTGAGCAAAGCTGCTTTTCAAGAAAGTTTCTTTCTGTGATGGATTTTTTTCT
>VYXF01004978.1:953541-969700 GCA_013397295.1 Polioptila caerulea
GGGGGGGGGGGAATTTTCCCCAGGATAAATGGTTACCAAAAAAGAATAAAAAGCAGACAGAAAACTTATTTAAGCCTCTGAAATATATGAGTAGTAAACACAGAAAAATTGGTGTCCAGCAGTGAGCATTACCCAGCCAGTTCAGCACAAATCATGATTCCAATTATTCTATGAATCTCAGGATTCTGTGATTCTGTGAAGCACAGTGTAATTTTAAAGTATTGCTGTCAGTACCTTCACCAAATATGAATTCTTCCAATAATTCTTCCAAGGCATGAATCTAATTCCCTTTTCATGCCCATTAAAGCTGAATTAAGAAGATGCTATAAGATATCATAGATATAAAAAAACCACAGAAGAAAAATACTGAAAGTAGAAAGCAGCAAGGGAAGGAACAAAGGTGCCAAGGCCTTGATGCATTAGAAAAATCTTAATTTTGTGATTTTTGGGCCATCTCACATAGCTCAGCCATCCATTCTCCAGACCTACTGGGCTGTGACAGATCCCTGAGCAGAGGGATCCTGGTGGGAACTTCTGGCCTGATGAAGTCAGAATTTTTTGGGGGGTTTTGCTTACCTTGTAGGGAAATGTTTCACCCTCAGGTTTGCTCCTGGTTGGATGTCATGTTTCCCAGCACAAAGTGAGGATCTGAATGTGCAGCAGATTTTCTGGTTTATATAGAGCTTGCATGGATGTGTGTGGAGTTCATTAAAAGATCTGGAGGGCTAAAACATTTGAACAAGACAATGGAAGTTGGAAAACAGGGGTTAAGTGAAAATGAAGAGCTGAAAAGCATAAAAAGAGATCCCATTTCTGCTTTTTTTTTTGGTTTTCAGAGTTGTGAGCTGCTGGTTTTGTCTTTGCTCTCTCCTCCAATGCATTCTGCCTCCTCTCTGAAAATAGTGTTTTACCTTCCCAGTACTTATTGCTTTCAGTGTTTATTTTTCCATGTGTTTTCTGTGGGATCTCCCAGTGTTGATATTTTTCCAAGGTGTGCTGCAAGCACACAGGGAAAGGGGTGAAGCCTCCCTAGGAGCTGGAACTCTGTTATAACTCATTCTTCAGGACACAACACAGGCAGGGGGGAAAAGAAAAATATCCTTTACAGAAACACAAAATGTGTTCAGTGCTTCCACTTCTTCGTGGTGTGTCCCAGTGGGACCTGCTGTCACATTCCATATGCCAGGAACTGGGATGGGCTGCCTGGTGCCCAATGCCAGGGGGGTTCCTCATGCTTTGTGTCACTCACAGTTCATTTGGAAGATCCAGGGTGCAGGCTGCTTTTTAAAAAGAAAAACTTCTTTCAGTCTGTGAAAGCCTGATGTGTGTTTTCTTCCAGGTAAATCGGTAAATTATAGAAATAAATGATATCTTAAACCCAGATGTGTCCAGGTTTAGGCCGTGAGTCAAACCCCTGACAAAGCCTCACTAAGAAATGTGGGTTACAATGACAGGGTGAGGAAAACCCCAGATCCTGAGGCTGACTCACAGGCACAGGAACACAACCCCTTTCTAGAAGACCTTATTTATCCAAGAGGTGAGAGTTTAGAGACACAGAAGTCCTCCAGAAGACAAACCAAACCAAAGGGAGGACAGGCAAAGCCCAGCAGTGAATACATCCCCTCACTTCCCAGAGAGTTTGTTTCTTTCTGGTGTTCCTGCTGTTGCTCTGGCCTAATCTCTGCTATGAAGAGCAATTTATCTTCCTCCCTCTGTCTTCATCCCATCAGGGGGACAGGTGGAGGAGCTGCATTTCCAAAGGCAGCAGTGATGCGCACCACGGATCATAGGGCACGACCTATCCCCAGCTTGGAATTTCTCATTTTTGCCAGCACATCCAGAGCTGCAGCCTTATTTTTCAAAGGCACTTTGTGGTACGCATACAATCATTTAAACAATTTGTGCTTAATTCAACTTTACACTGACAAGTCTCTTTAAATCCTTTGTAGCCATATATCAAAACAAGCTGCCAAAAAAAAAAATAAAAAAAAAAAATCCATACTATCAGCTAAGAAAATGTTATAGCTCCTTGTAGAAGATAATTTTTTATCCTCCAGAATTCCTGCAGGAAAAAATTTTGAGTGATAGTCTGTTGATGGTCAGATTAAAAACTAAAAGGGTATGGATTATTAATTACTTTTTTTAAGAAGCATTGTGTTTTTTGGGAGGTTATTTTAGGCACTGGTTTTTCCTATCAAACACTGAAAAATTGCTCCTTGGGCTCATCTGTTTTAGGCTGGACTTTAGATCTGTCTGTGTTTGTCAAGCTTTATTGAGGTGTTATATTCTTGATAGTTTAAGTACGACATGGGCAGACATCATTTTCAAAGCTAAATTATTTGCAAAACAGGCACCATCAGTTCTCTCTTGCCTCATCTTAACATTTTTTACTGAAGGTAAAACTAGTTATGAAAAGAATGTTTGTATAAAATCTCAAGTACCCAGATTAAACTCTAATATCTTATTGCTGTTTCTGGAGGGGAAAAATAATTCTTGAAGGCTTCTTCAAACTTCAGGTAGCACAAACTTGTGTGGGTGCCTGGAGTGTGCGAGCTGATCGTGGTGAATCCAAATTAAATTTCCATTTATGCCTCACAAAACCTACTGAAGACAAAAGACACGTTAACACGGGCCAGAAATCTGGCAGGCCAAGTTCCACCCCAGGGATATTTTTTTCAGATGTGGAACACACTCCTGCAAACCAGGATTTATAGCAGAAATGCTGACAGACAATATTGGTGATACTGTTCTAATTTATTTGTGTTGAATGGTTTTTTCATCTCTTTTCCCTTTTAATGATCTAAGTCTTTTTGCATCTGGCAGTGAGTTTCCTCACTGTTTACCTTGCCTGCCAAGGCAGTATCATCCATCTATGACTATGCTTTTCTTGGTTTCTTGCTCTCTGTCTTTAATATTTGGAGCCAATTTTCCATTTATTCCAGGACTCCTGTACCTCTGATGTTGCCATTAACTTGTAAAGTGGAAGCCTGTCAAAAATGCTTTCAAGATACAATTTTTTTTTTGTTTTTAAATTATGAAATATGTGGTTGCGTTCTGGTACATTTTTATCATAAACATTGAAAAATCCTACTTTTACTCATAGCTGGCATTTGCCATAAAGAAAATAATCCCGATTTCTTAGATGCTAAATGAGGGTTTTGTGCTCCTGTAACACCATCAGGCATTTCTGCCTCTTGCAGGGTGTTCAGGACCTCTTTGTGCTCACTTCACCAACCACAGGAGCCCTGGAAAACGTGGATAATCCGAGGGAGCGTGTTGGGAATTTGAATCCCATATATACAGATTTTAAGATTGAAGTGGTGATTATGTAATTTGGTGACATTTACATTTTTGGAACATAACCTCTGCCATCAAGCTTTGCAGTAGCAGCAATAAATCTCTGATGGGGTGAATTGAGGGTGGGGCCGTGGTTGTCTGGGATTTTAAGAGCTGGAGGCAGAGAACAGGTTCTGGCTTTGACTACAGCATCAAAATTTCTCCTTACAAGCCCTTGTGAAGAAGCATTTGGGATTTTGGAGACATCACCCAGCCAGGAGGGAGACTGAGGGTGAGGCGGGTGAACTTTTGGCTGCCCAGTCCTTGGGAGTGTCCAAGGCCAGGCTGGACAAGGCTTGGAGCATCCTGGGGTAGTGGAAGGTGTCCCTGCCCATGGGGTGGAACTTTAAAGTCCCTTCCGACCCAAACCATTCTGGGATTCTGTGATTGCCTCTCAGAGACCCCTCCCACACACAGCTCCCTGCTGGGATGGAGTTTGGGGTGGGCAATGAGGAGCCCACAGCCCAAGCTGGAGACCTGCAGCACCACATCCCCCCAGGAAGGGGTTGGTAACTCCCTGTCAGGGGGTGTGCACGACTGCTCCAGCCTTGTCCCTTCCCCAGAAGGAACATCTGGCCGTGCCCAGCGTCTGGTGTGCTCAGAAGTCCCTCGTTTTTATTAAAATTTAATTACCAGCACTGAACTAAAATAAAAGCACGAGTCACAGGTAGCTAAGAGGGTGGATAACCTGCCTGAACAATTCTCCTTGGTTTTGAGACTCTAGAACCAGAACTGAGATCAGACATTTTAAATTGGCCTTTTTTTCCTGCTTTTAGTTTGCACAAATAATATTTGCTTTTTTTTTTCTCCTGTTATTCTCAAGTGTTGGCCACTTCTAGTTGGACACAACTCTCATAGACAAGCCCTTAATTTAACAGCTCATTCTCCCTACTTCATTTAAATAAAGATTATAAAGGAAACTGTAATCCTACTGATTTGCAAATTGAACTGTTTTGTAGATGTTATTTAAACAGTGCCACTACGACTGTCTTTCATGAGAAACATGGTACAGTGAGAGAGATCAAAGATTCATAAGGAAGCTCTTTTTTTTGAAAGCCAATGCTCCTGGCTTCTTTAACTAATTGAAAAATTTTCTTTACAAGAACAGACCTTCAAGCACTCTGGCTGCTGCCACGAGCCTTATCATTACAGAGTTGTTACTTCCTCCTTTAAGGGACTGAGCTGGAGATTAATGGAAGACTGTGCTGGCACTTTAGGATGAACTTTGTCTGTTTTCAGTGTCTATACAAATCCTAACACACAGGTGATTATCAATGGCCTCAGATTGAAAGTAAATGAGTGCCTCCCCCTTTTCTTTTTGTTTTGTAGTTCAGAGGCAGAGCTTCTTAATTTCATGGGAAGTCAGAGGACTGAACTGCATTTTCTCCTAACTGGGGATGAATTTAATGATGATAAAAGGGAAGAGGAATAACACTGGCTTGATTTTTGAGGTGAAAGCAGTGCATGCATTGGGGATTTGATCCTGGGACTGCCTGGTCTGCCAAGGGACCAAGGTAAGAGAGGATCTGGTTCTGGCTCTGGCACAATTTGCCCATTAAAAAGGTGTTCAAAAAAACTCTCGGTGCCTGAGCGCTGCAGCTGTGAGTGCATTGAATGAAAGGGGGCATCCCTCTCTCTCTGCCACTTAGTCTTCACCGTAGGACAGTAATTAATCTGAATTTCTTAAGGCATGAGACTTTTTTTTTTTTTTCTGCATTAAAAGTCACACTTGAGCCTCGATGCTCCATGAGAGATGTGTGTAGCTGAGCCAAGTCTATCAGTCCCCAAACGTGTCTAGTGATTTTCTAAAATGAGAAAAGGGGTGGTAAATGATGTCTTTTTTTAACAGAAAGCCAGTTTATATGTGGCCTGTGTATTTTAAGGGAAATTGATGAAGCAATGACTTAGGTTATAACCATGGAATCCTGGCTTCAGCTGGCACGACACAGCCAGTGAATATTAACAATCTATACTTCTACAGGTTAAATTTTGCCATAGGAACTCATCAATATTTAAGGATCAGATGTTACCATGAAGTCAGAGAGTCCACGGCCACGAGTGAGAGGCTGACTGGGCACTGTGAGCACTTTGGCTTGATCAGACAATAGCTCTGCACTTGAGTGCTGTCCCTGCCCTGCAAAATCTGAGCACCAGCTTAGGTGCTAAAACCTGGCTGTTCCTGATGGGCTGTGAACACCCAGAACCTTTGCACTTCACATGCTCCAGGATTTACCTTCCAAGGTGTTACATTCTCAGGGCTTACTGAGAAAAAAAAAAATAAAAAAATAAAGAGAGATTCTGAGGTTAAAACTGAGGCTTGCTATTATTAATTTAAACTTCAGTTGTCTACATCTGACCTGGAATTCTGGAAAGAGCTGCACACAGCACAGCAGTCCCAGGCTGCATTTTTTTGAATTCAGCTTTGCATCACTGATGCACTTCAAAACCTTTTGAAGTAGAACTGCCCAGGGTTGCTCTGTGCTCCTCTGTGCAAACTGATTCCTGACCCCTTCCCCACCTTTTAGAGAGGGATTTAAGCTAAATTGGCCTCCTTCATTACCATCAGATGAATGGATTTTGAACTTCAGGCAAGAGTGGACTCCATCATTAGAAATGTTCTGACTCTGCTCCTGCCAGGGGGGAGGCAGGTGTGACAAAACCCACATTTAACCCTCCATGGTTTGCTTAATTGCACTGGAGAACTTGGTTAGGCAAGCACAGTGTTCTCTGGAATTAGAGTGTTGTGCAATAGAAACTCGAGCAGTTTTCTCTGTAGTGGCACTTTTTTTTTCTTTTTTTTTTTTCCCTGGGAACAAAAATGTGACATTAATAGCTGTGCTCAACAGAAAACTTGTGAGTGGGCCTCTCTGGCAAGAAGGAGCCACATAGCTTGCATTACATCGTGTGCCAGTGAGGAAGGTATATGTGGCAATAAGTTTATGTTCCATGAGTGAGGTTTTTTTATCTATTTATATCACCTCCTACATGGAGCTACCCGGGCCAAACTCCCCTGCAGAGGCAGTCCTGGGCACCTCACTATGCTCACGGAGAGGCAGAGCAGCCAGCAAGGGCAGCACATCTTTTCAATTCAAGAAATCCTTATTTTCGTTAACAAAGTAACTCAGGAGCCTGGAGTAGTAAATGAAAACAGACGCTTGAGTCAGGCAGAGGAGATGGGATTTTTTTTTTTTCTCTCCCCTGTACTGTGACTGTAAGTTTCCAATCCAATTAAAGATTGGAAACTTAAGCAAGGAATCATAATTGCAGAGAAAGAGGAAAAACATGACAGGCAAATTCCTGTCCTTCCTCCTTTGGGGAGCTCAGGGTTGCAGGACGATGGAGCTGGGCTCACCTTCTGCTCCAGCACCTCACAGCTCTCAGCCTGACGGGCCCCACCTCTGAGCTGTTCAACCTCTTGCTCCCTTCAGAGGGGGCTGAAACCAGGCTGATTTTTCTGCTCAGGAAGTGCTTTAAGATGCTCATTAGAAAGGTGTGATCATCTACACCGACAGTGCGGGGCTGGGCTGAGCAGATGTCTCTCCCCAGTTGCCAGAGTAGCAGCCTGCCTGACAAGGAATCCAAGCACACCTTCTTCCTGGGTTTATTATCTGAGTAATTAACAATGCTGCACAGATCCTGACCCACTCCTTCCCCCCAAGCTTGTTTCCCTCTGTATAACTTTATGTGCTGGTAAGATTGCCACCCTAAATGAGTAGAAATAAAATTGGTGCTGAGAATCCTTTGGTGAGCTGGGATATCAAGGGATCTTCTTCCTGGCCCTGGTGATTAGTGCTCATCAGTTCCTAGGTGAAGGCCCTGGATGTCTGGCATTGCTGTCACTGAGGATGGAGGCAGACATGGACTATCCTCTGTCTCCCTCTCACTTTTAGCTCTTTTTCTGGCAGGAAAAGATTCCCTCCTTAACAAGAAATAGGGTGAAGGAAGTCAGGTGCATTGGTCTGTGATGTTCCTTCCCCAAAGCAATCATAGAACAGGACCATGGAATCATTCAGGTTGGGACAGATCCTCAAGATCATCAAATCCAACCCTTGACCAATGCCTTTTCCAGTCAATTAAAGCAGCTTTTTTTTGTGTCCAGTGCTAATCCCTGTCCCTTCTTCCACCTCCAAGTCCCACTGCTCATGGAACTGTGCAATCACAGCATTCCCCAGTCATTACCTGCGTGTGCCAAGACACAAAACCTTCATAAGATTCTCACTTGCCTCCGAAGTTTTTGCCAGCAGAGGTTTGTTTTGCAGATAAATGGTTGCTATACAGCTCATTCTCACAAATTACAGCTCCTGACTTCCTGCTTGGCTGGGAATGGGTGGAGGATCCCAACTAAACTGATAATGAGATGCCAGTGGGTGGATGTGGAGGCAACATCTGCAGGTCTGATCTCATGTGCTGATCTCGTGTACTGGCAGGGACGTGCATGACACTTTGTTATTCCAGAAGTATCTCAAGGACATAAAATTCCGACAGCTGGAACCTGGTCTGGAGCGTCTGCGTTGTAAAAGTGCAGCCACTCCAGGGCTTTCTGGCACTAACAGGACAGGAAAAAATATGCCCTTATTTTTAATGTTTAATTCAATTAACTTAGAATGCAGCATGAGCAATGCATGAAAAAGATGTGAGCATGTACATACATATATATATATATATATATATCCATATAGGTTCTGTATTTCACTCCAGCTGGATGGTTATAGACCATTACCTGGGAGTGAGACAAGCAAGAGTTTCCTTCGTGAGGATGAAAGACTATTCCACCTGGAACAAAAGCACTGCCAAAAAGGAAAACACGCTCTTGGCCATGTGAGTTAGATGGCCACCATCCATGAGCATGGTTCAAGTACTCTGCACTATTCCAACACCTGGAAAAGCAGCTTGAGTGTCTTCTTCCAGCCTTAAGAAAAGAAAAAAACCCTTCAAGTGCCCGGGCAGTGAACAGCCTGGATTTCTGAAACAGAAACCTTGACAAAAGCTCCTTGTGTTTCTGCAAGGGGCAGAGTGAAAATGCCATTGCTGTAATGCATCTGTATTTTAGGAAAGCTTTCTGGGCCTCATCGCTCAACATTTGCTTCAAAAATTACTTTGGTTGAAAGCTGGAGATTGAATGGGCAGGCAAAAGTAGCAGTGCAGGGGATGTGTGGGCAGGAATGGTGACAGCAAAGTTACTCAGGGATCCCAGGTGGGTCTGGTGGTGGTTGAGGTTTTAATCTGGGTATTGCTGCAGTGATGTTTCCAAAAATCCCCAAAACTGAGAAAATAAAAGAGTTAGTGAAATAAGGAAGACTATCTAAAGAAATGTTTTTTTTTTCTTTTGACATCCTTTAAAATCCTCTCTACCTCCAGCTTCTCCTCTTCAGCTTCCCTGACCAGCCTCTTGCACTCTGTAATTTGGAAAACACTGATGTCATTGGAAGCATTAACAGGAGCAGTCATCGTGCTGCAGTTCATACAAGCTGTTATGCTTTTTGTACAGGCAGAGGCTTTAACCAGGAATTTCCACCTTTTTATTTCCTTTTCTTTTTTAATATATTATTTTTTTTTCATTATTATTAGTTTTCCATATTGTGGAGGGATGGCTTCACAGAGGCTGTCAGAAGTGGAGCCTTGCCAAGGTTCCCTTCGTCCCTCCACCACCTTGGAGATCCAGGATAACAAGTGATGGGTGGGAAGGAGAGGGGAAAAGGGCTTCCAAGGGGAAAAGCTGGGAGTATTACTGCCTCTCACCAGGGAAAAAGGATTTTCCATGCTGAGAAGTGGCTGCTCACGGCACATATGGGATATTCCTGGGTTTCCAAGATGGGAATCAGAAATGTGCCTTGACCCGAGCCCCTGGTATCTTCCAGCAGGAGGGGGAAGGAGTTATTAATAGGAAAATACTGAAATCCCTGCAAATATTTTACTCCTCTGAGGTGCCAGTGACAGATCCTATGTGGGATTTTATGCATAAAGTGGTGGTTTGGTGATAGAGAAAAAAGAGAGTGATTTAAATATGGGTCACACTGTGAAAAAGGTTAAAGAAGATGGAACTGAAACAGTTTTCCAAAGCCTTTCTTATCCCAGTGGGTTGGTTTCTGGTGATAAGTGATCTCAGCCCAGGTTGGAAGGGGCACCTAAATGGGTGACTCTTTTGGGATGTCCCACCTTGCTTTGGGACTCAGGAGCAGGCAGAGGGGAGGAGAGAGATCTGCTGCATCCAGGGCTTAAACCAGAAAAGACCCCATCAGTCTTAAACTGTTGCAATCAAGATTGAAAAGATTCTTGTCCTTAATACCCCAAGAGCCCAAAATTCTTTCTTTCTTAATTTACTATGAATTTAACTCAAACAAAGAGCCCAATGCCAGCATGGAGGGATTTTGGGATGGGATGAGCCATTTAGGTTTTTTAAAGTACATTCCCATGCTAAGATTCTCTTCCCATCGCTGAATCACAGATGCTTTTTCTGCAGCAACCTCATTTACCTCTATTCCTCATTCCTTCCTTATTTTGTTCAAATGTCAACAAAATTATAACCATCATAGTCATAATAAGCTGTGATCCTGTGCACCAAATCAAAGCATAAAGTCTGACTCGGTACACAAAGTAAAGGTCTGTGACCACATCGTGCTTTAGTTGCACAATCTAAATTCTCAAAAGATGCTTTAATTTTCTTTTTAGTTTTTTCTTGTGAGGCCTTTTTCTTTCTTTTTTTTTTGCTGGTTTTTTTTTTTCTTTTGTGTAATTAACGTGGAAGTGACTCTTTTTTTTGAATAGTATTTGGCTTTTAGAACAAAAAAACATAGATGCACTACCCTGCTGTGATAGAAAAGTATTGAATTGGTATTTAAACGAGGACAATTTCTGCGGATCTTTTTGACTATTAGATGAGATGCAGTTTAATTTTCACTGCTCTAAATTAGTCCTGGAGGAGGAGACCCTCCTTTAAAGGCAATAATAATGAAATTCTGGGGCTGATTCTGGGCTGGCATTAACACAGACTAATTCTGTTACCAAGAGCTACCTTGGCTGAGGAGCTGCCCCTGAAAGATACTGGTTTGCTTCTCTAAGCTGTAATAGAAAAAGCAGAAAACCCCCTAAGCCAGGAGTGAGTCCAAGGAAATTACATAAATCATTAAGAGTGGAATGAATTGTTTCCTGTGACCTGCAGACAGCCAGGAGGGTGGTGCTGGGGCCCCGCCACCGTGGTGATGTCCCCACACTTGACAGGTACCTGCTGTCCTGCAGGAGGAGTGTAGGGAAGCTGAGGCAAAGCTGAGCAAAAGGAAAGAAATAAGGGAAGAGACACGGACCTGTGGTATTTATCCTGCTTTGAAGCAAAATTAGCTCTGATTAAATTGTAATTAAATTGTGGATGTGAAGTTTTTTTCCATCTGGGCTGGACACACATTGGTCAGTACTGCTTACAAGGGCTGGTCCCTCCCGACCCAGGCTTGGAGTGAGGATCCAAACCAGTTCCATGGTGACTTTACATCCGTTGAAAGGCACTGGGAAGGATCAGGATCAGGATCAGGAGGTGTCCCACATTTGCAGCTGTACCATTGTGATGTGCATTTAGAGGTTCCCGCTGCCTCGTGAATTGGCACATTTTATCACAGTGAACCAGCTTTTCCATTCCAGGTAGTGGATAATAAATAACTCCTACATCAAACAGCACAGGGAAATATTGAGTAGAAGCAGCACAAGAGTATCAGTTAAATCACAGGATCAAAGTTTTTAGATGTCAACAAACAAGCAGAAAGTCTACATTATGTAGTGGTCAGAAAAAAATTGCTGTAAGGAATGTATCAGTTCCTCTTGAGCTGTCCATCTACATCAGATCAATAGCCCTTCCAAGCATGGGACATTCAGGCTTTCAGCTTGAGAAATTGAAGTTCTTAAAATAAGTCAGGGTTGTAACACAAGTCCATCATTGTGTGTCACAGAAATGAAATGAGTTGTCTCCTGTTCGATTGATGACTGACAGAAAGCTGGGAGGAAGAAAGGGGAAAATAAACGAGACGTGGGTTCTGGTGGTTTGCTTTTTTTTTGAAAAGTTGTTGCGAACACTTCTGTCAAAAAAGTTTCCACCGAGGGATCTGCTTTCATTTCCATGGACATGCCTAGTTCCCATTCCTGATAATAGGAGTTGGATGGTGAGGGCTGGGAGGAGGAATGAGCTGGGCACTGTGGGGCTGCTGCTATTCAGAGGAACCACATCATGCAAAGAAAAACAAAGTAGATCGAGAATTTCTTACAAGGAAAAGTAAAATATGGCCAGGAATATATGACTGGTAGATCCTCATACTTTTAATTTAGCCCTTTGTAATGACAAATGGGTAAACAGGCAGATATTTGGCCTGCTGAAATACATGAACCTGAGTCTAGCAGGAAGGAGCACACATCTGAATCCTGTTGCATGTTCAAACCATTAGTCTGGGATCTAAAAGTCTGGGAAGTGATTGCACTTTTACAGCCCCAATAGGAACCAGGTACAAAATTTGGCTGGAGATGTAAGTTCAGCCTTCAGTCTATCTTAAAATGGGGAGGGTGAGGCTGACAGATCCAGGGCTGGTCCTGCAGATGTTCCACTGGCATTCCAAACAGCCACGCTGAAATGAACACAGCTTCTCCAGTTGGCTCTGCTCTGGAAAATAATGCACGTGAAGAATGATCTGCAAGTTTTTTATTTTTATCGGTGGAAAAGGCCCCCCCAGTGCTCACAAACAGGCTCACAAAATCAATGCCTGATGCAGTTACTAGCTGAGCAGCTTGTTGATGTTAAAGGAAATAACTTTGTTATCCAAAGTACAAGTGCTCCTCTATTATCCAGGCTTTCAAAGTGATTGAGCCTGAAATGCATTCTACCAGTGTATATGAGATACCCCTGCTACCTTGGAGACCAGGCTGTTTCAATACATTAAAGATAGAAACTACAGTTTCCATTGCCTAGAGCAATAAAATTGGAGGCTGAAGCAATGGTTGTGCTTAGGTACCTGCTGGGAAACACTGAAACTGTGGTTCTAATCTTCCCAAAAAGTGGTGGGGCCTTGTTTTCACTGGTTTTTATGGCAGCAGTAGGTTTGGGTGGTTGTAAAGTAATAAGAGCAACCTGCTTGCTGGAGCTGGATGCTGGAAGGGAAGGGCTGTGCTGCTTGGATCCCTCGTTGTGGATGCTTCAGGGAAGTTGTTGAGCTTCTTTGAGCCTCACTTTGTTGTTCTGTAGGGTGGGCAGGAGCAGTCCCACCTTGAGCTGCAGCAGGACCCATCTGGGAAACTCTTTGGTGTCTCTGAATCAAAGCAGGTTTGAACCAGATGGCACAGAAAGCTCCCACCAGGAGATGAGCAGGCAATCCCTGTCACCAACAGGGATGATAAAACAGGATATAGATTTTCTTGCTTGGAGGAAACAGGCTAGGACAATGTGAAGTGCACCAGGAAATTTTAATGTTCCAAACACATAAAGAAAAATCCAGGTAATATAAAGCAAATATAAAAAATAATCTTAAGGTCAATAAAATCAATCTGGGCAGAGATTTGACGGATCACATACTCCAAAACATGACTACATATAAGTGAAATAATAACTTTACATGTCTCTTCAGGAATTGTATCTGACACTGTTTTCAGACAGGGTGAAGCACACATAGTTTACTGCATTCACTTAATTAAATAAAATTTAAAAATTGAAATGGAGTCAGCTGAAAAGCAGTTCCATTTTTTAGTCTGCCTTGTAAAAAAGAAGAATTTGAACCAAGTAAATACGAGTTATTCTGAAAACGTTGTCATGAAATAAAACCCAGGCTCACATTGAATAAGTTTTCACCACATATTTCAAATGTTAATATTTTTATCATGCTATTTTTTACAATTGTATTTGAATGGCATTTTAGATTTACAATATTTCAAATGAAGAAATCAAAAGGGTTGATTATGGAAGTAGTCATACATTATGCTTCTGTTTTTTCAAATGTTCTTCTTGCTACTCCTCCTCCTGTTGCAGAATTAAAACGATGAAGTGTAGATTGGCAAAAATTTTTTACTGATTTCTGTGGGTTTACTGGGATAATCTAAAAGAAAATTATCTAGGATGGGTTAGAGAGTCTTTTCAGGAAGAGCAGAAAGTCCTTCACCTTGGGAAAAATGACTTTATGGATACTTTAAATCCATTTTATTTATGTTGCCACTGTACCTTTCAAAAAACATTCCACGTTCCTGCAGAATTATTTTATCAGGAGAATGTGTTTTTACAACACATTTTAAAAAAGTGACTTTTTAACCAAGCACAACACATTGCAGATGAATTGTCAACTGTCATTGGAAAGACGTTTTTTCTTCGTTTGCTTGGTTTTTCCCCATGTGAAGTCATACAAGAAATAATGCCTTCTGGGGCATTCCACAGAAAAAAGATAAACAATTGGAAGGGCCTTCAATCTTGTCATTCCCTGGTGTAGCAGAGTGAGAGCCGTGCACTGTCAGGGAAAGCTCAGCGCTCCGGGGACAATTAACTCCTTCCACCAAGGTCCAGCCTGAACCACACCTGGGCGACCCTCAGAGCTCTGCACGGGGGTGCAACTAACATTGAGCTAAAGCAAGTTTTTATGCTGGGAACCTTGCACTTTTTGCAGCTCTGAAGTGGGATGCTCAAGGTCTGGTCTATGCCCTGGCTGGTTCCTTGCAGAGAGATTTCTGCCTGCGCGCTGTGCCGGAGCGCGCGGCGGAGAGTCAGAGCTTTGTGGAGAGAGACAGAGGTGTGTTCATGGTTTTCTCATGCTTGCCGTGATCAGCTGCTTGTTTCTGAGCTGTTCAGTTACAGATTTTCTGCGTTCGACTTCAGACACCGCAGAAGAACAGCTGGGAAATCAGCGAAGCAGCAGAGCAGAGTGGTTACAATAGAAACAAAAAACAAAACAAAAAAAACCCTTATTGAAAGAAAACTGTCCGAGGCAGCCCCATGGTGCCCTTTCACACTGAGACACTGTCCCAGGGAACCCCCTGGGAAATGGCAAGGCGTATTTTTCCCGGACAGCAATGTCAAAAAGCACAGAAAGTACACAGGGCATCTCGCTGTGCAGCGCTGCTTCAGGAGAGCGCTGCGGTGAGACCGCGCTTCGCCGCTGCTTTCACAACCCTGGGCTCGTTCCTGGATGCAAATAAATAAATAAATAAGAGTCTAGCATAAAAAATTAAAAAAAAAAAATAAATAAAAAGGCGAGTGTCTCATCAGGACTTCTTTGTTAACTCCTGATGAGATGCTGTGTGTAGTCATGCTGCCCTGAGGAGTTTATAATACCAGAGCCTGAGCCTACAACATTTCCTAAGTACCGCTGTGAACAGCCTTGTGGGACTGCAGTAATTGAGGTAACTGTGTTACTTCTGGACTAGATCATGCAACTCTTACATCAGGCATTAAGCACTTAGGAGAGCAGCCCCGTTCACTTTACTGATGGCTTTTAGATGGGAAAATGTATTGCAGCCACAAAGTTACCTACCCTTCAAAACTCAGCGTGCTCGGGATGAAATGGAGAAATTTAAAGGAGGTTCTCATAGAAAACAACCAACAAATGGACAATATACAAAGCTGATCTCTGCTCTTCTGGTGATTTTTCTCCCACTTGCGGACAATCAAGCCCAGTTTTGCCAGTCACTGTCAAAAGACTGCGTGTGAGTAGGTTTAAGCTGCAATAAATAGGTATGAGTTCCAGCTAAATCCAGCCCTCTATAACATTACACTCCATTGTGGACATGCCTCCAAAACACCTCCTGTTTGCCAAAAAAATAATTGCACTCATGCCTGGCCCCCTGATGTTGCCCAGGACTGCTCCATCCCGAGCAGGGGTCTATTTCCCATATTAAAAGTCAGCCTGTTGGCAGAGGAGTGCTGAGCGTGCAAATCCATTTGCCTTGCTGAAATCCCAGCCCTGTAATGCACTGTCCTGGGCATCCTCCTTGGAAAAAAATCATCATCCACAGTCCTGGTGCCACCACTCTCATAGCCTAGCACACCTTTGTAGCAAATGATTGGTATTTTTTAATATGATTTAGGGACTGAAAAGGTGTTCTGGGGAGAATTCACCTGCAAGTGTGACTTGTTTTTGTTTAATCAGACTCTGTGATATATTGCAGATGTGGATCAGGGTGAGTTCACTGTGCAGGGAGAAGGTCTCTGCTTGCAGGGACACCCAGAAGAAGGGCATTGAGCTCTTCAGCTTTGAGAGGAGCCCTGAGTTCAAGTTGTCTGTGCCTTCACTGTTCACTTGGTGTAGGATAATCTCTGAGAAGAAAGTGAAAATATTTGCAGATATTTTCAAGATGTTTTTACAAATAGTTTCAAGGAATTTTTACAAATATGTTCATGACATTCGTAATTTGAGCCTAATAATTTCTATATTTTTAACTATTTTTCTTTGGGTATTTTTTTGGACCAATGTGTGTTTATTCTTGTGCAATAACCTGATTTTAAGTTATTTGTTTCAACTCTTAGACAATGGCACCTTTATTGGTAGTTGCAATTCTCTGTTCTTTGATGAATAATTTACTGATTAAAAGCAGTTATGCACATAATGGTTACATTTTTTCAGGAGAAAAAAAGATCATCATCACTTGTAGGGTCAGTGGAGAGAGAGGAGAGCTCTCACAGAGTCATTTATTCCATCCCCTTTTCCAAAAATTTAGTATCTTCTTTAGGAAATCTGAAAGTTGTTCTTGACAAACTGCTGTGGTTTCATATCCAAGGTTCTGCTTTCTTTTTTGCTTTCTTTTTTGCTTTTTTTTTCTTTTCCTTTTTTTTTTTTTTTTTTTTTTTTTTTTTTTTTTTTTTTTTTTTTTTTTTGTT
>VYXF01004978.1:969709-1012824 GCA_013397295.1 Polioptila caerulea
TGTTTTTTTTTTTTACTTTTTTTTTTTTTTTTTTTTTTTTTTTTTTTTTTTTTTTTTTTTTTTTTTTTCTTTTTTTTCTGGAGCTGACAGTATTGAGGACAGGCTTGTGGAGCTGGATGTTCTTTCACCTTTCCTGGTTGTACCACCCTCTCATCCTTGGGGGTTTCCAGGACCTGAGTGCATCAGGTCAGACCCCAGAGCTGCCCTTGCTGGGCAGAGGGTCACACCAGGGACATCCTGGGGCTCTTTTCCACTGAATTTCCCTGTGATTTTATGATTTTTCCACTTGCCTAAGCGAGAGCAGTTGCTCAGAGGAGCAGCTAAATCTTAAGGCTTTGTTTACAGAGCACAAGTCAGCATCTCCAGGATCGTGCCAGATTCTGGCCCCTTAAATCTTGCAGTGCACTGCAGATGATTCCTGTGAGGATCTGGGATGGACTCTCCAGCTGATACATCTCTGGCTGCTGGTTTTAAGGGTTCTTTGTATGTACGTCAGCGTAAAATACTTAATTCTTTTGTGGCAACCTCAGTTTCTGGGAGACCTATCGTCCTCCAGCGGATCAATTTGTCTAAAGGAATGTGATCTATATTTACTTTGCAGTAGGTACTGTAGCTCTCAACTCTGCTTTTAGCTGATTCAGCTCCAATCCAGCTCGCTTTGACCTCAGAAATATTCCCTGCTAACTGTCCTCCTGTTCACTCCAATTTGTACTGCCTAAATGCCTGCTGCTGAGTGTCCCTCTGGCCATTCTGAAAGGTGTTTCATCACACTACAATAAACGTGAAATACTGATGCACTCAAAACAGCAAAAAAGGAGAGGGGGGGGAAAAGCAGCTGGATATCGACATGGGACTGGACAGGGGCATTTATTACACTTTACTTTCATCCCATTGTCTACCTTTGGCAAAGGAGGGCTCTGAGGCTCCCTGGTGGGCCAGGCGGGTCGATACGACACAGGAGTTAAATTAGACCTCAAGTCAAGCACATATATACCTTGGCTGGGATACCTCCAACCTAAAGTCCCTGGAAAATTTACATTTTTCCACTAAGTTAACCAATAACAGAGTGAAATGAGTGAGAAAAAAGCAGCTGTCTAGCCTGCATCTTGCTTCATTATCAAATGGATTTTGTCCAAACAGCAGCTTAGGTGCCTTGTGAGGGAGATAAACAGGCTGTGGCCAGGATTTACCAGGCTCAATAAGTAAAAACAATTTTTTTTTAAAGTTAGTAAACACATAATAGCACTTTTTAAAGGTTTCTCCCATGCCTCTTGTTATTCTGAAGGTGTTTTTCCCCCACTGCTCTTCTTTTTCTTCCAGTATCTAAGCTGGCTTTATTGTTTGAGTGCACACAGAGTCCTTACTAATATTAGCGTTGTATTAATTTGTCAGTGTAGAACACACTTGTCCAGTTCAGAACCCTGATCCAGAGGCCTGGAGATCCTAGGTTCTCTTGGTGAGTTTCCACTCTTCCCCAAGCACTGAAGACTCCAACATATACAAGATTGTTGGTGTAACTCTGTGGAATCAGAAAAACAATTTTAAAGTGACATCATCTTTGGTTGGAAGAGAGATTAAGGTGATCCAGAGTCTTCAAGGCTGGAGGATGGGGCCTGGGTGACCATCTCCTATATCCAAATGACCACTTGAAGGGTGGACAAACCCCTCAAAAATGTTCAGAAAATAATTTTGTTCTACAAATTTGTTCTACAAATCAACCTCCAGTAAGCATTTCATAGAACCACAGAATGGTTTGGTTTGGAAGAAATCTTAAAGATTATCTCGTTCCATTTCCCCTGCCATTGGCAGAGATCCTAAAATTACTGTCCTGTATAAAACAAACAACAACAACAAAATAATGTGCCAAAAAAGTAGTAAACTTATTTCATTTGGACGAACAAGCAACAACAACAAAAAATCCAAATCCCCAACAAATACATCTCCATCAAATAAAAGAAAGTCTTTTAATGAGGGTTATACTTTTTTATATTATTGTCTAAGGTGAGGAAGTATTTTATTCATCAGGAATGAAGACACAGATACTTAATCTGTAAAAACTCCCTTGCTTTATTATTTTAATAATCTGAAATATATTTCTCATCTGACAACTCTCTACTTCAGGCTCAGGCACTGCAAACAACCATGTCTGTATCTCTAGAAAAGCTTTGCCTGGTTTATTTTCAAAAGAGCTCTTGCCTATGTATTTGCTGGTGGAGAAAATTATTTCGAAACATGAAGCAGGTAAACCTTAACCTGCCAGATGTCTTCTCCATGTAAGCAATTTAAATTCAATTTGTGGCAGAAAATACAGGCAACTTCTGGATCAATAGGCTGCATTCAGCAGACCTGACACACAACACCTGATCCGCCGCCAACCTGGCTGGGCTCTTCTTGCTCCTACCTGAGGGACTTTCCCTGGCTTTTATCGTTAGGTAAAATCTCTGAGGATTACAGGTACTTAACGCTAATTAGGGCTGCTCTGTTCCCCTCCCTTTGAACGGCCTCTGTTTCTGCAGCAGCCGCCTGAGTTCTGTATTTCAGGGGGATAATTGCGGTGGCACACGCCAGCGAGGTAAATGATAGCCCTGCACAAACACACCTCCAGCATCTCGCAGGAGAGGAGGGCGATGAGATAACAGCTGCCACAAAAGCTGCTGCGCCCTCACCTTGCTCACTTTCGGGGGCTTTTGTCAGAGATCTGCCTTCAGAGCTGTAATTATGTGATTAGAGAGGAGAGGCTGCAAACAAACAGGACTTTACTCCTGCCCGATGATGGGAAGTGAGGCGTGTCAATCCCAGAACTCCTCCAGGAATACCTGCGCCTCGCTGGAGTGGGAGATGTGCGGCATCAGTCCTGCTCTGAGTGCTCACAGCACGCGAGTTATTCGCACAAAAAATCATCTCCCATTCACATGCCTTTAGCCGGGGTTCAGAATGAAATTTAATCATTGCTCAGATTTGTAATAATTATTATTATATGTAGGGTTAAGTGCTGGAAAAATGGAGCTTTTATTTGCCATTTAACAATTCCCCCTTCTATCTGTGAGCTCTGATTCTACCATTATTGTGTTTCCTACAAATATCCCAGATACTTATAAATATTCTATTGCAATGAATTTTATATGACCCTTCAGTTCTAACAGCGGAAGCTGCATTTTGAACTTAACCTAAAATCCAGTGCAGTAAAGCCAATTTTTAAATGTAACCTTTCCACCAAGTGGTAAAGATAGTCATAAAGTCACTTGTTATTGCTCAAGTCCCTCTTGACATATAATTAATCCATCTCAACCCCCATCCAAAAATCCAGAGACAGCAAATTTGCCCTTCCTGAATTTACAATTCATAGAGGCAGAGCGTTATCCAACACTGGGTGCACACATTGCAGGAAAGGGAGCACAGATGAATATTTAGGAGCCACTCATCTCTCACTGTGTGTCAGCATGAGGGGAAAAATAACAATGGCTGGGACAGAACCTCAGAATCCCTCTGAATGACTCAAAAAATGTGCGGCTGTGGCACTTGAGGACACGGTTTTGTGGTGAAAGTGGTGGTGGTTTTGGGTTGATGGTTGGACTTTGGGGTCTTGGAGGTCTTTTCCAGCGTTAATGATTCTGTGATTCAGATATGGCTGGAGAGTCTCCTTTCTTGGCATTATTATGAGAACTCCTGATTGCCAGACTTCACACACATCATAGAGAAGTTTGGAAAATGGACCTTTGGAGATTGCCTAGTTCACTCTCACTCTTTGCCTGTCTGAGCGTGGAAAAACCTCCTCCTGTAAATCTCTTTGAACTCCAGGAAATAAATCAATAAGGCGTTTTTGAGACATGGTGGTATTTAGGGGTATTTCCCACTAAACCATGCCATTGTCTTGAGGAAAACAGTAGAAAGAAGGTGTCAAAATGGGCTAAAATTAAATTATAAGATCCATTCCTTAACCTGGGCTTTGACCTTTGTGTGCACTCAGAAGAAAACACAAAATCTCTCCAAACCCAGAACTCGTGCAGCTCATTGCAGCCCTGAAAGCAGCTTCACAAATTGATGCTGTGTCTTCCAGCACCAACCAAAATTTGTGGAAGGCCACATTTATCTCCTGCTTTTTATAACGAGCCCAAACCAAAACTGTGAATTTCCCAGAGGGTGAGTAAGAGGGTAAGGCTTAGAAATAGGCTATTTAAAAATAAAACAGAAAACTCCAAACAACTCTTCATCATTATATTTTCAGACTCTAAAATATTTTTCTATGGTGTTGCCATCAAATGGTCATTACCTGTCCCTCTGCTTATCTTTAGAAACCGATAATCATTGTAGGAACTAGATATTGATATCACATGAAAATATGCTTGAGTAGACTCTAAATTTGGTATATTGAGAATAATTTAGTCCTCTCATGTGTTTTCTTTCACAACAATCCTTTACTATATGGCACTATCTAAACCTATTATTGACTATAACATTATTTGGTGTGTCACTGTTTCATCCACAAAATTATGAATCTGCTGTGCAATATTCTTGTGATTACTCATCTTGTTTTATTGACCAACAGTGCTGAAGTAAAGAAAAAATTAATATTGAAACACTGCTATACATTTAGTGCCTGAACCAAGACAACTTTCAGCATAGTTGGGATTTTTCACAAATCTCAAAATGATCAAGGTAAAGGACACTCTAACACGTGAGACACGAGCTCTGCACATAGAAACTGTGTTAATTACATAGACCTGAAAGCCCTGTGGAAATTAACATGTGATCTTGTAATGATTTGTCATATCATAACACATATGCTCTGATCCAGCAAATCACTTAAGAAAGTGCTTAAGTTCAGCCTGTCATTTCAAATCAAGCTTCAAGATCAACCTTGATGCTGTAATGACATAAGTGAATTAGCCTGGAGCCTTAATGTAGTCTCCTTTGTATGATTTCCTTTATTATTATAAAATAAACAGGGGGTAAGAATGATTTCAGAGGTGATTTCACGTGGTACTGCCCTGAACTGGTCACAGGTTTTGGCAGATCTGGAAATTTTAGAGCTATGGAAGAGCTGAGTTCATGGATGGTAGGACAAGGTGTAAAGGCTTGAAACAGAGAGCAGGTATAGATTAGATATTAGGAAGATATTCTTCCCTGTGAGGGTGGTGACTTGAAAATATTTGTGTGAATTTTTAGTGGAATGGTAAAACTTGTCTTGGTATTGAGAATGTTGTCCCTGTAGCATCCAACATCTTGAGTCAAAATCTGGGCAAAATAAGGCTTTTAAAAAGTAATTAAAATGGGTTTTCAATGTTAATAAATATTTTAGGAGAAGGGATTGTTGACCAATCAAAATTAATACAAAGAAACAATCTTTGAGAATGTAGTTCAACAATTTTCAACTTCTGTCTCTGTAGTGCATCTGACACAGCACAGCGTTATCACTGCTCTAATGTTTTTACATGAAAAATAACACTTTAAACTATAAATATATGCATACCAAACCTATTTTCTTTGCCATCAATCTGAGAAATGGCTGAATTGTTTATGCTGAATTTTTTTTCAAGAATTACCCCTGACACAAGCACTCGGGATCCAGCCAGGGCAATTAGAGGCCTCTGGAATAATTGGTGACAGAACCCCGGATTTTATATTGGAAGGTATCAGGCATCCCTACGTAGACACACAGCAGGAGAGGGGAAAAAAAAAAAAGGAAAACGGGAGGCAGAGGGAACATATGTTGGAGACAATCCTGCCTCCCGTAAAACTGCTGTTCAGTCAAGTAACCTGTTTAAAAACAATGTATTCCTCTAACCACAGCCACCTGGCTGGTAATTATAGTCCTCATTAGGAGCTGCTACAGGTCTTGAGTGATTAGTTATTGTTTATAAACTGTTCAACTGGAGACCACCTGTTTTCATACAGCGCCGCACCTCCGTCTTGCCTGGCTGCCTCGTGCCTATTAATAGAAAAGCACCTGTTTCCTGACAGGGCAGACCCAGAGATAAACCTGTGTGTCTGAAGCAGCTGGGGGAAAGGTCTTTGTGAAGGACACCCTGATCTATTTGCTGCTATTAAGCTGTCGCCAGTCGTGGTTGGAGCATCTGACGGAGTTGCGCTGCCTCGCGTCTCTCGCCGGCTCCGCGGCATCTGATGTGGAGCTCCTGGAGAACGTTTATAATTAGCCCTCCAGAGATTGGGGGATCCAGAGAGATGAAACGTGAGGTTTGGATGCTGGCACTCGTTGTTAAAAGAGTTAAATGCTCCTGTATGCAAAGCAGCCGAGAGGGAAGGGAAGGTGAGTGGCTCTGTGTACAGATGCAGGAGGTGAGGCATGAACGCCGTGTTCCTTAAATAAACACAAGGATCACTGCGGCTCCAGTGGCAAAGACAAAGAGGAGGCACTGATTTTCTCAAGGCAGTTCAGTCATGTAGACAGCAAACTCATGCTACAGTTAAAATATTTAGAGCCAAATTCTGCTCTGAGTCATGCTGGATTCAGCTGATTTATTCCCAAACCTAAACAGTGTAACTGAGACTGGAATTTGGCCCCTACACCCCTAAACTGTTGGTATCCCATCACCAATTTTCATGTACGTACATGAGTGGCAAATGGCATATTTATTTTATTTTTTTTTTTAAGTTGCCTACCTGGTTTTGAACTAGAAATGAGCTCTGTCTCCGAGGCTGTCAGTCTGGGAGAGTGGACACATGAGCAGAGAGGCAGAGCTGGAGGCAGAAAGCCGGAGTGGAGGAGCCGGCTGTGTGCTCAGAGGAGGGAGCAGCAGGCTGTGCTGTGTGAGGGGCACACCAAAATTTGCTTGGGCAAGGAGAAATGGAACCATTTGGCACTGCGGTGAAGCCAGTTTTAAGGAGTGCATCCAGTGTTTGCAGCACTTGAATCCAGGTGATGCAGAGAGCAGTAGGAGCTGCCATCATTTAATGTGGGTTTGCAACCTTCCCAAGCTCCCAGAACCCCTTTCCCTTCTCCNTGGTGTCTGCAGCACTTGAAATCCCAGGTGATGCGGAGAGCAGTAGGAGCTGCCCCCATTTAATGTGGGTTTGCAACCTTCCCAAGCTCCCAGAACCCCTTTCCCTTCTCCATTTTAAGCACTTGTGGCCGTACCTTAACCTTTATCCAGTGTAATATTTGCTGCTGTGGTTTTCAGTGGCCATCTCCCGTCATCTGGCATTTTATGGAAGAACATTGCGTCTCCCTTTTCTCTTTCCTCTCCTTTCCTTATGAAACAAAAAGCCACCTCTGTACATGACCTGGGAGTATTCCCTAGAAAAACAGTATTTAGTCTCCTGATCAGCATTTTTTGGGATTGGCTGATCTTCCTTAAGGGCACTGCTCATAGGCAGTTGGTTTTGCTTACTCATTTATTGGATAACAGATATTTTCCAAAATGAGATGGCACATCATGAAAAATTAGGGGATAATACAGTCTCAACATTAAGCCAGGAAAGTTTTCCATATTAAGACACGGTGGCATGATGAACAACCCAGTCACCACCCTGTGTTCCCACACAGCAAATGTTAGGCACCTGTGCATAGCAGTGAATCATCTTATCAGTTCGTTATTCACGGCTGAACACGTTCCCAGCCCTATTTCTCAGTGTTTGACCATCCCCAAAGCTTCTTTTCTCCCTGCTCTTCCTCAGGAACAAACAAAAAACCTTCCACTTTATGTGAAACAAAATCTTTCACTTGATGTGAAATAAGCATGTCCAAATCCAACAGATTTGTGCAACTGAATGGAGAGGTACATAATTATCTGACCAATATTTAAATTATAACAGCGATCCCCAGCATTATTTCAAGGATCCTGTAAATCCTCACCCCCAGAAAAACCTCAGGATGGGCAACATCAAACTTGTCCATCCAAAATTCACCAAGTACCTGGAGCCACGAAAGGATTTACAGACATTTGGCAGAACAAATGACAAATAACCTGGTATCTTAGAAATTCAGCTGTGGAACTGAGTTTTTTGGGGGGCACAGGATCCTTACTCTCTAAGCTTTTGTTGGTTTTACAGCTGTAGATGTGCTCCAACACATGAAAACAACAGAGTGGGTCATTATTCATTGCAAAATACTGTGTGGGTACACTCCAAATGGTTCATGGTGATAGCAGCCACAGGTTTGTGTTTTAAATATAGTTACCTGCGGTAAAATATCAAGTGAAAGAAGCACAATTTGATAAATAACTGGAACAATAGATTGTGTGAAAAATAATCGTATCAAACCCTTGCCTAAAGAAAAACCTCGTGGAAAAAAACCTCTAAACCTAGTTCCCAAGCATAAATGTATTTTAGGTTCTGAAGGAATGTATCAATTTCTCCTTTCAAATATGGGAAATACTTGTTGCAATGACAACATCATCATGCTGGAACAGCGATAAATAAATAAATAAATAGGTAAATAGCCATAGTTACCTCTCTATTGTCCTACTACAGCTTTTCTGCTAATGTTTGGGCAGATATTTATCCAGTTCAGCATCTTGCAGAAAGAGTGCATAAAAGCCCAAACCCAACAAAAGACTGAAGGGTTTCAGAGTAGCACAGAGGGGTCTCTCTTTTTAAAGTCACCAACCCAGGTGATTTCAGTACAAGTTTGGAAAATAATCAGTTCTCCGTTATGGAGAACTGGCAATAGGATCTGCAGGAAGCCCAGATCTTCCCTGCCCAGTGGGTTTACACATATTTGGAGAAACCAGAACTTTCCACAGCTGCCACAACCTCCCTCTTTGAATCCTTTTTCTTGCTGTTTCTTTTTTAAAGGTGTTAAAAAAATACGACTGTAATAACCACTGACAAAAATCTCTGGGCTTGAACTGAAGTGGGAAATCACAGAGGTTACTTACTTCCTCATGCTTTTACCATTTGTTCTCTTTTCTCGAGGAAGTCGAAAGACCTGAGATTCAAACTTAATAAGGCCCCATGCCGTTTCTAAGAGTATTTACAGCATGCAAAAAATAAGCCAGCACATTTCTTATATTTAAATTTGTTTTCAGTCATCTAAGCTATTACACAGTAGGCCATCCCCAAACCTTTTGTAACAAGCAGTAAATGTTTCTCAGACAAGGGAAAGAATGATGTTTTTAACTGCAGCTGCTTGAGTCCAGGAAAGCGACAAAACATTGGAGTGTGTGCACTCCCCACATCCCAGTTTGTTTCAGCATCATGGAAGTGGAGTTGCCTCCAGCCCCTGGCACGTGCTGCAGACGTGTGTGTGGGGTGGCAGCCTGTGGGATGCCCCACAGGGGTGGCAGCAGCTTCCTCTGACAGCTGGAGCTCTGTGGTGCTGTGGAACAGACCATGACCTTGGGTTTCATTAATCACTGCTGCCTCCCTTTTTCAAGGCTCTGCCCTAAACCCCCTTGGTTCAGTGGGAAGCTTTCCATTTCTGGTGGTGGGGAGTGAGGGTAATTCCACTGAGGACCAGTTGTGCAACACATGCTCTAGACACTCCCAGGAGCTCAGCTCTAATTCTGGTCCATGTCTAATAGCTTGGTGTGTCATGGAGCAAAACAACTCCGGCCCTGGAAATTCTCTGGAAGCAGCAGCAGGGCCACAGAGGCCAAGCCAGTTTTCGGTGTAATTTGTGTGTGTGATAACCAAGGAACTCTTGGAACGTGTCCTCACATATCCTAAATAAACAGCGTTACAGAAGCTTTCCCAGTGAATCTGCCTTTTGGGTCCCTTCTCATTCTGGAGAGACTTTATCTGGTGCAGTCAAGCATGGAAGGAATGTCTGAAGGCCTCAGTGACACTCATCAGTGGTTTTTGGATGGCATATTGGGGAAAACTAGTTTTGTTTTGTTTAAATTCCTTTTGCAAACAAACGTTAGCACCTACAAACTCCAAATCCACCCAGTGTCCATCAGAGAGTCGCTGGAACGCCTATGAGACATTTCGTCCAGTGCTCTACTGAGTCACTGTAAAAATAACCCCACCAAGAACAGCTGACCAGACTCACTTTGATGTCAATCTTTTCTCTTTTTATTTTCCTTTAAAAAAAAAGCAACTAAAATTTGAATTTAAACGCGCAGATCGGGGAGGGTTCTTAGACGGAAGATCCAATTCATTATTAAAAAAAAACAAAACACGACCACAACCTGAAATATGTAGACACATATTCGCCATGGAAACCTTGGAAACAACATCCACATGAATCATGTTGGGAGCGAGTGGGCACGGGGAGGTTTGGAGGGTCCTGGTTGCCAGCCTGAGCCGAGCCAGAGCCGCTCTCCATCCTCACGGGTCACCCCTCGCCGCGGGATTCTTGGGGCCAGGGTCACATCTCCGTGCACACGGCGTCTGGGGAAGGCACAGCAGGGCATCACGAGGCAGAACGAGCCTGTCCTCAGCTGCCGTGCTGCCAGCAGTGATGATTTTGTCTCATAATATCATGTTTTCTAATCGGCCAAGTGAACCTCCAGCCACTGGGCATTTACGCAGCTGCAACTGGGCTGTGTGTAAGTGAATTCCTTTGAGAAGCATAAAGAGCGTCCCAAAAATGGCTCCTAACAGATATTTTTTAATGTCTTCCTGCATTTGCTGCCTCTTTTTCTGGATTTTTCTTCTTCTCTGTTGGCCAGGATGGGTTCTGAACAAGTTTAACTGTGTTCTTAGTTCTTGTGGCTTTTCCTGATGAACAAGGCTGAGAACTTCTTGCAAGAATCTCTTCAGTAGCTGTTTGCAATTTTTTTTTTTTTTTTGCCTATGTTCACTCTCAGGATAAGTCTCACAAACAGTTTGAGGGTAAAATTTTTATAATTCCTTTTTGAACTTTTATCCTACTGGAAAAGATAAGCGACTGAAAGTCTTAAGAACAAGCAGTGAAAATTATCTAAGAAAATGTCCTTTATCCTTCCTCTTGGTTTTGTTTTTTCCTTTATATCTTTTCTTTCCAGAAATTTAGATTTTAGCTATGCATGAGAAAAACAGTCTCTATTTTTCAGTTTCTCTGAGTTAGGGTCTGACCCATGGTGTGGTGGTCTTCCCACCAGGGAAGGACCTCCAGTTAAATAATCCTTTTAAAAGACATTTCAGAGAGAAAGAATAACCTCCACCACCAAAGCAGGAGCTGAAAACCCCCCAGGTTATGAGGATGAGGCATCTTATTGAGGAAAGCAGTATAAGTTCTGAATTCCCATAAGCTTCTCTACGTGTGATAAATTTACTTTGAAGTCCCTTTAAGCACATCCTAATAAGCGTTAAAACTGGAATCATCTGAATTTCAGCCTTTATAGGTAAAGTCAGTGTTCATTTAGAGCACATGAACACAGTGAGGTAAACATAAATCAGTTTTGGACATGTGTTTACTGCATCAGCTGCTTCAGACTTTCCTGGTGGTTAAAGCCAGAATGTGTAACTTTGCATTTACCCCAGCAGTTCCTGATGGGTGATGACTTGCACAGCCTTGGCTGGTCACTGTGGTGTGAAACACCCCAAAATTTCCTGTGGAAATGCTCTTTATGCCCAGCAAAGAGTATCTGTGCGAGACAGGTTACTCTGTTTAAATATTTTTTTTTTTTTTTGAGAAAGGTAAACTTAATTAAATTTAAAGATATTCCCTCCTACTGTCCTCTAGAGATGGGTAGGAATTCTTCTCTTGAGCTGTTGCCAACAAGACATAGCCCCTTTCTGCAAGGGCTTGGAGCCCAAAAGCTGCTGATGTCCTCTCTGAATGGGAGAATACCATTTCTTACAAATTTTATATTCATTTTTAAAGGCTGTGGTCTTTATGGAAGCTTTTCCCAGTTATGCCCCAAATTATCTGGTCCATTAAAAAAAAAAAAAATCCCATTAAGCATTCCTTACTTGTCTCCATGAGATTATATGGTGCATGCTACAATCTTCCTGAAGGTGCTCGCATTTCTGATTGGTTTATTAATTTGTGTTTATTGCAGGTACTCTGGTATAATGTTTTATCTTAATTAGTATTTTTATACCCACTATATTAAGTACGTATGTGGGCAGGTTTTTATGCTGCATGTCTTCATAGTGCAACTGAGGTTTAGTGTTTTACTCTAAGAAGGAAGAATTATAATCAATTTAAAAGTAATTACAGGCACATTTTGCTTCAAAAACAAACTATGTTGTATTAACGTGAGACTGTATTTTAGGTTGAAATCCATAAGTTTTTAGTCTGATAAACCTCCTGTTGAGCAGTGCATGATATCAAGCCACCTTAAATTAGGATAAACCTGTCTTCTTAGGATAAAATCTAACCTTTATTTTTCCTCACAGAAATAAATCTTCTTCTTAGGCATTCATTGAAGAAAGAATTTAATCCACCTCTTTTTAAAATGAGATGTTTTGTTAATATAAGACTGCAAAAATAATATGCATTTCTAGATTAATTCTTTTGCATTTTAGACATCAGGCAAAATTCTCATGCTCAAGGAAGTATTTAATTTCTTGAGTAAGCACTAAAACATTGGGGTTTTTTTGTCATGAGAATATCAGAGCTTGTGCTTCAAGGTTCTTCATGGTGGATATTCAAATAATTAAATGGCTACCGGCTAATATTGTTTTTATAACGTTATGCTGTGAATATTTAGCTTAAATATATATATATATATATTTAATTTAGGCTATATATTTGTGTTTTATATAGAAGCAAGATTTTTTTTTTTTTTATCTGATACTTTCTTGGCAAAAAGCTTAGAAAACCACGATGCTTTTCGCTTTACATTCCTCATCCTCTACATCTGCAAATGCAGTTTCTGCCTGCTTTGAGCAACTTCAACCTTGGATCATCTAACTGGTTAAATGGAACTACCTTCAGTCAGACAAAAGAGGAGTATTAGGATGTTTTGGCCTTATTTTTAACTTCTGGTTCTGATGCTCGAGCTGAGCATTTGCATTCAGCAGAGGTTGATGCAGGAGCACTTTAGTTGGTGAGTTTGCAATTCTGCTCTCAAGGAGGAGCGAGCTGTAAATTACCCACCACTGAGTTGCTGAGTCACTTGAATACTTCAGACTCCTCTAAATGCGAGATCCAGTGGGGCTGCTGAATTATCCTAGGCTGTTTTTCAGAAGATCCTCGTGTCACAATCTCATTCTGAATATGATTTTTTTTTTGTCTGGATAAGTATTTAATTTGAGATTTCCGTAGTGAAGAGAATTGGGTCGAGACATTTTAAGTGCTTCTTCGTCTATCATTAGAGACACCAAGTGACACAGGAAAAGATAATGAACATAGAAAGAGCCCCCAAAGCACTTTTAGATCGTTTCCTGAGAGTCAGCAGGCCAATATTGACTTTGATTAAGCACTCACTTCGGTCCCATTACTTTGGCAAACTGTGAAACAGAAGCAAGCGTCCTTTCCAAGTTGGTTTTGCATAAACTCTTTTACAACTTCACTTCTGAGTTTCTTTAGAACATCTCTGTCTTATTTTTTTTTTTTTTTTTTACTTTTTTTCTTCCTTTCCTCCTCAAGACAGATATTTCTTTAAGTCTTTCAAATATTCCATAATCTAAAACTTAAGTAAGGATTTATGGTATGACATTTAACAATCTTGTTTTGTGCCTCAAAACTTCAGAGGAAAGCAAAGATACACATTTCCTTCTCAGGAGTTTGTTTGTCTGTGGTTAAATTACCAGATTTTAAATTAAAGGATTTTTTTCTGAAAATATTTTCTGGAGTAGATGAATATTATGGTTATAGACAGCTCTGAAATTGTCTGCCATTTGTCAGGGAAAAGCTCATTCCCCTGTGTTCTTTTGGTGTGAATTTGAGTCCCGGCCATTGGTGTGTAACTATCAGGAAAGATCCATGGGAAACTCGACAGAACCTGGGTAGGTTTTTTATGGAAAATCCCACAAATGAATTTTTAACCTTTTTTTCCTCTCAACAATAATTTAAAACAGACAGTGCCCTTGTCCCCTTGGCCTCTGTGTAGAGCTGGAGATTCTGTGGCAAGCCTCAAGGTTCTGGTGGGTTTTGGTGCTGATCGAAGAGGAGCTCACTGCAGCTGGGTCATCAGGAGATCTTTTCCATCCTAAATTATTCTGTGATTCTTGATCATTTAGGAACCCTGAAGAAACCCAGTGAATGCAGAGCCTGTAGGTAGTCTGAAAGCAGATACTCAGATTTGGGGGAGTCATTACAGAGATGAGAGATCTTGCAAATGTTTCCTTTGCCCATGGGGGAACTCTTTTCCAGACTCTGTTTTGACTAGACACTCTTCACTGATTTATGTACTCTGTAAATCTCTCTGGGCCATGAGTAGTCTCAAAGGTACCCAGATAGTTTTCTGCTGTAACTTTCTGTCCTTTGTTGTTCCTTTCAGGGTGAGAAAATGCTCATCATTGCTTTTCAATATTTTTATATCTAGCACATGAGAAAAAAAAATAAAAATCATGTTACACAGAAATCAACAAAAAGGATAAAAAAGGATTAATTCACTCTTTCTCAACATTCTTCAAGCCAATTAGCAATAGGTCTGAAGAACAGACATCTGACAGATTGGCTATAATTGGCAGCATTTTCTGTGGCAGTTTCCTACCACTCTTCTGCTTCACCTGGAAAGTCTTTAAAGAGGTTACATCACTGAGCTGACATTGCAACAGTCCAGGATCACGTCCATCATTGCTTCTGTTTAAAAGAAACAGAATTTTTAAAGAATTTCAATTTAGGAATACCCTACAAATTATTTCACATTTTCTCGGCACTCTGTGCCACCAGAAATACGTATTAATGCATTGCTAAATATTTTACAATCAAACAATGTATTATCATAAATAAAAGGGGAAAGTAGGTTATTTCTTATCCCAGCATTATAATCAAGAGTATTGTAAGGGTGGATTAATTAGCTGAGCCGAGGCGCTGAGTCCAAGGTATTGCTAGATAATTTTTTATCTCAGCATCTTGTTTCCAAGCCTTAAAGGTAATCCAAATTAAAGTTTATATTCCTGTGCATCTCTAGTGTACAGCACACATAGGCACAAGCACAGTGGTGCACACACGCCTGAGCACAGCGACACAGAGCGTAGGCACACATAGATTTTTACATGAATTTGACATTGATTTCTAGGGTAAACAAATGGTTTTAAGTCTTTACTTGCCCAAAGCGAGATCATAATATTCTGCATTTCAAAGTGCCCAAGTACCTTTAAAGTGATGGCTGCAGAGTCCCCCAAGGCGCAAAGCAGATAAAACCTTCTTTTAAAAGTATTTTGCTCACCTTTGTAAAAAAAAGGAACTTGGGGTTTATTGAGTGCAGGAAAGGCTCATTCCCATAGTAACCAATGCACGGCTGATATTGATCAGCAGAGTCAAAGGCAGAACCTACTGACAGGAATAAAGAGAAACTATTCCTTATCCTCATATGTATTCTTCCTGGGGTTCTGTAGGTAACCGATACCACAGGCGTGGAGCAGGAGCTGCCGTGCCTTTGGTCGTGTTGTTAACACACACCAGGGCTCCTCATCCAGAAGAAAAGCTCCGAGTCTGCCTGATTTTTCACTAGATCCTGCAGTCTTTTCTCTGGCAAAACTCTCCGTGATTTTAGGACTTTCCTTCAGCAAGGTGTGTGCAAAATTGATCCCTTTGTCTTGGAGGAGTGTGGCCAGCCTTTGAAATCTCTTTAATGCTTTATTTTCTACCTCAATTAATGAGACCTTAAAGGTGTTTAAAAATCCCCTCCTTTGTTCTCCACACTTGTGGCAGGTGTGAGATCTGATAAATTAACATTTGCAATCACGCCTGATCGCTCTTTAATGATTTCATTAGGTGTTAAATATAAGGCTTAGCATCTTTTTCTGCTAGGCATTCCTTTTTGAACTGCACAGCTTCACAGAGAAGATCTTTGAAACCAAGAGCTCATGAATTGTTAGCATTCAGTACAATGCATAACATACCTTAAATCCTCATCATGATTAGATCATTCCCAGAATTGACAAGTCTATAAAAATGAAGAAAGGAGACCTGAGAGAGCTGTGCAAGGAGAGATATTTCGTAGAACATGATATCACATAATAGGGAATAAATTCTCTCAAGTCTGATAGTTTTACAAGGTTTTACATACTCCTAGGCAGGTAATAATCTTCCTTAGTTTTTTTTTTCTTTCTGGACCTGCAAGGGGCCTTAACATTTTTTTCCTGACAAAAACTGTTAGATAACAACTGAGCCAAAATTAAATAACCCCAAAAGTCTTCCTCTCTAATCCCTTCTGTGCATACTTAATGTTTCATTCTCCCACTTCAATTATGCCATCTGCATTATGTCTTTTCGCTCCCAACTCAGGGAGTTGTTAAAAGGAAAAGCCTCTTTGAGAGTGTCACAGCTCCATTATGCAGGCCTATACCTGTGCTGGCAGCATGCTCTTCTTCTCACCTCATATTGCCTTTTGCCTGGGAAAGAGATCCCCGCCGTGCACATCAAACTGGAAACTGAAATGAAATTAAGCTGGTATGCAGGAGGTGGAGTAGGTTGCGATAAACGAGCAGAGGAGACTCCAGGAAGAGTTTTTAACTTAGTCATTCAGGCCAAAAAAATCACCAGGCTCCAAGGCCAGTTGTGGAGATTGAAATCCTAGCCCAAAAAATCAATAGCAGGGTTTGACTCTGGATCCTTAATAATGAAGGTAGCCTGGTTTCCACAGATGCTGGAACACACAGATGTCACTGGCTCCAGTTGCATGTTCAGATGTCAAATTACAGGCAGGGATTTCCAGCCATTAAGTTTAGACCTCTTCATTTCCTGTTACAATCCATCTCTGCACAAGGTGTCATCAAGACTTTCTCCGGCATCTTGGCCGAGCAGCAGATATACTGGGCATTTTTGAGAGACCATATTGGATTTCTAGTGGGATCAATTCCTCAAACTCATAATGAGTAACACCAGGCTTTTGGAAATTCTCAGAAAACTCTTGAGTTTTGGAGGACTAGCTCAGTAAAATTCACTGATGAGTGTATGATTTTTTGAAGAAGGTCACAGTATATTCATTCAGAAATAATTAAAGAGCAAGTTTTGGAAAGATGTTTTGTATTTGCACCTTTTAAAACCAGAAATGTAGACAGTAGTTAGTCTTCTGTTTCATATCTTTTCATTAAAACCTGTTTTCAGTTTATTTCTAGCTTACAACTGTAACACATAATACCTCAGCCTGACACCCCATATGATTTGAAAATTTTAGGGAAAAAAAATCCCATACATAATATACATTTATAAACATACATATACTACAGATTAAATCATGCACTGGAATGCAGAGCCATTGACTGCCTTACAGAGCTGTGCTCTGGAGAGAATTTTATGTTTAGTTTTAAATGGCTGCAATATTCAACTTAGAAAACTGACTGCCCTTTACAGCCTTCGCAGTCCCCATCTCTGCAACATAAAAATTGTCATCAGGGGATCAGTTTCCAGGATTTTTTTGGTGGTTCTGAAACCTTGGCTGGGTGTCCCACCACATTATCACGACAGACCCAGCACTCGTTGAGGAGCGATCTGAGCACAACGGGACCGGCTCGAGCATTTGCGCGGCAATCGGAAAGGTTCTGGAGAAGGATGTGCTGACACAAAGTGCTGTCCTGGGGACCTTCAGTGCCATTATCTTTAAATGATCCACAACCATTAGGAAGCTCTCCTGGCACGACTAGGATGAGTTTCTGTGAGGAAAAGAAGTCTCCTGTGTAATCCAGTGCCATCGCTCAAAGCTCGCTTTCGCTTCTGGAGCCTGCAGAAGTTTTTAAGTTTGAATGGCTTCGTTTGATGCATCCTGCAGTAGGGGCTGTCGGCTCCCTCCCCTTTTTCCAAACGGTTTGAAAAGCCATCAAAATGGTTCTTGCAATTCTAAAAAGTATTAGCTGAGTGATGGGATGTTTTCATTTCATTGCTGACAGCTCAGAAGTAAAATTAGAGTAAAATCTGAATGATAGTTTTCTGTTATGAACAATTTAAATATTTTTCATCATATTCTGTCAAAACCTGGTTGAATACAGAAGCACAAAGAAAATTTGATCCAGAAGAACACCAAGAGCAGAATTGTTTGAGTGTTGGCACCTAGGATAAAATAGCAATCCAGGGGCCTGGAATTTCCCAGCAGCCATTAGAGGCCTACCAGCATTCCCAGAGACGTGGCCAACAAAGTACACAAAACACAGATAAATCCATCAGAGCTGTGCATGGCAGAAATCCTTGTTGCAGCACAGGTGGATTTGAGAGCTGTGCTGGAAATTCTGCAGGGGAAAAAGAAAGGGGATAGGAGATTCTGGGGAATGCTTGTGCCCAGCTCCCAAAATGGTCAGATTAGATGGAGTGAGACTGGGAGTTGGAGCAGGAAGTTGGATGGGCCTTGGAGCAACATGGTCTAGTGGAAAGTTTCCCTGCCCTTGGAATAGAGTTGGAACTGGATGATCTTTAAGGTCCATTTCAACCCAAACCCAACCCATCTGTTCCATGAGGCAGCGTAAGAATTGTTCTGAGACATTCAAGCTACCAAAATTCAGCGGGAGGGAAGTGTCTTTACCCACCAGCAAATAACTAAGGACACCCCAAAAAGTAATTCCTGAACTGCTAATGGATCGATTTTGTTGTTGGGAAAAATTTCTTTCTTTCTCCCTTCATCCATGGTGGTTGGACCATATCTGGCCTTTTTCTTTGCCTTCTCCAGACATCTTTAGTGTCATACAGCAACTTATCAGCTCATGGGTTCACCTGGGATTTTAGAAAACCTCACAGGAAATAGATTATGCAACATCACAGCAAAGAAAGGCAAATTATTTTCTCTTCTCTGCCTGAAAGCTAATTTTCAAGTCCGTCCTTTCATGTGCTTTAGAGGAGATTAAAATGAAATTAGTTCAGGAAGGATACTGCTCAAGATCACTTTAAGATTTTCCAAAGCTCACCAGCTTGTTGACCTGTAAACCACCTTTAGCTGGACAGATGGTAAGTAACAAATTGATCTCAGCCAATAAAAATCTGTCAGAACAATCTGCTGTTGGCAGGTGTCAGATAATTATCTCAATGATTAGATAAGCAAAGTAATAAGCAAATTAGAAGCTTCCATTGTAAATAACAGGAGGAATTTTATTTATTTGTTACAGGCAGGGCCTTGATCATCTGCTGAAAAACAAAAACAATAAACCTTGTCTGAAATCATAGGAAACTCACTGAAAAGTTGTGCGGGTTGAAGGTGGTGTTACCAACACTAAGTTTTTTTGCTTTTCAGCACTTTGACTCCTCTACGCTGCTTCAAATTTCCAAGAAATACTTGGCTGAGATGTGGCGAAAGTCCATGTCAGAGCAGTTGTGTGATATATTGTTGTGGTTGCAGTTATTTTTTATAGGAACAAGCTGTCAGAAGCCTATTTGCAAACCTGGACCTCCCTGCCCTGGGCACGCACATAAAAAGATGTTCTCTGTCCCAAAACTCTCACCCTGAAATAGAAGACAAGAAGATCTAAATTGGGTGTTGATGGGCCAAAGAGAAAAGTGCTGTGCTCAGAAAGGAGTTCCCAGAAAATACTTCAGCAGGATGGTGGATAGACACAGGCAAGGGCTTGGCAGTGCTGGGGAAATGGCTGGACATGATGATTTTAGAGGTCTGTTCCAACCTAAATGATTCCCTGTGATTCCAAGACCGTTTGGGACACCATAGAGAAGAAATATGGGAATGTTTGCATTGGGATTTGGGAATATTTAGCTTCTTTGTGAGACGTTGGGTTTTTCTTTATTATTGGCATCAGTGTGAATGCATATGTAGTACAACGGTCTGGACAGAAAAATTGAATAATTCCTTTTTTTGTCTTTGTAAATGTCGCTTTGGTACCTCTGGGACTGGATGTGACATTCTCAGACACACAATCTCTCTAATGGGGGCTGAAAAATGTTGATCCAGCTGACAAGAAGCATGTTACAAGTCAAGGATTCAGGCTGGATAGGGATTGGAACAAACTGGTCTAATGGAAGCTTTCCCTGCCCATGGCAGGGGCTGGAATACAATGAACTTTAAGGTTGTTTCCAACCCAAACCTTTCCAGGATTCTGTGATACTCTAACCTGTGCATGCTGGGATTATTTCCTGTTTTTTTAAACTTTCTGAAGAGATATTTTCAAAGCTCAGTGCATTTCTGTCAATCCTCACAGTGCCAATCCACTGAGGGGGCCAGCAGCAGGTACAGTGCTGTACAGCACAAGCACTGAGTCTGTGAACTCCAAAGTTTGCCTGCCTGTGCTCTGCACTCAGCCGTGCAAGTCCTGCACCACCAAAGGCATGTCTTGCTCCTTGAGGAAAAATCAGAGCTGGGTTCCAAAAATCCACCTGTTACAAAATAAAAATGTAAAATTACCTGAGAGTGAAGCTCAAAATGGTCTCGCTGAGACCTGGAGACCAGTGCAGGAGGAATCTGGCTGCTTTGTAGCTCTTGTGAGCAGGCAAATACTGACGTGGGAGGCCTGGTTTGCACACCCAGAGCTGTGTGCACACCTCACACACCCTGTGCACACCTGAACACTGCGTTGTAAGAGCTCTAAACTGATCAGTGATATCCAAATGCAAATTTCTGTTGTCTTATTGATATCAAGAGGAGACTAGAATTTTAAATATTTGTCTTAATTACACCCATTAATGAGGTTAATTTGTCGTAGACACACCTGTAAGAGGAGTTTGATGATAACACAATTTGTATTCCTGAGTTTTGCCAAGCAAAGGCCAGATTCATTCATACCCTTGCTTTTTGCTGGAGTTATACCTTGCATTAACAAGGATCATTAAATCTTTGCTTTTAGGGCAATGACCCCCAAGGCTTGCTGTGTTTCAGGGCAGGCTAGGCCCTCTGCAAAGGGAGCTGAGGTTGCCTGCCCTGTGATAGCGCCCTGCACATCCTGAGCAGCAGCCAGCAGGGACCAGCTTCCAGAGGCATCAGCAGCCACTGCTGCCATAATTTCTCCTCTAGGTAACTTTCTAAAGCAGCATAAAACAACCAGACTTTTATGTAGAACTTATTGCTGAGCAAGAGATGAAAGTCTGAGAAATCAAAGCCACAAAGAATATTTCAGATTTAACCCCAGCTTCAATGGTGATGTGAGCTTACCTTTCCATTCTGTGTTTCATCTGACTTTGCATCTGTACTAAACCAAGCTTCACTGTGCCTCTGGATAAGGTTCAGTCTGCTCCTTGGTGTTCCCTCAGGGTTTGGTTTGCTCTCTCAGGGTTGGATCAGGAGCAAAAATTCACCTTTTCAGAAGCAGCCAGGGGCTAAATCAGGACAGTGCCACTCGCAGGTTGCTCCACCTCTGCAGGAGCTGGGAAGTGATGAACAGCAAAGAATCATGTAGGGGAGGATGATGTCTCTTCCCAGCATTTTGCAAGAAAGTAGGGAAGGAGGACACTTCCTCATCAGGCTCTACCCCCCCAGGGAGGGGATTTGATGCTGCCTGTCAAGGTGAGCCCAGCAGGATGTGGCCAAGGCTGTGATCCCTGTTTAGGAGAGTGCAGTGCAGTTCAGAGATCTGCTGCCCATCGCTGTCTTCCCCTGCTCGCCGTGGAGAATGTCCTCCCACACTGCTCAGATTGCAGCCAGAGGTTTTCACTGCAGGAGGGTTATCCTACGTAAATCAGAATTAATTACTCCATTAACCCAGGCATTTAGTTCTCATTACTCGAGATGCTGCAAGGCAAGAGCATAAGGAGGGACACTTCAGCTTGAACCAAGCAACCAAGGTACAGGTGGCCATGGAAAATTTGGATTTGAATGTTCTATTTTCCCAAGGGTTGACCTCTCAAAATGAATACTGAATTTGCTTTTCTTTCTTATTTTTTTTTCCCTCTGATAAATAGAAGCCTGTATTCACACCTTGTTTCCTCTGGTTTTAAAGGGGAGTTACAAATAAATGGTTCCTAAATAATTTTTGAATATCCTACTAGCTACTGTGGCTTTCTTCTGTTAGAAGTTGGCCTTGATGATCCTGGAGGTCTTTACTAACATTAATGATTCTATAATTTTATGTTTTCTTTACGGTGAGATGCCTGGGCCAGGCTCATCACAATTATTAGTAATTAGAGCCACCACATCTTGGCATTTTTCATGCTGGCAAGCTATTTTTCAAGGCACTGTTTTCTGGATAAATGGTGCTAAGAACATTTTGTGACTCCTGCTTCAAAAAAAGGAAGCTCAGAACAGTTGCTTAAAATAATAAATGGAAAGCCACAACTGGGGATAGGCACATTTTTGTTCCAATTTTGAACCCGTTTCTTTCAAAAAACAAGAGTAATTCAGAAGGAAGATCTATAAAATAATAAGCTGTATAAAGCTGCCTAATCAGCTGCTTTAAGATGTGGATCTGGCTCATGCCATGCAGTAGAAATGTGTTTTTTTGGGAGAGCTGGAAGAGCTGTCCCCATAATTTTTAGTCCCAAAGAACAAGCATTTTCACAGCTCCTAATTGAGAACCTTTTGTAAACAAAATTCAAGTTGTAACTTAGTGCATTGGCTATTCCTTTAGTGTTTGGAACAATCTGTTTGTGATCCTCATTTCTTCTTTTTCTGAACTGAGTTCTTAGGAAAGATCACTTCAGTAAAAATGATACCAAAAATTGACACACAAAATCAAAAATTATTCTGATATGTGTTTTCCCTGTAGTCAGGGCAATGCCATCTCAATTCCCAAAATAATATTTAAACAAAAAAGTTCAAAGCTCCTTTCAGCTTGCTGCAGATTTTACTGCATATTCTTAATAAACCCTCTTCATCTGCTCCTGTGGAAATGGGAGCTTTCAAGCAATGTAAACCTAGCAAAAAGCCTTTATATTTTTTACTTCCTTCTTTCCTCACCAGCACTGCTATTATCACATGGTGTGTTCCACATGATAAGCCATTCATTAAAGCATCACCTACTGTTTTTTTCCTCCTCACTACCAGCTAGAACATGATCTGTCTCTGCAGGAAGACATTGGACCTCTGACCTCTTTTGTAGCTATTCCAGGCAAATATAATAAACAGGGTTCAGCGAGTTTGTGTAAATCTCTGATTATGTTTACTCTGAAATCCAAGTGTTCATCTCAGGCAGAAAAATTAAGGCTGATTTTCAAATATTATGTACAAACTCTCGCTACTAAGCATTCCATAATGAGCACTTTGGCAGTTTAAAGCAAATTAGGGTTCCCACTAGGCAGGAAAGATATACAGCATAGTCAAGCAAAGATTGTATGGTGTTTGATGAAAAAGGGGCACGCAGAAAACACGATGCAGGCTCCTGGCTCCAGATGAATGAGGAGATCCTGTGTTAGTGCACTTCATTACTGAAACTTTGCATTTTCCTCACTTCTGAAAGCTTGGGTTCAGTCTGCTAATGATTTCTGCTGCAGCTTGAGTAAACATCACCAGGGAGAAGCACCTGTTGTGGCAGTAGGTGCCCTTCTGCTCTGATAATGGATGGGATATTTGGGATATTGCAATGCAAAAGGGCAGTTGAGATATTGGAGTAGACGTGAGATTCAGCACTATTGGGTTGATGGGACAAGTCTCACGTGAAGAAAACTGCTGGAAAACACTGAAAATGCCAAATTTCCCTCAGTAGCAGCAGGAGGAGATGTATGATGGATCTCGACTCGGGACAGAACACATCTCAGCACAAAGCAGTGCATTACTTCCTTCCAGGTGCCAATATTTTATAGAAATGTCATCTGGAGGAATGAGGGAAGAAAGAAATCCCTGCCATTAATCTCAGCAGCAACTGGGTGTTCAGTCCAGCCCAGTCACACACGTGGGGTCTGAATTCATCTTCTGAAGAGGAAAAGGGATTTGGATTGGTCCTGGGAATCCAAAAAGGAGATGGAAATGGGAACTGATGCTGTGTTTTGCATGTTTGTGCAATAAAAGCCAGCACAGGTGGAGAATTTCTCCATTCCTTTTTGCCATTTCTGGATTAAATTTAGCTCATTTTGGGTTAGTTTTTTACAGGTTAAGAAGTGGATTTATATCTACCAACTACAGGGCAATTATGTTGTTTTACAGAATTCTCAGGGTAAGATGAAAGATAAAAGCCCAAAATAAAATAAAAAGAGGCCAAATGAATGAGGTGTCTGGCACTAAACAACACACCTCTTTATGCATTCTTTAAAAGCATTGAAGTTAAAGATCATCTGTCTTCTCTTGATTATTATTTTTACCAAAGAAAATATGCTTTCTCTCAAAACTCAATGAAGATGAACACATGAAAAATAGAAAATTGCCATTCTAGCTTATGAAATATGAATTTGGAACATGAAGTGCTTAGTAATCTTTACATGCAGACTTAAGTTTGACATTGCTATTTTCTTTGAAAAGGACTCATAGAACTGGTAGGTTCTGCTGTTATCTTACATGGTGATAGAATAAGTTTTTTTAACATCTTATCTCTCTCTGGCTAAAAACTTACCTCATTGGTGACTGTAGCTGCAATTTAGCAGGTTTTTCTCTTAATTCTTAAATTCACAAATTTAGTTTGATTTAATTTCACCAGTCCTCTTCCTTCAAGGGTGACTAAACCAGCAAGATATCCAAATCCATGCAATTAATTATTTTCTCTTTCCCAGTGGGATTAATATATGATATTACTGATATAAAGTTACAAGTGGTTTAAAAATTTTTACTTTAGAAAAGCTAAACATGACTGTGTGAGCTTAGGACCTGATCAAAAGCACCGGATGAAATTAGATGTTTTAATTTCCTTGAATTTTGGGAGGAAATGTTGGTAAGAAAGTTGCCATGGTTGGAATTATTTGTGCTATAGAAGGAGAAAAAAGAGGATAACTGGGATTTGAAGAGTTTGATGATACATATAAGGAAACTCTCTGATTTCCAGGAGCTGTGGGAAGAGAAATGAGTTATCAGTACCTCATGGAGTAGTTTCAATAGGTTTGGACTTTTTGGGTGTGCTAGGGATTTTTTTTTTGCATACCTCAGCTAACACTGAAATTTCCACAGAGCATTGTTAGGAAAGAAGATGATTAATTATTTATTGTGGAGATAGGAGCAGAGTCTGCTTCCATCAGGATTCAGGGGGGGAGTATGGATTCAGGATTCAGGATTCAGGATTCAGTAGAGGGGTAAGCCCTGTAAGTGTTGTGTTGTGTGAGTATGGGTGGGAGAAGCTGAATCATTATTAATTGCAAATTGATCAGTTGGGGTTTTTTTTGACATGAATTATTCATGAACAGATCCAAACTTCTGTGAATATATTCAGTATTCACCTAACAGTTGGGATGAACAACTTTCAGAAACTAGTGATTGACAGTGAACCTTCTGGTACACTATTTAAACAATATTGATTCATGGGCTTGCTAATATGTTTGTCTTTATCATAAAACTTGAGCAGACCCTCTCTGTTGGCAAAAGCACACAAAGAGCTGGTTGGGTGACCTCCCCACCCTGAATAAAACACATTGTACTTCATCACACTGGAACATCTGCCCTCAAAAATTGCACTGAAGTACAGAAAGTTAAGATCATAAATAGAGAACCAGAGAATCCCAGACTGGTTTGGGTGGGAAGGGGCCTTAAAGACCATCTCATTCCATCCCCTGCCAAGAGCAGGGACACCTTCCACTGTCCCAGGTTGCTCCAAGCCCCATCCAGCCTGGCTTTGGACACTTGCAGAGATGGAGCGATGATGTTTGACTGAATCAGCCCCTCACACAGAATTGATACCTGTACTGCAGATGACAAAATTGCCCTCTTCTTGTCTTACTGTAAAGCAGGAACATTAAACACTCTGTTCCTTATTAGACTTTTTAAATCTTCGTGCACTTTACAAAAAGTATCAATTCCATCAGCACAGAACACTCACTAAAATACTCCAGGAATGAAACGCTGACTCAGATTGTTTCCTACTCCAGTGACAAGCAGTAAGACAAGTTTGTTGTCTCTAAATTCAACTTTGCAGAATTTTATGCAGGTTTTCAATGTTTGGTTTTTGGTTTCTAGCCCATCACCTTTTGGATCCTAATACCGATTCTGAAACAAAAAGTGAAAAAAGTGAAGCAGAGTCCCCACACTCAAGCAAAACCTCCAGCCCTTAGTGTTGTGTTGACTCACACCATGCTGGAATTTTTGTCAGAGCTGCAGAGTGAAAATGTCCACATAAAACACAAATGCCAGCACAAAATGAGGGTTATAACAGGCAGATTGATTGATTTCCCTAAAAAAGAGGAAAATAAAACCCCTCTGTCTCTACACTGAGTCCATAACTAGCTGAGGGCACAAGAGCTGTTTGTTTTATGGAAAGGTTGTGTGTGTGAGAAGAGAGTAGGGATCTGAGGACGTGGCCAAGGACTCCAGAGTGGACTGAGGTATCATGTGCTGGTGCAACACAGTGGGAAATCTGCTCCCAGCCGACTTGCTGGAATGCCTTGCTGCACACAACAGCTTTAAACCAGCCTTTTGTCTGGCAGATAATCACAGAAATAACCAAGAGTCTCCAGTAATGCTGACTGAGGAAGATGTTCACCATACATCTTCAGAATTAGGGTGATGTTAGAGGGAAAACAGCCTGATGGCTTGAGGTGATTTGCTTTTGGATGTCTGACTTCTCCTCCAGCTCCTGAATCTCTCAGTGCTCCTCGGCCCTCTTGCTGTGGGAGACCATTCCTTCGCTGTGTGCCTGTCACGAATTCCAGATCTGATGGAGGGAGATGTGTGGGAAGTTTGACAGAGCAGTTGATGCCTGAAAAAAGCAAATGTCTCTGCTGCAGAAGGTGGGCTTGGAACCAGGGTGGTCACTGTCCCTCTGGAGTCCTCTGCCCAGCAGCTCCCAGGGGATGTGTGGCAGGAGAGCAGCAGCAGAGATGGTTTGCAGATAAATAAAATTATTATTGTTGCACTTCTGGAGACAAGTGAGGTTATCAGATAAAAGCAGTTCCTGGGTAATGTGCAGAGCAAGGGTGGCCTCAGAAGCTTGGTGAGGACACAAGAGCACAGTGTTCAGAAATTCATTTTCTGCAAATTAGCGAAACACCCTTTTGCATTTTGTAAAGGAAAATTAATATGCATGAAGAGTTCCTTGGTTAAGCCTGTATCTCCTCACTTTACTCTTCAAATTTAGTTGAAATATTTACCCTTTCTCTTATCAAAAAATATCAACAATTTTCCCAGTCGAGTCTTGAGGAAAGGAAACTGATTCAGAGGAGGATGCAGCAAAGATCAGGACAAGTTGGAAAAGGAAAGTTTAATCTGACTGAGATGCTGGATTTGATATATCTTCAGGTTTCCATTTCCTGGGGTTTTTGATGGCTTTTTTATGATTTGTTTTTTTCCCATCCCTTTTTCTTTTTTTCCCTCTGAAGGATGTAAGACATAGTCCACAGTAAACCAGAGAAATACCACAGAATTCCCTTTTTCCAGCTGCCATACAGTCGGACATTTTTAAAACACATTAAACAATTTGGGATCATAAATCCCAACATGAATAAAAAAGAAGAGCAGTAAAGCCTAATATGTCCCTTTAGTAAAAATTAACTAAATCGAAAAATAAAAAAAAAATTAAATACTGTTACATGTCATTACCAGGGCTGAATTTTACTTATCTCAAACCCAAGATGAATACTTGGCCAATATTTCAAGAGCTTGACTTTCTGGAAACAGAATTGTCTTCTCTGTGTACCTCCCCATGCCAAGCCCATGACATCTATGAAGGCACAAATATGGGGACCTGATTACAATCACATGTGCAAAAATTACCTGGAGGTGGAATGCAGCAAAGGATGGACCACAGGGCTGCTGTACAATTATCTGGCAACAATATAAATTATCTGGCAGCAAAAAGAGCCTTGGAGTGGTGTGAGTGAAATCAGGGGAGCTATCTGCTCTTTCTGTGCAAAAAGTGAAAATGTTGGATGGTTTTCCAGGGGAGAAAGCAGGAACCCCACATGTGCCTGAGTGCAGGGGCTGCTGTTTACCTGCTGCACCCTGATTCTTTGGGAAGTGTTTTATTTGAATTAAAATACCCAGTATTTTGTATTTTCTCATTTCATCAAATCCCATTTCCAGTGTTCCGCTAATGTCACACGCTAAAGCTGGAGCACCTTTGATCTCATTCTAAGCCCTGGAATAACGAGGAGACATCAGTCAGCCCAGATTTGCTTTAAAGGAGATAGCACACAGTACCTGTGCTCAGTGTCATAATACTCACAAAATATGAATGAAAAATCATTTACCTCTTCCCCATTATTATTTGTCAAAAGCTTGCCTGCATAGCGAAGCTTTAGGAAAATATCTTTAATTGTATTTTGCACCCAGCACTTCTTATTTTAAACCTCTGGCTTTTTAAAGTTCTCATTCACCCTATATTATAATCATAATAATCATCGTAATAATAATAATAATTACGAATGGAAAATTTCTTTGAATAGTAAATTTTAGCCTCCTGGGACTGTCAATTGTGGATGGGCTCGTGATTGATCAGAATATTACACAATGGCGTGGTGTAATTCTTTAGTGTGATGTTGTAAAATGGAGTATTGCTTCTGTTATTTTATCCAGTTTGCTTTTATATGACAGGGTTTATTGTGCGTTATGTTGTAGCTCATTCCTCTGTTCACAATGCCTACTGATGTGTAATTATGACTTGTCTGAACTGTAAGAAGGAGCAGTAAGTGAAAGAAAATCTGCAAGCACACTTGATTTATGAGCCCTGATACTATATTACAGTCCTAATCTGCCTGCTTAACTTAGCTTCAGGCAAACTTACTGTATAACATGCTTACGATTAGCACTGCAGCAAGTTGTAGAAGATTTACTCTGTTGGAGCTATGAGGCTTTTTTTTTTAAATGATTTAGTCATTATTTCAGTTACAGGTATGGCAATAAATTATTCCCCATATAAAGACCCTGTGTCAAGGAACAGCAGTTGCTAAAAGGCTTTTTATACAGTAACAAAGAACAGTGCTTGGAGTGTTTTCCTCGCACAAAACATCTTAATGTTATTGGTCATTTTTTTATGATGAAACTTCTTTACACATTCTTCTCACATTCATACAATTTGTTTTATTATACTGCTGCTTTTGTAGCTCAGTACAATCTGGTTATTATAAGAATGTCTATTTGGACCCAGTGAATCTCATATTTTCAATAGTGGCCCAAAATAGAAATTACTATGGATGTGCAAATGAAAAGAAGGCCATAAAGCAATGACCTAATGTCAGGAAGAAAAGATGTAAGGAGATTTGCATTTTTTTTTAATCACCATTCATGAAGACAGATGCATTCGTTCACTCCTGGTGAAACTATAGCATATTCAGAGCAGCCACTTTGGGTAAACTAGAGGGGCACATTATTACCCTCAAATAATAAGGATCAGTGTTGATCATTCAGGGCCTAGTTTGGGGCTCATTGAAATCACTGCCTGGCTTGCCATTTGACTTCCCTGGAATCCCCATTATACAGTATTCACTGGCAAATAAGCAAGGGATCTAAAGCTTGATCCAGGGAAAGGCTCCCATCACTTAAATGGCTGGCAATCATTCTTTTATTTTTTTGCTGAACTGCACTGCTTGTCTGAGTCAAGATAGGTGTTCTCATCAGGATTTTCTAACTCGTCTTTGGAATGTTGTTTTTTCCTGGGATTTATTAGCAGTAGGGTCTTTTTTGTTGTTTTTTTTTTTAAGAAAAAAAGGAAAATTCATGTCATAGACGTGAGAACCAGATGAGATGAAAAAATTTAAAAATATACATCTACAGTGGATGAAATGATAATGAAATAGCTCTATGGGAACAATTTCTAGGCAAACTTTCCTTTATTTTTCATTTTTTAAAATTTATTACCTTTTTTCCTTCATTAACACTGACATTGTTAGCTCTACATGTTATTTTTCTCCTTTGAAAACACCTCCTTACACCTGCCTGGAAGACTGTTATGATTGCCAGTGAAAGCAGGACTTTCCAAGAGAGATTGCACCGAGTAGTTTGGTGTTTGGGGCATTTCAATAGCAAAGCAGAAAGGTCTCTGAGGGGTGCAATGGAACTGCAATCATATATGAACAGTGGACAATAACATCCTTTAATTAGGAACAACAGTATTTTCAAGCTTATACTGCTTCAGTGAAGTTACCATAAACAATGAGCTTTTTATAGCATTACAATAAAGCCTTTTAATTTCTTGGGTTTTATCTTCTACAAAAAAAGCAAAAAAAAGACCTCTGCTAATGTTATAGAGTCACCAAGGAGTTGGCTTTCCTACAGCTGGGCTCATGAATGTGATCCTGAGCAGAAAACCAAAGCTGGGAGTGGAGATGTGTGGTGACCACGACCCACTGCCATCATTTTCCATAATGTCCTTTGGTAAGCCAGGCCATTTGCAAGGGCAGAACTCACAGCCCGGGTCTCCAAGTGATGGTCATCATGTTACAGCCATCATCTGCAAGGATTTGCTGATGCCATTGACTGAACAAAAGGTTTATGAGGCAGAAGATGTCTTTTTCTAAATGCTGCTGTGCTACCTATAACCTAATTAACTTTATTTTAGCCAGCTGGGTATACCTGGAAACCAAATATATCATGTGGCAATTAGCTTTCCTCCTTCTGCCTTAGTACACTTAAGTTGTTTATTGAAAAGGTTAAATATTGATTGAAAATGGATAATAGAACCATATTACAGTCGTATGCTAAATGGCAGAAGCTGCCTGTAAAACATTTCCAGTTACCCCACAGTAATGCAGTTAGAGAGCAGCAATCTGCTGCTGAAGCACCCAGGCAAAGGAGGAAAAAAAAAAAAATAAAAATCAGGGACAAATATAAATCACCCACAACGCAGCCGCTCTTATCGGCACGCTGAATTCACACAAACATGTTGGGAAGTTCAGTCATTAATTATCACGATGTTGAAATAATATAATAAAAATAATAATTGCTTGTGAAGCGATCTGTTGCCTCCCTCCTCCTCCTCCAACGGAGGCTCCTCTCTGTCTCTCCCTTTCTCTCTTGCCATGGGAAGCCACACAGAGAAAGTATCAAGTGATCACATAGCATGAACTACAGCCCCAGGCAAAGCTTGTTATTTTACTTGAAACGGTGATGCATTTAGGACCCAGAAACTGTCAATAATTTTTTCTGACTTCCAGGGGATAAAAATTCCAATTATGGGAACTTTACTGTGAAGCTGCATAGTCCAGTGCCGTGTATTAATATTACAAAACATCCTTAGCACCTATCAGCTCAGTTTTATCTGTAGTTTAGATCAAAAATTGCGTGGATCTGTGAGATTAAGCTGATTTAGTCTAATTGTTGCTTGTTCTGAAAAGTGGAAAGTGTATCTTGAAAAAAAGCTGGTTGAAGCAGGCTCTGTGGACAATAACACAATTTGACTTGGCATCCTTCAGCCAGTTGGCTTCAATAAGTCTGTGAATTTACATTCAAGGGCCTTTGGCCATTTTTCTCCCCATATTTTTTTCTGTAAAACATTGGTTTAAGTTTCCTAAAGTCATCACAGCAAAGATCTTTTCTAAAGGAATGGGCTGAGGAAGTGTTTTTTAGGCTCGATCTCTTCATTTCTGGGATGTGGGAGATGAATTCAAATGTGTAGAGAAGTGTGCAGAAAAAAAAAAAATTATCTGTTCTTGTGCTCTACCCCCAGGGAATCACAGTAGAGATTAAAAAATAGGTAGAGGAAGCGTGAAAAAATTAACCTTGCAGAGCATGTCCTCAGTGAGGGGCCATGGGGAGGCTCAGTGGCGGGGTGGGATCGGGGGAGAAACCACATGGCTGCCATGGAAATCCTGGGAAAAGGAGGTTGGAGATGGAGCTCCACATTCCTCTGGTGGTTCTCTGCTCACCTGCGAGGAGCTCAGCCCTCTGTCCTCACCTCTCAGCAGCAATGCACGCCAACATTATTCCTGGTGCCCTCCCACCACGCTTTCCCATCTGTGCCACTCCTGGGGAGTGAGAAAGTGATGATATAACTTGGTTTAATACCACAATAATATAACCACACCAGAGAGAGTTCCTCCCACTCTGCTCTTCTCCACTTTCTCCTCCATCAACTGGGGACTTACATCTCTGACTCTCATCTTTATATATATGAGGTCTTATATTTTTTTTCTCTTTTTTTTCTTTCTTTTTTTTTTTTTTTTTTCCTTTAAATAACACTGCTGTGCTCACGTGGCATTATTGGTTGTTAATAGCCCAGTGCCAATACATCTCTCAGGGATGGGCAGATACACACACAAGGCTGCACAAGGCATAGCTAACAAATGTGTTTATTATTGACAGAATAAGAACTGCCACGCTGGAAGATTAAAAGTTGACTGCCTGAGGTTCCCCCCTCTGGCTAACAGTTCACAGCTTTGTTATTTCAGGCCTGAGACAAACTGAGCCTAAAGATGTAAAGCAGAGTCTGAGTGGACAGAGAGGTGAGGCTGCAGCAACAGCAATACAGGATTAGTTCTGCTCGTTGTCTTGCTAGTTTTGTAAAGGCACCCTGGGAAGAAATTATGATGAAAATATTTTTCACCATATAGCATTTTCTGAAAATCTCATACTCGTTACCCAGTGTTTTCAGGTATAAATATTACATACATAATTTCACAGTGTTTCCTTCCTCTTAGTGACTGAATTGTTGTAGCTGTGTAGGTGTAAGAGTGAACAAGAGACACAGTTTGTAGGGGTAAACAATACCTCAGCACTATATTTGCTGTTAACCTTCTTTATTTTAGCATGAGGTGGGTTGGCTGGTTGTTTTGCTGTGGCTCCCTAATTTTATTTTGGATCCAACTTACCTCGGATGCCTTAGGATTATATACAAGTAACTCCATATGATTAGTGCAGCATCTTCTGTTCATTTGGCTCGGTGAAAGTGGATGCTGGGTATTTACAAAAGGTTCCCACATCAGTAATTACCTGTGGAGGCAAGATTAAAGTGGCTTTTGTTATTTAATATTTCTTTTCCCTGCACTTCTGAATCAAAGTTTAATAGGAATAATAATCAGACATATCTGCTAGTGTTACAAAAAAATAACGAAAATCTTTGTAATGTGAGAGAGACATAAAATAATGCACCAGTTGTACAGTCAGGTGTTGAAATCCAAATATAAATAGGAAGAGACAAGAGAACATGTAAGATGTATGAGCTTTGATACACAGGTTGAGCTTTTTTGTTTGTTCAGGAAATTATTTTAGCAGTTTTCTTCTATTGTTTGGAAACCTTGGCATTTGGGGAGGAACTGAGGTCTGTGCATTTTAATTTTTCACAAGGAGTAGAGCAGCTTCAGAACCATCAGAATCGCTGCGCATTTTATTTTTTGTACGACTGCTAAAAAGGAGTTTTCACCGTGGTTAATTATTAACCTTTCCTTGTTTATAATGGCATAATCTTAAAAAAAAAAAAAAAAAAAAAAAAAAAAAAAAAAAGGAAAAAAATTTTTTTTTTTTTTTTAAANAATTTTTAAACTTTGTTTTTTTATAAATGAAAAATATTAAAAAAAAAAAAAAAAAAAAAAAAGAGAAAAGAAAAGGGAATAGAATGTTTTTCTATGTTATCTCCTTGGTTGATTGGTTTGGGTAATGAGGATCCAAAATGAACCTCCTGTAATTTTGTACCTTATCGAGCCTAAACCTCGACGTTGCGCGAAATATTTCAGAAGCCTCCCTCGATCCAGCTATAATGCTGCTGAAATATACTGGGCAACACGTCCCCTACCTTCCTGCATGCTGCCAAATGAACTGCAGCATTCCAATATGGTGCCACATGTGCATGGAAGCCTGTAGCACTTCTAACAGGTGCTGCCGGAACACGCTCGACAGAGATATCGGCGGGAAGGTCATCTGCGACAGCAAACACCCAAAATATCAGTGCAAGGTTACAGCAGACACCCAAAATATCAGTGCAGAGTTGCTTCTGCACTGCCAGGGTGCTGCGGCACCAAAATATCAGCGCTGTGCTGTTCCCTTGAGGGAAAAAATGCTTCAGGAGGGAGGTCTGGGGTGAAGTTGGTGAGGATGTACGAGGGAGATCAGGAAAACGCGAGAAGTGATAAAGGGGATTATGACACCTTCAGAAGGGCATCTCTTTGAATTGAGCAAATTGGACAGAGAATGAGCTGCTGCTCTGCATCTTCTCGTATGAAAATTCGTTTCCTCCAAGACAACAGAGTTAAAAACATAAAACACGTAAGAAACATAAAATGCAGAAGAAACATAAAATACAGACTGTATCCGGACCATAAAGAGTGGTGGAGCTCAGGCTCTTATGAGAGCAAAGGTATTTTGTAGGATTATTATTGCATTTTGCACTTACTGCCGTGCTTTCAGGGTGGAAATAAAAAAACCCCAAACACAACCCAACAAACATTGCCTCCGTTCAGGCTGGGACTCCGGCAATCTGTCCTCTGCATCGTTCTTGGCCTTTGTCTGACATTTATGGTCTTACGTTTATCATTGTGAGCAGAGACCCAGTTTGCTCCCTCTCCTCTCCCTGCCGCTCCTAACGTGGCATCTGAAGCTGTTAAAATTGTAATTAACGGGGCTGCATTTCCCTGGGATTGATTCCCACGAAGGGGCTTTAGCAGATTTCTCTGCAAACTGCCACCGTGCAGCCCAACAATGCATGGAGACACTTTATATCTTATTTGTGTTTAAAAGTCAGATATTTTGTTCTGGATAAACTTCAGAAATGCTCTTCAATTCTCAGTGAGGCAAGCATTTCAATTTTCTGCAATATTAGCAGGGGTAACTAATGATGGCTAATTTTTGCCTGTAGTATTTCCCTCAATCTGCTTGTGCACTTTCAGTTACTCTGGCAGCAGCAGCATTTGTACATTTTCTGGTCACTAAACACTCAAGTACAATTGTAAGTGATCAGTTTACAGTTGGCCAACAAAAGAGCTGCGGGAATGTCTACAAGAAAAAGAAATTTGAATAAATATGCATGTGCATAGCCCACATTCTGTAGGCAAGAGAGAAGGACAGAGGACAACTCAAATATACTTTAGCTATATCAAAATATACTTTGATAAAGAAGATCAAGTATTTATCCTGCCTTAAGAAGGTCCAGGATAAATCCAAAACACACAGATTTTGAAAATACATTAGCATGTTTCTTCATATTGAAAGTAAAGCCTCTTCATCCATTTTGTCTCTGATTATTATTTCCTTTATATTTTATTAAAAAATTTGTTCAAACTATAGGTTTAAGAAAGAGGCAATTTGATTTATACATCAGAATAACACCACCTTATGAACACATTTGAAAGGTATCTAGTTCAAAGAGAATAATGAAGAAGATAGGAAGAGATAGGAAGGTAACATTTTAAAAATACACAATTGTAAAACTGGATAAGAGTCCTTTCACTAATAATACCTCAAAAGTGGGAGGCTTCAATATAATTTGTTAATCTCTCCAACTCCTGGGCTATTCAGAAGAACTGAACATAAATGGCAAGGAAATATTTTTAAATGAAGAGGCAGCTCACTTGTGCCCTTACTAATTAATATTTCCCTTAGAAATTTAATTATTGTTTAGCATTTTGGATGGTGCTGTTTGTGATGGAGTGGCAAAAGCAGTTCAAATTAAATCAGAACTCTACAGAGACAGTTCAACAGCTCGTGTCACAGGGAAGCTCTCGTTAGAAATCTCACATCCTGCAGAAGATATTTCTCTGTTTTTCTGTGAAGAGGTGTCATCGTTCGTGACACCGCTCTGCAGACATAATGCCACAGAAACAGGGGAGTGCACTGTGGGATTTGCATGTTTTATACTAAAATCATCTGAAATGCAGGAAACCTGCACAGCTCCGTGCCTCGATCAGATCAAACCGCCGTGCACTAAAAGGGAAATCCGTCACGTTAAGTATCACAATATTAAAGGCTAAATTACGGCTTTTGCAGCGGCAGCCTCGGCGGCCCTGAGGGGGAGAGGGGCAGTGCTGGAGGCTCTGCAAAGTGCCGAGGTGCTCAGATATCCTCCAGGGATAGGCAAAGGCACTTAGGAGCAGCATCTCTCTAGCAGAGATGCTGAAAGAGACGTTTCTGCTCAGCATCCTGGCCCTGGGTACCGCCGGCAGAATTTGGATCCCGAGTCTCTCCTCTATCTCCTGTGGCCAGGGGGACTGATTGCAGTGTCAGTCGTTATTACTCCTCTTTAGAAGTGCGCAGAATATTCCTCTGCCCATCCCTCCTGTCCCTGTCTCAGGGCATTAGGAGACACAAACACAGGCTGCTGCCCCTGCCCCTGCTAGCCATGATGCTGTGTGCTGTAAAATGCCTCTTCTCCCCCTGCCTGCCACCTCCAATAGCTTCTGAGGGCAGGGAAGGCATCCTGACTGCGTGGATTCGTAAAGGCAGGAGGCAGAATGTTTTGCTTTCATCATCTATTGTTGTGAATAAAAGCCACCATGTCTGATCCTTAGTGTCAAGGCCGTAACCTCAACGGGTAAATCTGTGTAGGTTCACAGAACTGGGGCTGCAGCCACATCTAGCAGGTGGTCCTGCCTTCCCTTCCCTCCTCCTGATGCTGATGACCCTGATTTCCTGCTGAAATTGCAGAAAAAGGTGAAAATTTAATGCTTTTAAGCCCAGCAAACATGCACATATGTGTATTAGGGATGAGAGAAATGAATCATAGCTTCACAGATCGATTTGGGTTGGAAGGGACTTTAAATATCTTCTTGTCTCACTCCCTGCCATGGGCGGGGACACCTCCCAGTATCTCAGGTTGCTCCAAATCCTGTCCAACCTGGCCTTGGACACTTCCAGGGATCCAGGGGTAACCACAGCTTCTCTGGGCATCCTGTGCCAGGGCCTCCCACCCTCCCAGCCAGGAATTCATTCCCAATATCCCAGCTAACCCTGCCCCCTGACAGTGGGAGTCCTTATCCTTTATCTGGACCCACCCCAACAGATTCTTACCCTGAAGCATCAGTAGTTTCAACCTCTCTTATGAAGCTGTGCAATGTTATAGATGACAATATTTGGAGGTAAATTTTCCTTTACTCTTAGAAGTCAATTGGCTCTGGGAACTTTGGGAGCTCTGGCCAACCATGACACAAGGACTGGCAGAGCTGAGATCACCCCAGACCTCCTGACTCCGGCCCACTGCCCCCACCCACAGCACCAGGATTTGCTGTTAAATCTCAGTTTCACAAACGAGCTGTTCATTTTGGATATAATGCAGGATCTATCCTTGGATGTGTTTCCATGCATTGCTCAAAGAGTTGCAGCGCAGTCAGCACGTTTCGAGTGAAACACAAAGTTGTTCTTAATCTGATGAGGGAATTTCTCTGTCGAAGTCCAGGCCAGAGACTTTGGTGAGTCACTAGAAGTGCTTCTCTCAGCAGCAATAATTCACCCTTAGCCATTGTTTTGGAACACATGGCACTGCAAGAAAATGAGAACCATCATTTTAACCCCATTTATTTTTGCTGAGTTAAATTCTGCTGCATGTTTTTAGTCATGACTCTTGGAAATGTGAAGAAGTCCTTTGTTGGTGCCAGTTCTGTGAATCCCATATCTCAGTGAACCTGGAAGTACAAAGATATTATTTATCTCTTCTGGGGAAAAAGTCAAAAGTAAATGTGAAACCTTAAATAAAACCAGAATTCAGATTCAATTTGGAGAAACAATCAGGGATTTGCGGGTTTACCTAGAGCCCTTGAATCCAAAAGCCCATCAAGTAGGTTTTTCTTTAGAAAATTGTCAGCAGTTCACTGGAGTTCAGAGGTGGGGTATGGATGAATACATGTTATCACTTGGAATTCTTGGTTTTGGTTGGCAACTCAAAATTGTCAGAAACAAAGCAAAAAAAAAAAAAAAAAAAGCACAAAAATGTCAGAACCTCAATCTGTCTGGACCTTAAAAATACCTGAAGTGTTTTACAGCTCACTTGCTGATTTTAGCCCAGTTGAGAAGGATTAGAATACAGAATATTTGCAGATGAATTTGTGGTTGTGAAGAACTCAGGGATTCCTTGCCCAAATGGCTGGAGTAACTTCCTGTGAGCAAATCTAAGGGAAGGAAAGCTCCCTGCAGATCCAAGCCCAGATTTCCTTCTTTGACTCTAACCTGAGTAGGAAAAAGGTCTTCCTTCAAAAAGATCTCTCTTCTCCTGTCCCAGCAGATCACAGAATTTTTCCCCCTCCTCTTTCCACCTGACCAAAGGGATAGAAAGAGGTTAGATCCAGGAAACGCTGCTCTGGGTTAATCAGCAGATGAAACCTGTGAGGAGGAAAAGATCCAGAGATGAGAAGGACTGCCTTGGCTCACTGGTGCATCCTCCAGCATCATCCACAGGAAGCAAAGGTTACCTAATGGAATGGGGATGAGATTATGGAATAGCAACATTATTGGAAGTTGACTCCAGTTTGAAATTCCCACAGTTCATCTTCACTTTCCCTGGGCCAGGAGAACCCATAGATTATTTAAATTCTCTTCCTAAGGAAACAAAATCAACTACAAACAGACCTTTAAAATCAGAACAAAGGTTTAAAAAGAAATTAAAATCTCCCGTTATCTGTTTCCTGCTTGCAGGTCAGCACTTCCAAATCAGTAGAACATTGCTGTACATTGAATGTAGCATAATGTATATAAATAGATTGGCAATTAGAAGGAAATGTTAATATTTGGTGATGTTACAAATGAGGTCATGGCTATCTTTTAAGGTTTCTCCTAATAGAATTGTACATTTGCCTCTCCAAAATGTCAGTAAAAGGACCACAGGAAAAGCTACATAAGTAGGGATTTTTTGCAGTCCTTTTTATAGTATATTTAGAATTTTGATGTAATTTGAAATTTGTTCCTTTTTATTTATTTCTTTGGGGTTTTTTTTCCCCGTCTCTATTGTTGTTTTATGCTTGATGGTTGATTTGCACATAAATTCCTTCTGCTATGTTGAAAGTCACACAGGATCCGGCCCTTAGGGGAAATATTCACAAGAGATTTGGTAAAATATTGGTTTATATTTAACTGATTTTTCCACAGCAGCAAAGAAATACCGTGTTATGTTATAGCTGTTTTAATTTCCTCTATTATATAATTGATAAAGGTGGGGGAAAAATGAGATCTTCAAGTTTATTTCATCTAACAAGAAATATTTCTGAAAATCCTAGGAGAAAAGAAACATTTTTCATTTTTTTTTATCACTTAAATTAATCAAAACAGCACCCAGAAAATAAAAATAGATAAATATTGAAGTTGTTGCCCAACCAGGTATACCTTGTGATGTCTGAATATTTATTCTTGCAGTGACAGAACAGAATTTAATTGTTAGTAGAAAAAAAAAAAAAAAAAAAGGAAATAAAACTAATGCCAAAATTTGCATTTATTGTATTTCTGGTGCCTTTAGTGTGGGAGGCCCTGTGCTCTGCTTTGAGATCACATGTGGGCATAGAATTTAACACAAAAAACATTATTGAAATGTGAATATAGAGAAAAGAGAATATTTTGTTGTGATTGCTGCTCTGTAATCAGGGATTCAGCTGCCTGTTAGAAAATCTGAGGCATCTAAAAGGGACTTTGGGCCACCAAATAGCTCAAATAAATGAGGATTTTTTTTTGAAGCTGAAGGCTACTCAGAAGAATAGACAGGCATTTCCAAATGTCTCCCATCCAAATGAAGTGCTTTTACAATTAAAAAATTGTTACTTTTAATGGAAATTTAATCCTTCTTTCACAATAGGATCTGTTTTGGAGGGGGAGGAAGTAGGGGAGAATCTTCAGACAAAACTACCAAAACAACCAAGCCACAAAAATCAAGATTCCCCCTTAGATTCAGGCTGCAAACATATCTGCTTTGGCTTTTAGCTGGAAAGGAATCTGGCATGTAGGAACCAATAAATGGTGGGTTTCCAGTGGCTTCCACCTGTTAAGGAGTTTCAAGACAGCAGCAGCCTTTTCAAAGCCATTAATAATGCAGAAGGTCAATATCTGAACAGATATATTGAATTACACTCTGTATCATTATAATAGCCAGACTTTTTGTATCACAGGTGAGGGTTTTTTTCTGCCATTTGACCCTTTCAGGCTAATTAAAATACACAGTTTATTTTTTGATGATGTTAAGGATATTATTGTGCTGTTTATGTCAGTGGTTACACTCCTCAAAATGGGTAAAAAAAGACACTGCCCACTGCAGCAAAGTGTACATTAATTTTTATTAACTTTGCAGCTCCAGTCACTCAACAAAACTCCCCATACACCAGAAAATCAAAAAAGTTACCCAAAAGTCTTTCTCAAAGAGTATTTTCACAACAGTGAGAATATTTCACCACGATTTTTTTCCCTTTGTATTGTTATGAATTTATGTGAATTTAGAGGTATAAAATGCATAGAAATATTAGGAATTCAGTGTTTGTGCTCCACAGTGATCTGAAATATTTCAAAATTACAATCATTTCACTGCTGAACAGGTTAAAAATAAGGCAGTGCATCCATTTGCTGCTATGCATTTCCTCCTTATGTTTTAAAATCCATAGTAATATCAAATTCCAAAGCCATGAAATCTGCTGTCGGCGTCTCCCATTGACATTTTCTGTTTGTGTGGAGGAAAATCAGGTCAAACCAAGCCACTAACAGCATCACAGCCCTGTTTCTGCAAAATATTTTGTCACTACAGAATGTGGTGATTTCGGTGCATGTGTTCCAGTTTTCTGAATTTAGTGATTGATCTCAGGGTGTTCGAGAGCTGAATCTTTGCTGTCTGAGACCTTAAAAAACACTGACTGCAAAGGTTTAATCCAAATCCCCGTTGCCTTCACTGGTGATAGAATCAGACCCTAAACACAGATCACATAAATTTGAGTGGCTGACATCAACAGGGAGGGATCCCTGGAAGTCTTCAAAATAATAGAGAAGCACAAACCCTGAAATTTAAGGAAAAAAATTAAGTTAGATTAAATTCTCTTCTAATCAAAACTGCAATGGTAGTATGAAGTTCCTTCAATTTTCCTTTTCAGCTAACTTATTTGGTTTAATTAGCAGCAAACACTCCATTGATGCTTCTCCAACAAAGGAAAATTCCATAGTTCAAATCTCTCTGAAGGAATATCCCATTCATTTAAATATAGGAATTAGAGTTGCAAAACGAAGCAATTTTCCTTAACAATCTGGGAGCCAAAAAGTCCTCATTGGAAGTTAAACTGCCTTTGAGTGGAAGATTCTTTTTCCCAGACCATTTTGCCTGCTAGCCAGGAATAGACACAGAAATTTCTTTTGGAAACTACCTTCTAAAGGGTGAAACATCCATGATGATGATGATTGTCATTATTATTCATAATATTAATAGCAATAATAAGAAGGAGCAATTCTGATTTTTTGCTAAACAGGGAAAATGTTGGATCCAAAAATATACAAGGGCATCAGCTCTGTGCTTTTGGAAGGTGGAGAGAATTGGCAGTAGGGAGGTGAAGTCAGATACCACAACTTTACACCAATCCTGCGATTCAGGTCATGGATTAAAGAGGATAAAAAGGCTGAAGACAAGGAATGTTCCTGTTCCTCTGGCTCTGCTCAGCCCATCACGTGTGTGACGTGTAAATTCAAACCCCTGGCTCTCACCGACTGGCCAGCTCGAGTACAGAAAGTGACATTTTCTCAGATTCCTATTGACACGCAGATATTGCCAAAAATATAATGTCCGACTTTGCACAAAGCTCCACGGGCACAGAAATATTTATTATGAAACGTTTGTCTTCAGAGCAGGATACTGGGCTCCAGGAGAGAGGGGTTTTTATGGTCCAGAGTTCCCTGTCAGAGATTACTCTGTCTCACAAAACGTGTGCTGAGCCTCTTTGGCAAAGCCCTTTTCCCTTAATATTTGATGTTTGCTTAGTTTTGTTTGTTTGCTTGGTTTTATTGCTGTCAGTGTTATTTCTGGTGACTACATGACTCAGAGGGACTAGAAATAAAATTAGAGACTTTCACCTCTAGGTCAACAGTTTCATTCTGGCCCAGAATACAGGGACCTATGTAAAATAACTCATTGATCTCACTCCAGTTCCCAGTTGGCAAGTGTGCATATCACAAACTCCATCATTAAAAAGGGCAATAAATTGTCATCCTTTGCAGCAGTCCCAGAAGTGAGCTCAGTGTTTGCATTGGCCTTGCTGCTGCATCACCCTCTCCAGGAGGGTCCTGGAGGTGGGGTTTCCCTTTCCCCTTCCTGCTCTCCCTGCTGGAAAGCAAAACAGGGGGCTGGATTTTGCAGGGCAGCCCCCCAAACTGGTAAGACACCCTTCAGCCAGATAATCAGATGGAATTTCATAACCATACACTACTTGTTAGCCAAGGCTTTGTTTTCCAAAGGATGTGACCTCGATCTGCATCAGGTTTCTTGTGTTCCCACTAAACACCATTTGGGTTTCTCCCAAATCACAGGGGTTCCAAATAGATTGCCAAATTCACGGGGGAAAAAGTGTGCAGAAACACAAAGAATTGGATAGCTCCATCTTTAAAATTACCTGTTTGACCTGCTGCTCCCAGAGCCCAGCTCTGAGATAACAGCTTTCTCCCCCGCTGAGATCAGAGCCTGGACCTTATCCTCAAATGAAACACAGACAAAAAATTGCATTGCTGTGACCTACAGCAGTAACAAACACTCCTGGTTCTACAGAAAGATGGGAGGGAGGAACCATTCTATTCCATTTTTGGCGTTATTATGGATCCTAACAGGTGTTTTGAAACAAAGACCTCCATGGCTTACAGGAGTCTGCACAAACCCTCCGTTTAAACCACAACAGAGAAGTCACTGGTGTTCACTAAAGAGCTGTCCAACCTTTTCTGCAGATCCCTGGATCCCTGTGATCCTCCATTCTCCAGGAGCGTTTAGCCTGGGATCTCAGCAGCACGACCGGGTTCATTTATTTCTCTTCCCTCTGCACCCTGCAGGCTCACAGCCGCTTTCCCCTCGTGTTTGTGCGTGGCTGTGCTGCTGTGCAGGTATGAACTGAGCCCTCTCTGCTCCCCCTGGATCTGGGATCGTTTGTCTCCCGGGATCCAGGCTGGCTGCACCACCCCACAGCACACAGTGACAGTAATTTGCACTGATCTGCCCCCACTGCTAGTCCTGCTGCTACAAATAGCAATTGATTAGAATGCTGTAGTGTTATTGACTGTCACTATGAACACAAGCTTTATTTCATTTTTAAAGTAACACGCCGCAGATTTGCTTAGCAGACGTGGAGCAATAACAGCAATTAAAAAAAAAAAATTAAAAAAAAAAGAAAAAAA